>CM038353.1:5751254-6109301 GCA_021464625.1 Proterorhinus semilunaris | reverse complement strand
CACTCCTTTTCGAGCTAAAATGTAAATAATTTTTTATTTATGTTCTCTGTTTATGTTTATTTGTTTATTTGTTCATGTCATGTCAGGCCATTACACATTTTTTTAAAATCCATACATGAACAAAAAGGAACAGAATGAAGATTAATCTTGTGATATCTGTTCCCATTAGCAAATTTACAAAATAAAATCAGAAATCCCCATCATTATACCCCAACTCATCACCGGGTCACAAAACATAACAAAACAGCTCGTCTTACAGTTCACTTCAGTTGTTTTCAATTTTTTTGTAATCACTCAGAATTTTGTCTTTGTACATTTTTTTGAATTTGTAAACACTTGTACAACATTTAAATTCCACACTTAAAGAATTCCACAATTTGACTCCATAAACAGACGGACATTTCCGTTTCACCGATGTTCCTCTCTCTCTTATTATGTATATATATGTTCTGTTCTTCTTTCTTGGCTCTTGTGCCTTGTGTGTGTACGGGGAGAACATGGAAACTCCACACAGAAAGGCCCCGTCCCAGGTGGGAATCGAACCCGGGACCTTCTAGCGGTGAAGCACGAGCGCTAACCGCTGTGCTAACGTGCCCTTTACGATGCTTAGTTTATGACTTTTTTTCCGTTAGCGAGCCGGAGATAACCAGGAAGTAACGACAACATTGTGGCAGAAAATCCTGGCAATTTGGGCCATTTCCTGTGAAAATATAAAATGACAGAGAACGTGCCATACATTATATCAGTAACGTACAGCAGAGGTTTCACGTCTTCAGACATGAGCGCGGACTATTCCGGGACCTGTCTGTGTGGACGGCGGTGGTTTCGCTGAAGTGCTGGAGCGACCAGTGTGGTAGTGTTCGCGCTAAAGGGAGGAGGCACCACGGAGGAGAAAAGAGCTGTTCTGGGCAATTAGACACAGCCAGGCGGGTGTGAAGTCTGACACCTGAGCCTCCAGTGAGAGAGGGGGGAGGGGGGGAGGGAGGGAGGGGGAGAGAGGGAGAGAGAGAGGGAGGGAGGGAGAATAAGAGAGAGAGAGGGAGGAAGTGTGAGAGGGAGGGAACGAGGGAGGAGAAGGGGAGAGAGAGAAAGTTGGGGAGAAGGGAGAGAGAGAGAGAGAGGGAGAGGGGAGGGAGAAAGAATAAGAGAGGGAGAGAGAGAAGGTGCAAGAGGGAGGGAACAAGGGAGGAGGAGACGGGGAGAGGAGAGGAGAGAGGGAGTGGGAGAGATGGAGAGAGAGAGGGGAAGAGAGGGAGGGAGAGAATAAGAGAGGGAGGGAGAGAGAGGGAGTGGGGGACAGAGGGAGAGAGAGGGGGAGGGAGAGAGGGGGGAGGGAGGGAGAGAGAGAATAAGAGAGGGAGGAAGGGAATTAGGGAGGAGAAGGGGAGACAGAGAGAGGGAGGGAACAAGGGAGGAGGAGACGGGAAGAGGAGGGGAGAGAGGGGGAGGGAGTGGGAGAGATGGAGAGAGGGGGAGGGAGAGAATAAGAAAGGGAGAGAGAGAAAGAGCGAGAGGGAGGGGACGAGGGAGGAGGAGAAGGGGAGAGAGGGGGAGGGAGTGGGAGGGTCATTACAGCTGTTCTTGTGTAAAATCCTGAGCTTTTTCCTACAATGTTCATCAATGTGTAAGTAACCTCTTAACCCCCGCCTTAACCAAGTGCATTTCTCCAGTTCAGCTTTACCCAAATCTAAAAACGTGCAGCTCATAGGCCAGTGTGTAACGCCTCATTTTAATCTTTTTCCTTGAGCTTTTGTCGCGCTCTAGTCACTTTTCTGTCACTCCTTTACTGCTTTTCTTTGGTGTTTTTTTCCTGCCTTTTCATCCTCGTTTTCATCTCATTTTTGTCACTATTATGTCGCCAGTTTTCCAAGAAGCTTTTAGATTTGGGTATAGCAAAATGTGCTCTGTTCAGGTGGGGGTTAAGAGGTTGAATGTAATTGTGTTGGGCCCAAAGTCCGGCCCTCAGACCAACGTTTTTTAATGTTTTGTTTGTTATATATTTTTGTTACATTTTATTGCAAGACAGAGCTGGTTCTACGAGGCCGAGCCTAAATAAAGGTTAAAACTCTGTTCTGGGCAATGCATTATGGGTAAAATGGACTCCCAGTTGGTGATGGGATTTCGTAGGAGGAGACAGAGCAACCATGTTCCTTCCACAGGCCACACGGGGTCATTGCTTTTGAATGAGGCTGAGTTTTAATAACGCCGGCCCGATAACCCACGATATCTAAGACGTTGATTTATAAATTATATTTTAATTACATTTTTAGTGCCACAAATGCTTTTCTTAAGATTTTCGATCATTTCATAAAAACAGAGGAAAAAGAACGAGCAACTTATTATCATTTAGATTTTTCCAATCAATTTATACAGTCAAGATTGTTGAGCAATGTCATCATTTTCCAATAGATTTAATAGAATCAGATTCAATGCATTTAAGGCCTTGATTTTGGCACAATTCATCTCATGCTCTTTTTACCCGAGCAGATGAAAACTGAAAGTATTTTATCTGCACTCTTCCCTTTACTGTAATTGATTAATTTATGGAGAGAATAAGAGAGGGAGGGAGAGGGGGAGGGAGAAAGGGAGAGAGAGGGAGGGAGAGAATAAGAGAGGGAGGGAGAGGGGGAGAGAATAAGAGAGGGAAGGAGAGGGGGAGGAGGAGAGGGGGAGGAGGAGACGGGGAGAGGAGGGAGAGAGGGGGAGGGAGTGGGAGAGATGGAGAGAGAGAGAATTGATTAATTTATGTTGATGTTTTATTGATTTGATCAGTTTTCTTGTAATTTTATTCAACTGTGAAGCACTTTAAATTGCCTTGTGCATGAATTGTGCTCTACAAATAAACTTGCCTTGCCCTTTTAACCTCTTAACCCCCACCTGCACCGAACACATTCTCTGCAGTTCGGCTTTACCCAAATCTAAAAGCTTCTCGACAAAAAGCATCAAAATAGCTACGAAAACGAGGGTCAAAACGCGACAACAAAAAAGTGACGAAAGAGCAACAAGAACGTGCCAGAAAAGCAATAATAAAACCACAATAAAAAAGGGAGAAAAAAAGTGACGTAAAAAGCGTCGCGCAAAACGACCAAAGATGTTGTTAGCATTTGGCCTCTCCCAGCATATTCCAGTAGCTCCGAATGAAGTTGGAAGAAGCGACCACGCTCTTCCACGGGCACACAGACCAGACACTGCTGCCCCTGTTCCTCTGTGTGACCAGTGTGGGGTGGCCCGTGCCCTGGTTGCCCACCCCGTGCCAAAGCCCCCGCTCGTAAAACGCCGTACCCCAATGCTAAAAGTTAACGCGCCCCATAAACTATTCATCGCACCTCGTTTGTCTCCGTCTGTTTAACTCTGCGCCGTAGAAACCGCGGCGGTGTAAAAAAAGCTTATAGCAATTTGGCACGTCTCGGCTCTCCCATTCGTTAGCCGATAAAAACGACTCCTCGCGGCCGAACGCTCCTCCATTTTGGCTCGATTTCCCCTCGATCCGCTGTAATTCCCCACATGTTCGCCCCCCCCTCTCTCCATCACTGCCGGCACTTCCTCTCCCCGCTCGGGCTGAAGCTTATGAAGACGCCGGATGAATGACGCTAAAACCCGCCGCTATACGAGCGGCGCGATGTGGGTCCGCGGGCGACGGACCGTAATCCAGGAGGAAACTGCCAAACCCCCCCCCAGTGCGACGACGAGGGGGGGGGGGGGGGCTGGGGGGGGTGGGGGGGAAAGGCGCTCACACGGAATGATTGAAAAAGTTGAATGATTCCCAGCCAGGGGTGCGACAACTGCGCAAAGGGGCCATGGCGGTGGGTAAATGACACCATCGGTCTCGCCGGGTCCGAGGGGCAATTCCACGCGGTTTTTCCCCGACCATAACGCCTGGTTTTTAAATATTTGATGGAGGGGGAATAGGGCATAAGCTTCGGCGGCGTCGCACATAACGGCAAACAGGTGTAAAATAGAAGGTTTTCGTTTAGGTTTGAGCTACAGCAGCTCGTGGTGGAGTCGGGGGGTTTTCCCGGTTGCTCGGCAAGAAAGATTTGATACAGAAAAAGGTCTTATAGGGAAACAATTCATTTAAACCATTTTTATTTCTTTTTTATCTATAGGACTTTAATTGCTCATTTGTTCAATGATTGTTTATGACGTCTGAACCAAAACGTGAGCCCGATGAATCCTGGCATTGTCATCTTGGAAGAAGACATCCACTGATGGAATAACCTGGTCATTCAGGATGTTCAGCTCATCTCATTCTTTGGGAATATAGTGTCGCTGAACCTAGACCTTGACCGACTGCAGCGACCCCAGATCAGAACATTTAGAACCCTCAGAGCCTCAAAGGTATTTTAGGTATTTTTCGCCTGGAGTCATTTTTACCCTTTCATGCCATTAATAACACCACAAGTGTTATACTTTTTTTTTTTTCAGGACAACCTGGACTTTCATAATAAACAAGTTTTAGTTGGTGTTAAAGGCCACACCGCCTCTGCTCTGCCCAATGCTGTCAGACCTGGGAAGCTAAGCAGGGAAGGGCCTGGTCGGTACTTGGATGGGAGACGGTTTGGTAACACCAGGAAGCCGAGCGAACGCAGTGAGCGAGTGAGTGGTTGGTGGTGGTCGGAGGAGCCTCGCTTCTGTCAGTCTACCCCAGGGCAGCTGTGGCTACAATAGTAGCTTACCACCACAGAGTATGGAGTGAATGAATAATGCAACTGTAAAGCGTCTTTGAGTGTCCAGAAAAGCGCTATATAAAACCAATGTATTACTATTATTATTATAAAGGATTTAAAATAAAAAAAAATAAAAAAAGGTTATAAAAGAAATACCAAAGAAACAGCTTTAGCACAATTATGTTGATATTTTTACCGGTGAAAAGCGCGTCATGTAGTAACGTTTACTTCCTGTATTTCTGACTTCTTACGACGCCTTTAGCCCCTCAAGATGAATCATTTCCACAACCAGGGGAGTTGTATGTGACGGCTTTTCCGGTGGTTCTACTATCTTTGCAGAACCCTCAGATTGCAGCTGGCGCACCATGTGACCAGGGGGGGGCGCTACTTGATGACGTCATCACGCTGACGTACAGGGATATCGCGGATAGCGTCGTGTAGCTATGACTCTCATCTTTCAGAGGAAAAACAGAGCTTCTTTCTATCATTTATGGATTGAAGAAACCCGCAGGTAAGGAAACGTTATCGTTGGCATCGCTCACGGCGCTCTGGGGCTCTGACGGTTCAACCCGGGAGGCAATTTCGATTTGTCTTGCTCTCCTACTTCCAGTATCTCCGTCTCTTCATCTCTCTAGGCTCTTTACTCGAAGTCCCCGTCTCTCAGTCCGGAGTTTAGGCACTCGCCTCGGTCCGCCCAGTCTCACGGAGGTCAGCGAACGGGCAGCTGCAGTTAGCGGCTAATGCGGCTAACGCTTAACCCCCACACCCACGCGGCTAATCCGCTGCTTCATTTACCACCAGTCCATCTTTTATCGGCGGAGAACGGGTCGTGTCAAGACGTAATACAGATAAAGATATTTAACGGTTATGGACGAGATGAAGATTCACGATCGCACTTTAAATTTAGCAAAAGGAGCTGTGAATATGATTCGACACTAGGATAATTCCGCACCGTCGAAGATCATTTAAATTCACAAACACTGTAAAAGAAAAATCCTGAGTGGAGCACCAGGGAGATGCCTCTGGTGTGAAACGGCGATTTGGGAGAAAAGCACCTTTTAATTGCAGAGAGGAAGCAAAACTAAATGAGTCAAAATTAGCCTTAAGAGCCGAGCAAGAGCTTCCCTGATTCAGCACAAAGCAGCGCATTATGCTACGTGTGGTTTGTAGCTCAGTTAGTCAGAATCTGCCGACTCTTTTACTTTGCCTCCTCTGTCCAAACCGTATTCAACATGAGCTGGTAATCAATATTCATCATCTGTACATTTATTTGCATTTTGTAAGACTTTATTTCCCCCCCAAAGTAAGTTGTATTTCGTTGTATTTAACGTTTACAGTGGGATATTTGAAGGATTAAAGCGCATATGACACATTAGACGTTTGTAGTTTCACTTACTTAAAGCAGTACTAAGTAACTCTTGCCCCTAGAGGGCATAAGCGCAACTGCAGGTGTCGTAGCAAGTCACGATTTTCTAACTTATTAAATGTCTTGGAGAGTAAATACTACGCTGACAGAAAAGGCGAAGGGAGAGAGGGATGTTGTACCTCCAATTATACGATGGAAATACATTTTTTCACTCAAACTTGGCTGTAAATATTGTTTAAAGTGGCGCTAGCCCGCAGTTAGCTTTGCACGTTAGCCTGTTAGCTTCTTCTTCGTGGTTCTATTAGTGTGTATTGGTGGCTCCGACCCGGTGGCAGTCAAGTTGCAAGCAGGGGGAGATGAAAGACCCCCCAATCATCCCATTAACACTTGTATTACCCCCAGAGGGACCACGGAAAGGATTTATTAAGGTTAACACGTTACTTAGTACTGCTTTAATTTAAAACAACAAACGCTCCAGGAAGTGACATAGATGAAGGCAAACAATTTTAAACTGTTGCCATGCCAACCATGTTATGTCAATGGGAAATGAGTCAAACTGCCCTGGGACTTTACCTCCATCTGTGTCACTTCCTGTCAGCAGCTTAAAATTTCAATTAAAAGTAACCCATCTGGGACAAGAACAATGTAACAAAATGACCTGAAATAAAGACAAAATGTATTGAAACGAGTCAGAAACATCTCAGAACAAGTAATAGTCCAGGTCAAATGCCCGAATAAATCTTAACTAGTCAAAAGTAAAAGAAAGTTTAAAATATTATGCCCAATTTGAGACATTTAACTACGTATTTTAGATATTTATTTTTGTAGTGTTCTTGAATCCGACCTGCTGTCACAGATACAGGTTTGGCTGTAGACCTGTCAAAGTATCAAGCCAATACTTGCCCTAGTATACATCACGGATCCCCTACCAATCGTCGTAGAAATGTTCAAATCTTGTCAACTGGATTTGGTTGATGAAGTTCATGACGTTTCGCCTCTTTCATCATCAAAGGCTTTTTCTCGCTCTTAAAGGAACAGGCCACCGCTTTTACACACCGAGATATGTTCTTACCTGAGCTTAGACGAGTACCTGTCTGGTCTTTACGCGTGCGCTCAGTCACGCAAAAAGACCAAATACGTTGTTAGCATTTAGCCTCTCCTATACTTCTCCATGGGGCCAAACGGGGGTGACGTTAGAAGCGACCAAGCTCTTCCACGGTTTTCCCTATTTAAATACGGTTATGTGAGTAGTTACACGATCCAAGTCTAGTTACACAAAATTAAACCTGTGGATTTTTTTAAGCGGATAAAAAGGGGAACTATATTGTAAGGCACTTCGACATCCGAACAGAGAATTCTATAGGAGTGAAGATATTACTGCGTGGATGTCGAAGTGCTCCTGAGGTGTTATTACGCTTTACAATATAGTTCCCCCCTCCTGGAACCTCCACCTTAACGTGGTGGAGTGGTTTGAGCACCTGAATGATCCTGGAGCTCTGTTGTCGGGGGCTTCGTGCCCCTGGTAGGGTCTCCCAGGGCAAACAGGTCCTAGGTGACGGGTCAGACAAAGAGCGGTTCAGAAGCCCCTTATGAGAGACCAACAGGCCCGGTTAGAACCATGAGGCCGTCCTTCTGTGGACCCACCCCCTGCAGGAGGAGCCATAGGGGCTGGTGCAGCTCCAACAGCTGCCCCCACAACCCGGCAACGGACAAGTGGAAGAAGATGGATGGAATATAGTTCCCCTTTTTATCCACTTAGAAAATCAACATGTTTAATTTTGTGTGACTAGACTTGGATCGTGTAACTACTCCCGTAACCGTATTCAAATAGGGAAAACGTGGAAGAGCTTGGTCGCTTCTAACTTCGCCCCCGTTTGGCCCCATAGAGGAGAAGAGGCTAAATGCTAACGACATCTTTGGTCTTTTTGCGTGACTGAAGCGCACGCGTAAAGACCAGACAGGTACTCGTCTAAGCTCAGGTAAGAACATTATCTCAGTGTGGAAAAAAGGTGACCTGTTCCTTTAATCCGTCTCCTACACAAACAAGCTCTACCTTCCCCCATCTGAAATAAACACTACGCCTTTTCAAAGCCGTGTGGTCACCGAACCAAACCCGTCCAAACGCGTTCATGACGTGGTAGTGCAAGACGTTCTCACCCGTGTGCGTCCTCTGGTGCGCCTTCAAATGCGAACTCTTGGTGTAGACTTTCCTGCAGCCGTTGAACTGGCATCTGTGGACTCTCTTCTTGTTCTCCGGCACGTCCAGACCGCCCTGCTCGCCGTCGCTCAACGCCCCTTGACTCAAGTGCGTCGGCAGCGCCCGCGCCGCCACCAACCCGACCTTTTTCGCCACGAGCTTCAGCGTTAGCGTGCCGTCCGCCGCGGCCGTTAGCGTCTGCGCGGGTTTGACGAGGTGCCGGCCCAGCTCCGGGGACGACGGCGGGGTTAGCGAGGTCACGGCGGCGCTGAGCTGTGCCGCGCTCACGCCGTTGGACGTCTCGGTGTCCGGCTGGCTCTTGGATAGGTGCAGGATCTTGGCCTGGATCTTGGGCAGGTTCTTGAACGCGGGGGGCGGGCTGGGCGGGTCCGGGAGGCTGGGTAACAGAGGGTCCAAGAGCTCCTCGTCGCTGTCCGCTCCGTGCATGAAGGCCGGCGTCAGGAGGCAGTCCAGCTCCTCGTCGAAAAGTTCAGAGAGACGCTTGGGTTCGGTCTGCAGGTAACGCTCCAGCTCCAAACAGGTCTGCAAGAGAAGATCAGGAGAAGATCAGGAGAAGATCAGGAGAAGATCAGGAGAAGATTAGAAACTGGAACAGCAGGAAAAACAAAGAGGAGCTTCGGAAGGGGCACCACCAGCAATGTATGTTTGCATTTTCTTTCTTTTGGCCCGAAATCAACATTCAGACAGTAGAGGTGTGTCCGCCAATCTCCTGCCTTCCAATCTACACATTGCAAGCTATTTGATTATATAATAATATATAATATATCTATTATATCTGCCTTATTTACTGTACGTCAGTTGAATATGTACAAACGCTGATACTGACTTCTTGTTAAGACACTGGATATTCAATGGTAAATGGTCAAAACTAATATAGTGCTTTTCCACCTACACAAGGCCCTCAAAAGTGCTTTACAGAAAGGAACCAGTCTCCCATTCACTCTCTCATTCATACACTAGTGTACGCAGACACTGGGATTCGAACCCCTGACCCCCCGATAATGAGACTCTACCATCTGTACCACTGGCGCCCATATTCCCGATCTTACTCCTTCAGAAACTCACTTCCTGGTTAGAATTAACCAGCTTCAACACTAACGTTGAAGCTCGTGACAAAAGGGGGCTAATGGTGCACACTGGTCGCCCCGCTTCCATCAGTCCATCCCAGGGCAGCAGTGGCTACAACATGGAGTGAATGAAAAATGCCATGTAAAGCGTCTTTAGTGTCCAGAAAAGCGCTATATAAAACCAATGCATTATTATTAGCATTATTAACGTGGACTGCTATCATGAGAAATTCCAATCAGATTTAATGCCTTTGCCATAATAAAAGATGAAAGATATTGCGCTTTACAAGCCCTAGTTGCTTCTCGAATACTCTACACCATGGTGGGTGTCGGTCCGGGTCCAGACTGACGCACCAATTTGTCCGAACCTGAACCGTGCATCGGAACTTTGGACCCGACTGTGAATCGCCTCAGACGAGCGGCTGCGTCTCTTTTTCTATTCAGTATCACCTGTTTTTAATCTGAAGTTATTCTAAGCAGCCCCTGCCAGGAGCTCAAATACCAAAACCCTGCTCCACACTACACTCATTATTCAATAACATGTGACAGCAAATGACTATTTTAGCCACAGCTGCCCCAAGGACACAGTGACGGCCTGCATTATACTGTTATAATACTAAAACAAACGAGAGCAGAGACAAACTCGACAGACGATACAGAGAATTTAGTCGTATCTCGGCCCGCGCTCCTGTCCCGTTTGCTCCTCTGAGGGATTGGATTTAGCGGGTGATGGATGGCCGCTTTCGGGCTGCGCTCTCGTGGGGGCTGTGAACTGCGGCGCCCCCTGCCTGTTCCCTGGGCGCGCGCCAACGAACCGGCCCGCGTCACCGCGCAGTACGCAATATGGACAGAGGTCACGTCGCGATGGAGACGGAGAGAGAAGGTATTTTCAGAGCAGGACGTTTATAGACTATAGGATTGAACCAGGAGGTAACGGGACGGCTTCATATTTGAATCCTAAAGAAATACATTTATATAGCGCTTTTCTGGACACTCAGAGACGCTTTACATTACACTCTTCATTCACTCCATACTTGGTGGTGATAAGCCACTATTGTAGCCACAGCTGCCCTGGGGTAGACTGACGGAAGCGAGGCAACCAGTCTGTGCCATTGGCCCCTCTGACCACTCCCTCACTACATTCGCTAGGCTGGTGTTCCCAAACGGTCTCCCATCCAAGCACCGACCAGGCCCCTCCTGCTTAGCCTCAGTGTTCATTTATTTTGGGGTTCATCTATCGGGCTCTGGGTCATAGACTGGAAGTAAACGCTGGTTCTGGATAATGGTGATCCTGTGGCTAAAACAGGCTTATGCTAACTCCAACAGATGTGTTACTTTAATCATACTGTAGCAATAACATCATCAGCGTTTTACCATCTGAAAAACATTAAGATCAGAGGAATAGTGTCAAAACCAGACTTGGAGACACTCATCCATGCGTTTGTCTCCAGCAGGTTAGACGACTGTAACGGCTGCTCACTGGCCTTTCTAAACGAGCTGTTAGAGCTGCAGAACATCCAGAACGCTGCTGCTCGAGTCCTGACAAGAACCAGGAAATACCACCATATTAGTCCAGTGCTCCGGTCCCTGCACTGGCTTCCTGTCACTCAGAGAATAGAATTTAAAACAGCTCTGCTTGTGTACAAGTCGTTTCATGGTTTAGCGCCAAAGTCCATCTCTGACATGTTAGAGCCGTATGAACCATCTCGGGCCCTGAGAACTTCAGGGAGGGGTCTCCTGGTGGTTCCCAGAGTCAGGACTAAACACGGTGAGGCTGCGTTTCAGTTTCATGCAGCTAAAATCTGGAACAGTCTTCATGAGGATGTGAGACAGGCCTCAACTCTGACAATGTTCAAATCCAGACTGAAAACAGCTCTTTTTACCCGAGCAGATGAAAACTGAAAGTATTTTATCTGCACTCTTGCCTTTTACTGTAATTGATTAATTTTTATGTTGATGTTTTAATGATTGATTTGATCTGTTTTCGTGTAATTTTATGCAACTGTGAAGCACTTTGAATTGCCTTGTGTATGAATTGTGCTCTACAAATAAACTTGCCTTGCCTTGGCTCTATCAACTGCGCTACCATCGCCCCGTTCTGTTAGGCCTGGTTTTCGTGGATATTTATGCCCAGTTTAGTGCTGGAAATTGGAAATGAGGAATGAAAAAGCCATCATGGGGGATTTGACATAAAAAAAAACAATGAAAACCCCCCACATTAGCACGCATGGAACAACCCGGGGTGCTCGGCAACAGTCAACAATTATCATCTATGCTTTAAAAATGATTGTGAGAAAAAACAACATTACTTTCAGTCCCTTTTCCAGGTAGAATCAATTAAATATCAAATCACAGCCGCCTCGACGCCGCAGTAATTGCGCAGATTTCCTGTTTACACTCGCGGTGCCCTTTGGATGGCATCGCCGGGGAAGAATACCACGCAGATGAACAAAACAGATTTCTACCCGAGGAGAGTAACAGGACGGCGGCCCCGTTAGTCGCAGTCGCCAAGAGGAGGTCGGGGATATTTAACACGTGTTTTATGAATTAATATGAAAAGTCACCTCACGGCAGCACAACACGGCCCAACACGGCGGCGCTGAAACAATAAACAGCAACAAGACCCCGCTGCAAACAAACACAATAAATAAACTGAATGTGGAGAGTCGTCCTTTCTTTGTGATGATTTTACACCATCTAATTTAGCCACAAAAAAAATCCACTCTAATGAGCTGACCCTCCATGTTCCAGACTGAGATGGTTTGGTGCAGAGACAGACATGGAATGAAAGCTGATTTGTTCAGCCCTTTTCACATGACACATGTCGCCCAAAGCAGTGAAGGAAGTGAATATACAAAAGTTTGGAAACACTTTTTATGTTGTTCCAAACATTAAAAAAACTATTTCACTATTTGAAAATAAATAGTGTTTATTTTCAACACTATTTACACTGTGTGATTCCCATTGAAGGCATTAAACTATTAACTATTATTAATGTGGCCCATTCGCCACTGAAAAGCATTTTCCTTTAAAACAAGCTCAGAATGGAACAAACTTCCAACTGCACTAAAACTATACAAAGACCTAAAAAGATTTTGCCTGGAAACAACATTTTCTGGGAACTCAGGCCTTTCAGCACGAAAGCAAACAAACAAAAAACAGCATTAACCTAATGGCGGGTGTACACTGAGCGATATCTTTTGTCTTACAAAGATTCTTAGAAGTCACATTGCGCCAGAGATGCACATAAGTCCCTCACCTGCAAGTCCAAGTCAAGTCCAAGTCTCTGACCACAAGTCCCAGTCCTGGTCCAAGTCCCGGACCCACAAGTCCAAGTCAAGTCCAAGTCTCTGACCACAGGTCCCAGTCCTGGTCCAAGTCCCGGACCCACAAGTCCAAGTCAAGTCCAAGTCCCATGGTTGTAAAACTTGTAGTTTTACACAGTACAAGTAAATAGTTTTACTTGTGATTCAAATCACAGTACAAGTAAAACTATTTAAAAATCAATAAACATCTGTAAATTAAAAACAACTATCAGACAAATACGAGCCCAGGCCTTCCACACACAAATAATCAACATCTCAATATTTCTATGAAGCATAAGGCCATTCACAGTCAATCCCAATGTAATGGTAAGTTAGGAAAACACAAAAATAATATGAACTATTTACCACTGTCTACAGCTGTGGCCAAAGGCTCTGTGTCATTCATTCAACTAGCCCTCCCACACCACTACTTCAGTTTTGTAAAAGTAACATCAGTATAGTTATCACAGCTGTACTCTGTCACAAACATGTCTGCAGAAGCTTCAGAATGTTACTGAAGTGCCCTTTATCATACAGTAAAACTCCACTGTGGATAATAATACTTCCAGTCTTACCTTGAAGGCTTACAGACTGTTGACATGAGTGTTCTATCTTCAGCCTGTAGCTACAGGACCTGCTATATCCACTGTAGCTATTGGTCTTTGACACAATATTCCCTAAATAAACGAGTCTTTAGGGGACGAGTCCGAGTCGAGTTGCAAGTCTCTACAAATAGCGACTTAAGTCCGACTCGAGTCCCCATCGCTGCATTGCGCGACGTGAGGACGGTGAAATCGTCTTCACTCTGCGATTGTTCTAAGAGACAATCGTAGCTATGATCAAAGTTTTGTCGTTGCAGTTTCGGGCTCCAGAAGGCGTGTGTTTAGCCGAGGCAAGTGGCGCATGCTAGCGGGGTTTATGTTTACGGGAAAGCGTCAGGAAAGTCCAGTAAAGCGCAGAGTCGGACCCGTCATGCCCGGCCTCTGTTGCTGTGACTCTGAGGTGCAGCCTGAGCTGATGATGGGACACGGACAGAGATCCTCTCTGCAGCGAGAGGAGGCTCACTCGACGACCAGCGTTTCAGAACATCAGACACTGCCTGAGGTCGGTCGTAGCTCGGCTTTGGTCGTACGACGGTTCTATTTTAAATCTTTGTCCTCGTCTCACTGTACGACCTGCGATGCTCAGCTACGACCTCAGATTTTTCTCAGGACCAGTGGCACAGTGCACACTTGCCATCACTTTAGATCTGAGGAGGGCCGGGGGTAGAAGAGCAAGTGTTCCCGTTGATGTAATGTCTGTAAATATTATAAACTGTATTGTTTTATGCTTTTTGTTCAGTGTTTTTTGTGATGGTCTGTCTTTCAAAATGGCTGCCCTTTATTCGTGGCATTTTCCCAAAGAGCTTCATAAGGTCCTTGTCCCTGAAATGGTTTAACCATCTGTGCAGTGAAAACCGTTTCTGTCAAAGTGATCAAAGCAATTTTGGTTGAAAACATAATTCCATAAGAGTTCATTCATACGTGAACGCCTTCCAGAATCTTCAATGTAAATGGCCTTGAAATGAAAGAAAAACCAATACATAAAAAGAGTGTTTCCAAACTTTTGACTATATTGTACTGTATGTTTGCTGAGATGAGAGAATCTAGCGAAGCCTAAAGTGTAGATGTATGGATGTGGTGGAAGAGGGGGGTGTTTGCTGGTGTGGGAGCAGATGACGCCGAGTCGGGGTCAGGGAGAGTCCAACGCTTTATGGCGAATAATATAATCGCTCCCGAACAGGATTTCCAATACTTGACACATGTAGCGTTCACTCAAGTGGCTTCAACTCTTTGCCATTTTGAGCAGCCGCACAAAGGACTCCCATCTTTATCTACAAACGCCGTCTCTCGCTTTCTCGCACTCGTGTTTAACGCTCGTCCTCTTCACACAAACGCATCGACTTTACATCAGAGCCCATAGGAGCCCTCGGGCCAAACGCGCAGCCGCATGTAAAATCAAACGCTTTTAAAGAGAGCAGTCGTTCTTATCAGCCCTGAACATACGTCTGTGTGAAACGCACGGGTTTGTCCGTCTGGAGCTGACCGGAGGTACAGAGGCTGAGCGGACCGGCCCAGAAACACCATGGTTTAGGGACTGGGGGTAGAGCTCGAGGAATCACCTATAAGGACCAAAACAAGATGGGCAACAAGATGGTAGGGCATTTAGGGTTCGACTCCTGGATGGGGCTGAGTACCAGGGACAGTATTATAGGAAGCGACTTAGTTGTTTCAGTTTGACTTAGTTTTGCCTCATTTCTCCCACATTTTCCCAGTGTTTATTACTAATATTCTCCCTATTTTCTTCCCATTTTCCACCCAATATTTCCCCAGATTTTTCCCGCAATTTTACCACATTTTGCCAGTGTTTATTACAAATTTTTTCCCTATTATCTTGCCATATTTTCCCCAATCCCCCTAATTTTTCCCCAAATGTTTGCCCCATTTTGCCAATGTTACATTACTAATATTTTCCCTATTTTCTCCCCCTTTTTCTACACTCCCATCCCCATCCATCCATTTTCTTCCGCTTTATCCGGGGCCGGGTCGCGGGGGCAGCAGTCTCAGCAGAGATGCCTAGACTTCCCGATCCACGCACACCTCCTCCAGCTGTTCTGGGGGGACCCCGAGGCGACACCAGGCCAGCTCGGAGACATAGTCCCACCAGCGTGTCCTGGGCCTTCCACGAGGCCTCCTCCTCCCATCCCCATTTTTCCCAATTGTTTTTCCTCATATTGTCACTGTTTTGTTACTAATACACAAGACATTTTCTTATTTTTCTGCCACAATTTCTCCCCATTTTTCACACATTTCTTGGCATTGGCGATGACCCCGATATTGTAAATTTGCAGACCTTCCAAACATTAGTTCTCTGTTTATAGATGACAAATATTTTAGTATGGGTATCGAAAAAAGTAACGTTCCGGTATCGGGCACGGCTTTTGGAGAAGTCAATGGTATTCAGTGAAAATACGACTATTAAATGAAATCCTGAACCCAAACACAATCATTCTATTCAGTACAGTATCATTTCAGGTCTGATGATTTCCCTTTTTACCCACGGCATCAATATGGCAGATTCTCCTCTATTTCTCCAGAGTTATGGTTCATCAGCATGTACAGGCCTGACCTCGTGCTGTGCGACTGTAACATATGGAGGAAGGTCTCACGCACACACACACACACACACACGCACACACTCAGGCTTGTCACGTCCCATTGCCGCCGCTCTGTTCCAATGTAAATGCTAAACGTACAGTATATAACCCCCTGCCGCAGTAACGTGGCTCTAATGTGAGTCTATAACCTACACGTGACCCCATCAGGGAACAACGTGGACTCTCCTGCAACGGACATCAATTATTTAAGGAGTCCAGTGAAATGGCACAGTCCGGCCAAAATCGTTTCTGTCGCGGTTTGATAATAAAAAGGTGTGATTATTGCATTCACTTACAATACAGCCCCATAACTCTTTAAAGGAGACCTAAATGAACTTTCTTGGTCTTGTGATTATGCTATAACATCGTTCCCTTTTTGATTTCCTTGATTTTTTTGCATCATAGACGGAAACTCCACATCTTTAAACCAAAAAAATCATCATGTTGGGCGAGTTACTTTAGAATGGTGATATATTCTATTTTCGGCGTTACAGCTTTAACAATGTAATGTGTTTGTGTTAAATATTGCTGTTTAAAAAATGTACTTTGGCATAAAATTAACTAAAAAAAAAAGTGTTCAAGTTTTCGGAGCCACAATACACACTCATGGAATCACGAAGAAGAAGCTAACGGGCTAACGGCAAAGCTAACTGCGGGCTAACACCACTTAAACCGTATTTACAGCCAAGTTTGAGAGACAAAATCTCCATTGTGTAACTGGATGAACAATATCCCTCTGTCCCTTTGTCTTTTCTGTCAACGTAGTATTTACTCTCACGGGCAATTAATGAGTAAAAAATGCAACATGCTACGACACCTGCAGTGGCGCTTATGGCCTCTAGGGGCAAGAGTTACTTAGTACTGCTTTAAGATCATTGCTTATTTTATTGGGATGAATGGGGTAGAGACTGAGTATACTTTAGAGAAAATAAAACTCTATCGATCTTACGCTCCAGTGTCCTGGTTTGGTGCTGCATTTGGGAAGAGTTCTTTTTTTTCATTCGAGCATCAATACAAGACATTTAAATGCTCTAAATTATAATGACTAATATATAACCGTATTTTGTTTAAGTAATATGTTATATTCCTCAGTTAATGAAAAAAGAAATATATTTGTGTCACTCGTTACTTTTGTAATACGGTACCGTTCTTCGCTCAAAGTGGTCATTCTACCAGCGTGACATTAGCTTTATTTGTTTGTTTATTTGAACAACAAACACGGCTAAAAAGGAGTGGGCCAAAGCAAGAGTTTATAAGCCCCACCCCCAAAATTAATACAATTAAAATCATAATTTCACAAAAACATAGTGGAACAACAAAGGGACAACATAGCAACAAGGAAACAACAGCAAAACAAAATAGACCCTACACACCCGCAGCACCGACCATTCCCCAAAACGGAGCAATACCGATCACGTAACAACTAATTACGAAACAATTATTTACGAAACAACTATGATAACGCCACATACCTACAAACTATTTACAAAGAACTATTATTTACAAAACACGGTTTGAAGTGTTCGTACATCAACAGCCTAAAGTGAAAGCTTGCTTTTATTGTCCTGTGTTGTGCCATTCCCACCTCCGCCTGCAGAGGGCGCTCCGGACCAGCCCAGTCGCTCCATAATAGACATATAATCCACATTTTACAACGCAGCGTATCAAAGCTGAGGTTGTTCAGCCTCATTTATGCCAAAAATATCACCTTTAAAGTCAAATAATGAATGGACTTGTTCTTGGTAAAGAACAAATTAAAAAGTCCAAGAAACCTTAGCATATCGTTTTGTCTCTTATTTTAGTCAATACTTTGATGCATTCTAGGTTTAATTTATAAAAGACTGGCTGAGTTCTGCCCTTAAACCTTAAACAAAGCGTAATAATGACGTTCTGCTCTTGGAGGGAGATGGTTATTACAGTCATAGCCTCCCATTGTAAGCGGAGTCTGGCCGTGTGCAGGGCAGACGCAGTGAAGGTCGCGCTCAGAGAAGGTCACAGCTGAACGACATCACACTGAGCCAGAGTCAGACTCAAGCTGTTTCCAAAACACACGGCTTCACGGAAAAGCCTTTCAGCGCCGGCAGACACAGGCATTTCCTCTTGACTGTATGTACACTTTAAATAATGGAACGAGAACAAGCTGTGAATGCCAGTGTAATAGGGACTTATTTGTTATTGTCTCCTAAGAAATACTCGTTTTGGACGAACCGGGGCAGAAGCAAAACACAAACACAGACGATAATGGGGTTTGGAGTCAGGTTGACCAAAACACAAAGAGGTAAAAGTGGGAGGACATGTGAGATGTGGACGGGCATGAAAAGCCACCGTTTAATTTGCTGTTTTAGACCCAAAAACGACGGCAATTAGTCAAAAAATATTACAAGAAAGTAGCTAATTCAGGACTCGGAGTATAGATATCCTCTTTTTTATATACTAATCATAAGACCTAAAAGACTGTGCAGCACAAGCCAAAGAAGGTCAAATAGTCACGTACGGTAGGGCTGGGCGAAAAATAAAATCTCGATTTTTTTGGGACGATTACAATTTTAATCGATTTAATTGGAAATAATCTTTAAAAAGTCTGCTGATCTTTCATACGAAGAAAACTGCTCAGAGTCCTGACTCCTGCTCATTAATATTTCTTAATATAGCCGACAATTAAGATAAGATAACCCTTTATTTAAAAATGGTTATTTCTTAAATATTCCTTGTCTGCTCTCAAAAGTAAAACTTCTTAATAAGCCATGGACTTTTCAAAAGGGTTTTAGTTTTATCCTCGTGCCTCTGCTGTGATTGACAACCGTCTCCATGGAGACTCAAGGGGAAAGGGGCGGAGTTAAAAAGGTGCTCCGCTCAGAGCAGAGTGAGAGAAAGTCTGTTTTAGTGGAAGAAAACTCCACCGCGCACTCGTAAAACACAACACACGGCCTTTGTGAAGCAGCAGAGGAAGTCAGGAAGTCTCCGGATTTTACGATTTAGCCATTTTGCACATCGTCTGTTTTTAAAAGCATGAATTAATTGAATTAATTCGATTTAACATCACCTGCATCATCGCAAATCATGAAAAGTACTTTCGAATAACCAAAGTCCAGGTTTTGCAAAGGTTTAGTTTTCTCCTTTAAAAGTGAGACACGGAAAGTGAATAGGGAAAGGAAATCGGATATACTGATATCAATCTAAACTATTGCTGTAACTGAAATGAAAAGCATGTATTGCAAGTTTTTTGTCATTACACGTGATTATTCATATGCTTTAATACAGGGGTTCCCAAACTGTGGTACGCAAAGAAATGTTGGAGTTGATCACAATCTGATCGATATTGACGCCGCATAAAGGCGAAAGAGTCTCATAATTCAGGTTGTTCTGGACCTAAATGTGTGACTCCAGAACCGAACCTCATGGACCCGAGTGCGTAAAACTCCGCGGAGGCCGGAGCGCGGCTGAGGCTGAGGAGGCCCTCGCTACAACAGCAGCGCCAACGTTCGATCGAGTTGCAGTTTCTGTGATATCTGTCAGGAGCCTGAGCGAGTCAGACTGACGGGACTTCCATTTGCAACAGGAGGTTTCCTCTCATTCTGACCTGAGGAGCGAGGGGAGAAGGACAAGCGTCTGTGGCCCCCCCTCCGCCGCTAAACCTGTGGCTTTGTATCCGACACATTTAAATGTACGAGCTGATGTGCGGTGGCTCGTGCAAAGATAGTAATGTCCTGCATAAACATTATCTTCGCTTTAACAAAAGCTTAAACCAGTGCATTTGAATCTGCACCGGTGGTTCGACAGGACGGCTGAGGGGGCGGGGCCAGAGTCCAAACCAGGTCTGATGTTCAGGATGAGCTGGTCACCGGGACAAAGCAAAACACTCACACACGCTTTACCCGCTCACACGAACAGCCTCGTTTTCCAAAAATATAAAAAACTGGCATTGTCATTTTTTTTTTGTATTTACAGACAAATGGCCTTAATCACCCAGACGAGCAACAAAATACGGAATGTGGAAAACCTGCTTGAGTTCACTGTGATAATGGGGGAAATAAACATAATATGCATGTGATATTCCCAGTATTTTCAATCGGTTCAAACTAGGGGGTACGCGACTCGTCACCCAGAGCTTCAGGGGGTACACGGCTCCAAACAGTTTGGGAACCACTGCTTTAATAAATACGGTGGCTCAGAGGTTAGAGCTCAAGGTTCACAGCTAGAAGATCTCGGGTTGGATTTGCCTGACTGAGTTTGCATGTTCTCCCCGTGTCTGTGTACTAGGTTTCTCCCACCACTAAAAACATGTACAAGAGGAATGAGTGTGTTTGGAATGAACCAATAAACCACATTTCTTCTGCAAAAATGGGCAACAATGCTTATATTTTCAGCGACAAAATCAAAATATTAGATTCATGGGTTCATGTTGTTGACATATTAGTCACACATGTTTAATTCAGAGGGGATCTTTGATATCTTCCATTTCGAATAAGTTAGTGGTAAAAATGTTCAAGCTTGGAATTCGATACCAACAGATCTCTCTGAAAAAACCTTTAAAATAAGACATTAAGTTCAAGACTGGAACGTTTGGAGTCTGTAGGAGCTACTAAAGTGGAGATGTTGTTGTTGTGTATCTCTCCTCAAACATTTGGAAAGGAAATGGCCATATTTGGATTTGTGCGTCGACATTGATCAAACATGCCAGAAAACTAACAACATTATAAATAGGAGTGTGACAATATATCGATTTTCCTGTACATCGCGATATTTTGCGGGACGATACGATACCGATACTTTTTATTTTCCGATATCGATACTTTTGATGACATCATGCCTATTAATGAGGCAGCAGTGCTCCACTGTACTCACAGTCAATCAATCATGATCAAGAATTCAGTCAGACCAGCAGGGGGCAGCACTACAGTTTTAAGCACTTGGACCAAACACTGTCACACCAATAAATTACTTTTAATGATAGTGTTATAATTATGAAGAAGATTAATTTGTGGTTGATTTATTACTTTTTAAATAGGACTGAGTTTTCTTGTTTATTTAAATGTAAATGAAGTCCCTGACAGATCTATAGTGTGGGATCATTTATAAAAGTGGTACAAAGCACATGAGAAGAAATGTAAATGTTGAATAATATGCAGTATGTTAAAAATAAAGGTTAAAAGTAAGTATTTTTGAAATTTTGATGTATCGGAGGTTATTATTGTATCGAATCGTGAGCTACCCAGAGGTTCCCACCCCCAATTATAAAGAGTTTGGTCTATTTTCTAAAGTTAAACATATTACGGCTGAAAACTGTAGCTAAAAATTGCAAAATCGACCAATACATTGTCTCTCATCAACCAGTTTCTCTAAAGTCAGTCATTTGTATTTCATGGCTGTAAATCTATTGAAAATGGCGACCCCCATCCCCCCCCCCCCCCCCCCCACCAAAAAAAAAGCTCTTTATTTTTGCGAACAACATCTAAAATCCGCCCGTTACATTCTCCCATTCCCAGGAAAACCATTATTGAAATTCCCCCCAAACAGCGCGGCGATTTCCATACACCCGCCGATCTGTATGTGCATAAATTGACGCCGCCGTCCGTCGCCGGTGCACAAACGAACAGAAAAACAAGGCGTGCTCTGCCTTCTTCTTCGCCGCGTTTCTTTGGCTGCGGGTCTAAAATAGCAGCTCGGGTGAAGTGCACAGCCTGTGTCTAAGCCTGCTGGGGGCTTTAATAATGGATGCGGGGCGCGCTAAGAGCCTGACAGACAAAGGGAGAGAAGGATGGAGATGGAGATGGAGAGAGAGAGAGAGGGAGGACGGGGCTGAGGTGCAGCGAGGTCCACGCGTGACCAGTGTGGACGGGTGAATAAGTGCACGGGGTTAACTGTGAGATGTTTGATTAATCTCCGTACAGCTGCAAAGTAGAACGCAGTTTTAGGTAACGCAAAATGACAGGTGAGCACGTGCAACATGGAAAATGGAAGAGGACATCGACGCTTGAATAATGCAGGAGAGCGTCTGGGGTCGGTCTGAATAAAAAAGTTGACGTTATACAGAGCAAGGCGGGGATGTCGTAGTCATGTGATCATTTCAGTCGGCGCGGAGGACGATGCAACTGAGCTGAAGAAATTCGCCAGACGGAAAATGCCCAAGTGAATTCCCCCTGGGCGATATTTAGACGGGACCGGATTCAAGACGCTTCCACGTTCATCGCACGGCTCAGAGTTCAACATCAAGCGCATCGTGACTGCCTGTGTGAGACGGTCATGTGACCTCGGTTCACGTCTCGCCGAAAGAGGAGGCGTTGAACTTTGTGGCGGTTTTTGTTGCATGTGAATAGGTCCCGCCGTTACAGAGATACATGAAAATTCAGCATTCTGTCGGTTACCATAGCTACCACCAGCGTTGGGTATAACGGGTTACACAAATATATTACTTTTTTCAGAAACTAAGGAACATTTTACCTAAACAAATATATTAGAATAACATTCATTCATTACATTTCAAGTAACTCGTAGTGCCTTTAAATGGTTTGTATTGATCATCACCAAATCAAGCTGGACACTGCAGTCGTGTGTAACTAACGTCATTAAAAAAAAAAAAGATAGATTTGGGGAAAGCGGAATCTTTGACTGCACTTTTGCACAGTGGCATTATTACTATTTTCAGTTTATATTTTGCCAAACGTAACTCAAAGTCGTGTGACTCAGCTACACAAACATATTACAATGTTAACCTCTTAACCCCCACCAGAACCGAGCGCATTTTCTCCAGTTCAGCGTTACCCGAATCTGAGAGCTTCTCGACTGGAGCCATTAGGCCAGAGTGACGCCTCATTTGAAAGCTAAGACCTACAAAACTGACCGTGACTTTTTTGTTGTTGTGGTGTCGCCTCGTTTTAGTCACATTTTTGAAGCATTTGTGTCGTGTTTTCATCTCTTTCTTGTTGTGTTTTTGCTTTTTAATCCCATTTTAATTGTGTGTATATGTCGCTTTTTTATTGTATTTTCATCCTTGTTTTCGTCGCTGTTTCCTAGAAAACCTTTAGATTTGGGTAAAGCCAAACTGGAGAAAATGCGCTCGGTTCAGGCAGGAGTTAAGAGGTTAAAGCTGTAACTAATACACAATATTTTACCATTTTAAACTCGCCCCACACTGGCGTCCACAATAGAAATCTTAGCTGCACCAACTCCATTTAAAATCAAAAACACAGACGGACTTCAACAAACGCTGAATTATGAATACATGTTTCTACTAAATACGAATACAAAGACATGGTTCAAAACGGACAATGCTAACCAGGAAGCTAACAACAAACAACTAAATAGTAAATAGAGGTGTATGCTAAGGTTAGCAAAGTGCCGTTTTTCGCTTCTACTGAACCCGATTTTGACTTGACTTTGTTTGTGTGTGATAAATATGTTTATAGTCTATAAAACAGCTAAAAAGAGTGATTCCCATGAGAGTTTTTCTCGGCCACACATCTTGTATGTTGCTGTGTGTGTCTGTCGGCGGTTTCAATGCCGGTCATGTGAATGCTGCCTATTGCAAAAGTGTTCTGGCTGTAAGATACAGGAAACACAAACTCTCAGCTTGGTTGGGCCAGCGGTGGAGATCGGGGGGTCGTCCGCTCCGACCTTCCCGCAGGACATTTTTGGAGGAGCCCACATTGACTCAAGCTGGAATAATCAGAGCCGACTTCCTTTCATGTGCTCAACTCTCGGCATGAGCTGCTGCTGCAGTCCGGGTCCGGGAGGAGGTTTGGGATTCCCCTCTGTGAAAAAACTCCTTTGTACCAAAACGCATCAAGTTATTAACATGGACTGAATGTGCGGACCCTGAAAAGCCTCATGTCCTCTTCTGCGTTTATGTTTGCAACTAAGACACATTTTCTCCCGTGAGATGTAGAGCTGAAAGTTTTCTGTCGTGTTTTCACGGCCAAAATTGCTGATATTTTCAATCGTGAAATCTTCATATTCAAAAGATCAGGCTAAGAAGTAGATAAACAATACAGCTGAAAAAAGAGCTTGGAGTCTGTAGGACAGTGGTTCTTAGCTGATCGGCCGCAGAACCATTTTCAGTTGCAATATGATGCCAGTAACTAGTAACTAAAAGACTTTTTTTTGTAACGAGTAATCTAATGCATTACTTTTCACAGACCAGATCAGATCAGATTAAACTTTTCCAAGTCACTGTGAGTTACTATTCTGCTTTCCTTATTTCCGTGCATCTCGTGGAGTGAAGACGACTCACGGCACAAACGCCAGAGGAGCCTGGCATTTTGAGGCAGGGGAGGTGATTAATGTAACTAAGAAAATAACTTGTAATCTAATTTAGTTACTTTTAAAAACAAGTGATCAGTAAAGTTACTTTTGAAAGGCCAAACCGCCTTTGCTCTGCCCGTCAGATCTCGGACGTTCAGCAGGACGGGCCTGGTCGGTACTTGGACGGGAGACCGTTTGGGAAACGCCAGGAAGCCGGGGGGCAAGGTAGTGAGTGAGTGAGTGGTTACCCCAGGGCAGCTGTGGCTACAACAGTGGTTCACCATCACCGAGTGTGGCGTGAAGGAATAGTGACGATAGTGTAGCGCTTTGAGAAACTTGCTAATACAGGCTTGGTAAAGCACAATACAAGTGTAAGGCATTTTAGTTATCAGATTACTTTTTCAAGTAATCTGTAGCAACACTGGTCACAAACCAGGGCACAATTCTTTTCATATTTATCTTCTATAAAAGTATAGAAACACCTGAAGCTGTAAAGATTTAACATTCATTTCAATATAGTATTTGACATACTTAATGAGAAATTCAATTCTCATTAGCGTCACGGCTCACCATGCTTTGATTATAGTAGGTCCTCACATCGGCCCAGTTCAGAACCACAGCTGTAGGAGCTATGACAGTGGAATGGACTAAACTAAAGAGACTGAATGAGCCGCTCGAGTTTTCTGACCTTAATATTGCGATGTTTCTGATTAGACCGACGTTACTGCAGCTTTAGATCCACCGCCCGCACGGCTACACCAAGGTCTGTGCGAAAATGCTTTCACTTTCAAACCAAAATTAAAAATGTAGTGGAACAGAAAGCCGGGCAATAAAACGCAAGTGGAAAGCCTGACCACTTTCTGCCACTTGAATGGAGAGCAGATCATTTACCCACATAAAGAGGCGTGCGGGAACTACACAGACTACACATCTCCAGTTCAATTCAACAGAAAGAAATCTTGCAGGTCATGGATTTTTTTTTTATGATACTCCACCCGCTTTAATCCATTCACGCGCACCTCTCCCCAATCCCTCGGTTGAAACCCTTTGCACAAAGCGCTGTCGTTCTCCCGCTTTGTTGCCGTCTGCCTCGATCCGCGCCACACCGATGTTTATTTACCCGAGCATCTCACTTCAAACCCTCTTTCTCTTTCCCCCAACAACCCCCTAATTTGAGCGTTTTGGCATCCGCGCGCCGCTCCTCCGAAGGCCCACCTCTCCATAAATATGCCGACTCGCTGCCATGTCCTCTGATGGCTAATTACGCCGAGCGGGAGAGAGGCAGAAAAGGGCTATTTATCCTGCTAATTTGCTGGTTGTGTACATAGCGGATCGGCTCTCGTGAGTTTGAAGAGGGGATAATGAGAGGGGGGGGGGGGCTTTAGAGGAGATTTGTTTCACTGCAGACACAAAAAAAACTGAATTAACAAAACGCGGCATCGGACTGGATACAGCTGTGGAATCATACAGCTGAACTACTTTGGGACAAAACATGGAAATGCATATTTGGAGCTCACGTCGGGGAGGAAAATGTGCTCGTTTTCAAACACATTATGGCCCGAGGTGGTGAGTAATAAAGTAAATCTACTCAAGTGGAGCCTTTGCAGATCTGTACCTTATTTGAGCAGAAATTTTACTTTTACTCCTCTATGAGTGAGTAATATATCGTCTCAACGGATGCATTACTCTAACCTGACTACTTTTTTCAGTAACGGGTAATCTAACGCATTAAGTAATCAGATTAAAGTTACTAATATCATTTTCTATATGCTTCTTTTTTCTTGCGTCACATGGACTGACGTAACATTCTCTGAAGACGACTCATAAACGTGGAGGAGAGGGAAGGAAATACGCCACGTTCTGAATCTACTGCAGCTTTGTTGATGTTGCTGTTGAAATGCACTTCCAGTAACACGAGTCTTGGCAAAACCAGTAATGTTTAATGTAACTAATAAAGTAACTTGTAATCTATTAAGAAGTATTCGGGAATCTGTAATCAACACTGGTTGGGATCAATGGCCGCCGGCTGCTCTGCTTTACGACCGCAAAACTGGAGGCCGCCATTGCTGTAGTACCTCCATATGGCCGCTAGTCTCCCATTGAAAAGCATTGGACTTTAGACACGTTAAAAACAACGCCTGGTTTCTATTTTTTAAACACTTTCTACGGCTACATATTGCTCCTTGTTAGTCACAATGAAAGAAACCAGGCTGGTTTTCAAAACAAAAAAATGTGAAATCTCGAACTAATGAGGGTCGGACTGTTAGCATTGGAGCTGCACGAGCTACAGTGAAGATCCCGCCCTTATGCCCTTTGTAGGAACATGCTTCGTCAGAGCTGGGGAGGAGGAGTTGTGATCACGTTTGAGGGGGAAATCATGGCGGATTTACAGACATGTTCCTAAAAAGGGCATAAGGGCGGGATCTTCACTGTAGACTCGGCCCTTGCGTGACGTGTAGTTGGGTCATAGCCACACAGCTCCAATGCTAACAGTCCGGCCCTCATTAGTATATAAGATTTCTAAAATGTTTCTTATGAAAACCAGCCTGTTTTCTTTAATTGTGACTAACCCAGCGTTATCACAGGAGGAATATCTAGCCGCAGAAAGTAAAAAAAAAAAAATAGAAACCAGGCTCGAAAGTTTTAACGTGTCTAAAGTGCATTGCATTCCAATGGGGGACTAGTGGTCATATGGAGGTACTACAGCAATGGTGGATCTTAGTGTCGTCGTCACACAGCAGAGCAGCCAGCGGCCATTGGTTGGGACCCACCTTTACCCTACAATGACAAGCCATGATCTTGGTGATTTTTTTTTTTTTTAAATCATGTTTTTTTCCGTCTCACATTGATAGATTTTTATTTCCATTTTATTTTTACCCAAATTAAAAACACAAGTACATGTAGTTGATTCGTGAACTTAGACACGCCTTCTATACAAACCTCTGCTCAATGCTTCTCTCCTTCTTCCACTGTCTCGTCTAAACCTGACGATTATAAAGACCCATGACAATTACTGAGATTGACCAAGAAAAAGATTGCGATTTCAATTAAATTATCAATCGCTGTCCAGCAAAATGTGGAGAACAGTTTGGTGTTACCGACACAACAAGATCCAGGAAAGACAGATCGAAAAGCTTCAGCGATGGAAAAAGTGAGTTGGATTTTTTCTCCAAACTGCGTAAAACGAAGCAAAAACACCTTCGAAATAAAAACTGCAATTAGATATTTTTCCCAGTCCGCTCATGCCTGTACACAAGAATCTCCCCTTATGTTCTGAATGTCGGTGCTGCGCTATTTCCGCCTGAACACCTGTGAAGTGTCAGAGAGCGAGGTTTAATTGAAATCCCAGCGTGACAGACTGAGGGGACGACAGCTGTGAGTGAGAAACCGCACGGGTGACGGGATTTAAAAACAGTGGGTGTTGAGCTTTTTGCAGCTATTTGGTCATAATTACAAACACATCGTAGAAAAAGATATACGAGTGTTTTACATTATCAGCGATCGGCCGATATCGTGTCGATTTAAAGGCCGATATCTGCAGAACCGAAAGTGACAGCGACTTTCAGATTTTTTTCTTTCAAACAAGCTCCCTCTAATGCCTTTAATATAGCGCCCCCTGCTGTCACAGTTCAACAGCAGTAGTAGCTAGAGATACACTAGTTTTTTCTTCCGATACCGATATTTGGGGTTTGAGTATCTGCCGGTATCCGATATTAACCGATACCAAGAGGCTTTCTTAAAAGCGGCTGCTGTGAATGAAAAAGTCTCAGATGATCTTTTCTTGCAAATGAGACGTTGCATATCAATTATATCTAGCTATGAATAAACGATGGAAAAACATTACACAAGGATCACTGGGTTTGTCTACACTAAATATCCTTCAGTATTTAAGACAAGGCTATTTACAATAATATAAACAACTCACATAAAGTGATCTTGTGCTTTACAAATATGTTATATCAGTTATTCTTTAACACCATTTCATAAACTAAAATACAAACACTTTGATTAGTTGACGTTAGCACTAGCATGCTGCCGCTAGCATTAGCATGTTGCTAGCCGCAGCATTTTGCGCGGCGATTAAAAATATGTTTGCAGAAGTTGAAACTAACTCGGTGACTGAATTCTCCAGGTTCTGCCAAAATGAGCCTATATTCAATGATAGTTTAGTTGGTGAAAGTTGTGTTTGTAGTCAACACCAATATCGTATTTTTTCCAGTATCGGCTCCGATATCCGATACCAGTATCGGGTCGGTGCATCCCTAGTAGTGGTAGTTTGTTCGGGCCAACAAATACAAGACACAACAGACCAACACCATCACCATCCTTATAATTTGTGACTGAAAGGTTTAGACTGAAGTGACACTTATTTTGCCAAACACTGAGACATTTTACAGTTTATAAGCCTCATACACGGGATTTAAAAACCATCAGCCAAAAATATCGGCGGTGCATATCGGGATCGGCCCTAGAAAAAAACACATATCGATCGACCTCTAGTTAGAAAACACAATATCGAATGAACCAGCTAAAACAAAATATCCAGCAATTTCACTTCCTGATTATTGAAGCAAGCTAGCTCTAAGCTCCTCCCACACCTTTCCTCTTGCTCCCCTTTGCCGTGCAGCTGTACTGAAGCTTTGGCGATGGTTTTACCCTGCGATGAAAGGAATAAGCGCAGGGAGAGATGGAAGTATTAAGTTTAGGAGAGACGTAGAGGTGAGGAAAGCATTCTCTGGATACGTAGGAACTGCCACTGGGGAAGAGCCAAAGAGCACTCAAAGATGCGCAGGCGGCTCCAAACACAGCTCTGGGTATGTTTTTGACGAGAGAACAACATTGTAACGTGGTAAAGAGCTCCAAAGAGTCGATTTCGGAATCTTTGGTAACCGTTTATTGCATTTTCATGTCGTTTTTAACCCTTTAAACCCACGGACTCTGCCAATTTTTCATCAAACAGCCACTTTCATGACTTCAATCAGCAATCATAAATCGCAGGGGTCTGATTAAATAATTGTACGCAGTTGCAAACGAAGTGCAAACATCAGCGATCGAGCCATGTCAGCCAACGCCTGTAACGCATTAGCCCCACACGTCGAGGCGCGAGGCCAGTGTTATTAAATACAAAGACATCAGATTAATTATCAGAGTAATTACGGCACGGGCCGAGCAGGTAGCGGTTTAATTTGAGACACGACTCAATCTGTCCACCCTCCCGCGTCTCTGTCTGTGCGGGTAATGTCACGGAGAGATAATGAACAGCGATGGGAACGGATGCGACTGTGATCTAATAAAAATGGACCGGGTTGGTGTGTTTTGTTTTGCGGAGAGTGTTATCTGACATTTTGGATGGAAATGCAATAACGGTATGAATGAGCGGCATGATTCATCACAGATTTATTGCTATAATGGCACAGTATCTATTCAGTTCTGTTTGGTGTTTTTGTGGGGTTCGGTGAAGTTCATAATGGTCCTGAAGAAAGCAGATTTTTAAAAGTAAACAAACATCTAAAATAAGATAATCCTTTATTGATCTCTTGAGACCCATTTCTTCTTCTGAAACACGGACGAGGCACCAAGAGCGCCCAGAGCTGCAGCGCAGTGGAGGCCTCACAAGAGGGGCCACAGCTGCAGCGCAGTGGAGGCCTCACAAGAGGGGCCACAGGAAACAAGGAAGGAACAAACAAGGAGGTATCTGGGCAAGACTCACAGCTAAGCCTCACACATGTTCTATCACTACTAGTGTTCTGGCTAATGGACGTTGACTGGGGAATAAAACAAGATTAACTGCTAAGCTCCTCCCAGAAGATGGTGAAAGACTGTTGTGGGGCGGAGGGAGCTGCGCAGGAGGAAGAGAAAGGAGGAGGTGAAGGAGCTGACCAGTGCAGGACACCACGCTCTGAAACAAAGACAAGCTGAGGTTTCCCCCGATCTCCAAAAACATGCGGGGTCAGGTTAGCCCACAGTGGCAGCGGCTCAGGACTAACAACTGAACACAATTTTGTTGTGCTATTGTACAATGACATATGAAGTCAACTTACTGACTTAACGAGGATTTGACACTTTCTGTGAACACAATCCCCTCCTGTAACCGCCACCTTAACGTGGAGGAGGGGTTTGAGCCTGAATGATCCTGGAGCTCTGTTGTCGGGGGCTTCGTGCCCCTGGTAGGGTCTCCCAGGGCAAACAGGTCCTGGGAGACGGGTCAGACAAAGAGCGGTTCAGAAGCCCCTTATGAGAGACCAACAGGCCCGGTTAGAACCATGAGGCCGTCCTTCTGTGGACCCACCACCTGCAGGGGGCGCCACAGGGGCTGGTGCAGCTCCAACAGCCCCCACGACCCGGCAACGGACAAGTGGAAGAAAATGGAAGAATGGATGGATGTGAACACAGACTGAGTGACCAGCTCGTGTTATGGAGGTCTACGCATCATCTCTCATCTCAAGCGGAGGAGTTCAAGTATCTCCAGGTCTTGTCAAGGAGTGAGGGGCGTGAGATTGACAAACAAAACCAACAACAGTCCACTGCAAAGGGAAGAGTGAGGGCACACTGGAGGGACTATGTGCCCGATCCTCGGCCTGGCGCAACAACAGCGTTGCTCAAGTCGAGACCGGTATCTTTCGTACAAACAGCGGTTTCGCCGGTGGCCCGAGGGTGTCGCTTAGAAAGAAAAGCGGTCGACTAAAGCGAGATGTGAGGCAAACCAACAAGCGCCTGCAGCTTCACCTTCACTCTCCTCATCTTCTGACCTCAAAGTCCCGATACCTGATTTCCGGAAGAGAGACAAACGGAATAAGAGGCCACTAAATTCAAATGTTAGTTGTGTCCAAAGAGTAAATGGATGGCTAGGTTGCTCGTTCCACAGTTTGATAATGTCTCTCAGGTGTTGAGAAGAAACCAGTATGACTGTTTAGGACGGAAACCAACCTGCCATCTTCATCTTTTGACTGAGACAATAATGAACATTTGTAGTTCCTCTATTGTGTGATTAGTATTGACTATTATGTCGTCTCATGTTTACAAGAGATCTCCTCCTTCCATCCGACGCTCTTTCAAACCGTTATCTCCACATCTCCACAGCGGCCCGTTTCATTTCTCCTCTTTTGTCTGTGTCTCCGTCTCATCTCTGTAATAATGTGCCATCGGTCTCTGCTCTTCCCCCCCCAGGCCTCATTAAAAAAAAGTCTTCGGATCTAATTCACGAACAAAAGGAGGGGGGGAGAGCAGTGTTTGGCCAGAGATGTAAATATAGTTTCAATCACAGAGAGACAGACAGAGAGTCCCCGCCGTGCTTTAGTGCGATGCAAATTTCAAGAGGCAAAGTAAACGGCGCGTCCTTGACTTTAGTGAAAGCGCTGATTGAGAGGGTGAAGAGACGCCGCACTCGTAAAGGTCATTACAACAGAGGGCGAACTCGGGAATCAGCCTCCGAGCGTGATCGCCCCGTCGGCTTTTATTCCACGCTCTAAAAACTGAACTGGTATTCTAAGCATCTGTACCAAAAATGGAGTCGGTTGCCGCACATTTAGGGGCAGCACACTTTTTTCGCAATTTTGACATTGTTAACGTTAGGCCTGTCGGGATAATTACGGTATAAACGTATCGCTCGATAAGTGAAGTGAAGAACGATTACATTGTTTGACTTGATTAATGCTGCGTGTGCTTGAATACAGAAGAATGAAGTGGAGTCTCCCTGTGCGTAAAAACCTCACAAGAAGAAGCTCAAAAGTCTTGATGTCTTTCTTCGACAAGAGCAGAACAACCTCCATCTCTCGCCTCCATTTTTTTCCGGTCGACCATGCAACAAGAACATAAACCATATAACATATAACTTTAGATTAATAATAAACTATAAATACTTTAAACTATAAGACTGTAAGATTACATTTAAACTATGATGAAGACAACGACAATTTGACATTCATGTTTTCATTCATGAGTCTGATGGCTAAGGGGGCGGGAGGTGTAGGTCTGGATGGACCGTAGCCTCCTGCCTGAGGGGTGAATAGTCCGTGTCCAGGGTGAGAAGGGTCAGCTGTGGTCCGACCCACACGCCTCCGGGTCAAACAGCTGGAGTATAACCCTGATGATGTGAGGTCCGATCTCACAGATGAGAATCTGAGACAAAAACTTCATTCCTTGAAGGTCATCACCGACACACAGAGGCTTTGCCCTTTTTAAATCCTCTCAACGACTTGTACAAAATAAAGACCAAAAGCAAATTTTGCTCCACATTGTGCAAGTGGCACAAAAAGAACAAAGTCATTTTACATCGAAAATAGTGTTTGAACTGTTGGAATGTTCTCACATGTCGTACAGGAAGACTTGGAGAGATTATTAAAGTCCGACTTATCTCTGTATTGTTCAAGAGTCTGTTTCCTGCAAAGATTCTGCATCGTCCGGCCTAGAGCAGTGTCCCACACTTTACCAGCGTCATGGCTCCATTTTTGGTTCAGATGTTCAAAATATCAATAGGAACAAGACATGTGGTCTTACATCTGAAGAGGATCTACACAATTTTTGCAAACAAAGCGTAAACCTTAATGCTAAATAAGTATTTATTTAAGCACTAAGTTGGCACGATTTGATGATAAATAGAAAGAAGAAACCACAAACGATTGTTGTGCCCTGAGTCAAAGTCCTTAGCCAATTAGATCTTAAGTAAATCCACTCAAGTGATAAAAAGTTACACACAAATAAAAACTAAGGGTCTAAAATGGGCCCCTTCGGCGGCGCGGGTGTTAACGGCGGCAGTAACAGTAAACGTGCGCAGCTGGAGTGGACATTTACAGTAATGGACTCGGTCTCTTCAGCCCAGAGGCGTCACACCTGCCACAACGTCAACTCCCCGTGTCATTCTGTCAGAGACTTTACACAAGAACGCTCTCTGGAAGGAAGCTGCCGCCGCTGTGCCTTTGAGCAATACGGTACATCGCGCAGAAGCCGGCGCCGAACTGCAAGAGGTTATAAATACGCATGTAAGTTACAAGAGCTGTCGTTAGTATCACATTTCTAAAGATCTCGTTTTGAATCTGCAGTGGGGGGTTTCGAGATTACATACCTCCCCATGAACCTAGTGAGGCGGGAATGTTCTTGTTTATACGAGAATAGAAAGACCGCTATGACGTTTTAACCTCTTTCCACCCGCCTCAACCGAGGGCATTTTCTCCACTTCACCCAAATCTAAAAGCTCCTTGAACAAAGCGGCAAAATAGCGACAAAAACGAGGATAAAAAAAAATAAAAAAGGGAAAAAAAAGGGAACCACAAAAGAGCAACAAAAACGAGCCGTAAAAGCCACAATAACAGAATAAAAAAAGCTACGAAAACCAGACAAAAAAGAGACAAAAGCACGACAAAATGGTTGACTGGTTCCTTGATGCTTTGAGGGCCTAAAGCAGGTAGAAAGGAGCTATATAAATGTGACCATTTACTAAAAAAAAAGGAGGGGGATTGGGAGTGTGACAATATATCGATTTTTCCGGTATATCGCGATATTTTGCGGGACGATACGATACTTTTGATGACGTCATCTATAATAATGAGCAACGTCATGCATATTAATGAGGCAGTCAATAGACAGTCAATAGAGGCCAATGATGATCAAGAATTCAGTCAGGACAGCAGGGGGCAGCACTACAGTTTTAAGCACTTGGACCAAACACTGTCACACAAATAAATTACTTACTTTATTAATTATAAAGAAGATTAATTTAGGTTTATTTATTACTTTTTAAATAGGACTGTGGTTTCTTGTTTATTTAAATGTAAATGAAGTCGCTGACAGATATATAGACCCGTTTTCAGTGTGTAAGTCGGGGATCATTTATAAAAGTGGTACAAAGCACATGAAAAGAAATGTGTTTAGTAATATGTAGTATGTTAAAATAAAGGTTAAAAGTAGCATGTTTTTTTAAATCGTGATGTATCCTAGGTTATTTTTCTGCAATTTATCGATTATCGCAGTATCGGCGTATCGTGAGATAATCGTTATCGTAAGGCATGTATCGCGTATCGTATCAAATCGTGAGCTACCCAGAGGTTCCCGCCCCTAGCGTTGATACAAGTAGCCGAAATCCAAACGCAATGCTTTTTAATGCTAATTCAATGCACAGTTTAGGGCGGTGCAATCCATCTAAATGTTCTCTCTACTTTGGTCAATCTCAATAATCCTCATGGGACTTTATAATCGACAGGTTTACAGACATTTCTTTGGCACAAACAGGACCTAGTTTGGGAGTTTGGACGAGACAATGGATTGATTTCTGCGTTAAATGAAACTGAAAAAAACTAGAGTAAATCTGACAGAACACGTGGCCCTTAAACGGGAGACGAATCTTCGGGATCTGCCTCCCATAAGTCACAGGGACAGAAGCGTCTTATAAATTGTTAGCATTTAATATCGCACCTTATGATGTTGACCAAACAGGAATAAAGCTGTCTGAGGCTAATGGCCCGGGACGTTTGTGCTCCTAATCGAGCGTAAAGCCATCGCCCATAAATCCATAGGTCCATTTGGCCCGTCCTCTTTGAAATCACTGCTCTGTGGGACCATTAGCCGGTAAATGCGTTATATTCAGGCTGTTTCCATAAGGACTCCGTCTAATCACGGCTGGGACAGTCCCGAGTCAGACCTGGGTCAATGCTCTCGGCCGTTAAGGAGCGAAGGGAAACTGTCTAGTTAGTGCATTAGGGCTGGGTACCGCTACATTTTGAGACCTATACTGAAATATTTGCCATCTAGAACCAGAAAACAGAACAATGTGAATTTATTCCAGAAAAAGATGTTTTCTTCTAAATGTGTAGCATTTATTTGAGCTGAAACAACCAAGTCACTTCCTTTAATGCTGTTCTTTGGACCAAACAGGCATCAACACTTGGTCTGATTTCTTTGGTACCTGCTTTCGACACTTTCATCATAAATATTGCTGCTGAATGTGGGATCGAAGATGATGAGGTTTTGATCATGTGCTCCTTGAAAGGAAAAGACACTGAGGATGAAAGGAAGAGGTGAAGAGCGGAACACGAGTTCACTTCAGTGTCATCAATACACCGCACACAGGCGCTGTATAAGGACTAGGACGTGTGAGGACTTTAAAAGGACGAGGGACGCCGTCCTGAAGCTGCTCTGAGCCGCTCCAGTTCAACGGACTACAGAGGAAAGCCAAAGCCAACAGGTAACGTGTAGCCCCCTTTCTTTATAACTCTACACATTTATGATTTTATCTTTGTAAATCAGCAGATACAAACATTTAAATGTAACTCTGCCCGTCCCCTCCTGGAGCCTCCACCTTAACGTGGTGGAGGGGTTTGAGCGCCTGAATGATCCTGGAGCTCTGTTGTCGGGGGCTTCGTGCCCCTGGTAGGGTCTCCCAGGACAAACAGGTCCTATAGGTGACGGGTCAGACAAAGAGCGGGTCAGAAGCCCCTTATGAGAGACCAGCAGGCCCGGTTAGAACCATGAGGCTGTCCTTCTGTGGACCCACCACCTGCAGGGGGCGCCATAGGGGCTGGTGCAGTGTGATCTGGGACGACCCGGCAACAGAACAAGTGGAAGAAGTTGGATGGATGGATCCCCAGATAGCAAAATGGCGTTGAATCAACGTTGATCTAGCGTCAGGCTTTTTCGTTGAATCAACGTTGATTTCTGACGTTGAAATGGCGCCATTTTGCTCGTTATGTTGAATGTTGATCCAACGTTGATCTTTCATTGATAATGACATTGAAACAACATCAGATCAACTAGAATTATTAACATTGAATCAACATTGAAACAACGTCACATTTTCAACCCTACATCAACATTGAATCAACATGGATTTAACAGTATTAAGCATTGATATTTCATTGATTTGACATTGAAACAATGTTCTAAAATCAACAGACCATCAATCTTATTGCAGCTTCTTTATTACACAATTTATTATACTGTAATACAAAAACATGACTGTACAAAACTACCTTCTTAACTACCAGACAATGTAACATTACAATGCATGTGAAGAATTGTCATACTAGGAATTAACCTTTTTGTCTAAATTTAGCTTTAATGACACCAAGTACCGCCCCCACTTCCAGTCTTGGACGTGTGTCGCAGGTAAAAACCCCATTGATTTAGTCTATTGATAAAAAGAAGAAAAAAAAAAAAGAGCACGACACATGGTTATCAGCTCTGTGCTCACTGCCAACCATGGCATGGATATTTTATACAAAGAATCTCACTAAATACTTGAAAATAAGGTGACATTTATTTCAGTTATAACATTTTAAATACATATTCAGTTTAAAATTGTGTGTTTTAGCACATAGCTGATGAGTCTGTGTTGAGCTTTTAAACTCTTGATATTTCTCAAAGTCAGTGGATTAAATGGGATTCATACCTCGGACTCACTAAAGAACAGGAAGTGGGCGGGACTGTTGAGCTCAATTCAGATAATCACTACAGACTGTATCATAAAGCACAGTCCAATTAAAATGGCAATATGTTACAAATTATGTTGAATATATATATATATATATATATATATATATATATATATATATATATATATATATATATATATATATATATATATAATGAATGGCCTTCACAGAGTACATACAGTTTGTAGTTTAGAGCAAACACTTTTAGAAATGCTTTTGATTCTTGTATTAGTTTAGTTTAGTTTAGTTTAGTTTAGTTTATTTGAGCAATACACATTGTGCTCAAAAGGAGTGGGCTGAAGCAAAAAGCTTATGAGCCCCCACCCCCAAGTGCAATACATAAAAAAAGAACATTTCAAAACATTTCAAGCAGCTACATTCATACAGACCAACTTACAACAAACAACAAAAATATATAAACTCTTTATATAATTAATTAAACCAACGCACAGCTACAACAACAATAGTTCAACAGTTCATATTTCATTCCTCTCATTCTGTGGGTCAAATGCTTCTGGACACATTAGAAATGTTCTACCTTGCTTTTCATGCCATCCTTTCTTTCTAGTCCATATATCTTCTTATCATCCACTTCTTCAGCCCATCACTGTAGGCGAGTTTAGGTGAAGAAAACTGACAAGAAGCCGCTAGGGGAAAAAAGAAAGAAAAAAAGACTTAATTACTTACTTTAATTTTAACAAAGAGGAGAAAACCGACACAGTTTGATACACAATGTACTAGAATAGACCTAAACCAGGCCCACAGGCGGCACTGGTGCTGATACAACCCAGACTAAACCAGGACTACAAGCTGCACTGGGCCTGATACAACCCAGACTAAACCAGGCCCACAGGCTGCACTGGGGCTGATACAACCCAGACTAAACCAGGACTACAAGCTGCACTGGGCCTGATACAACCCAGACTAAACCAGGCCCACAGGCTGCACTGGGGCTGATACAACCCAGACTAAACCAGGCCCACAGGCTGCACTGGGGCTGATACAACCCAGACTAAACCAGGCCCACAGGCTGCACTGGTGCTGATACAACCCAGACTAAACCAGGCCCACAGGCAGCACTGGTGCTGATACAACCCAGACTAAACCAGGCCCACAGGCAGCACTGGTGCTGATACAACCCCGACTAAACCAGGCCCACAGGCAGCACTGGTGCTGATACAACCCAGACTAAACCAGGCCCACAGGCTGCACTGGTGCTGATACAACCCAGACTAAACCAGGCCCACAGGCAGCACTGGTGCTGATACAACCCAGACTAAACCAGGCCCACAGGCAGCACTGGTGCTGATACAACCCCGACTAAACCAGGCCCACAGGCAGCACTGGTGCTGATACAACCCAGACTAAACCAGGCCCACAGGCTGCACTGGTGCTGATACAACCCAGACTAAACCAGGCCCACAGGCAGCACTGGTGCTGATACAACCCAGACTAAACCAGGCCCACAGGCAGCACTGGTGCTGATACAACCCCGACTAAACCAGGCCCACAGGCAGCACTGGTGCTGATACAACCCAGACTAAACCAGGCCCACAGGCTGCACTGGTGCTGATACAACCCAGACTAAACCAGGCCCACAGGCAGCACTGGTGCTGATACAACCCAGACTAAACCAGGCCCACAGGCAGCACTGGTGCTGATACAACCCAGACTAAACCAGGACTACAAGCTGCACTGGGCCTGATACAACCCAGACTAAATCAGGCCCACAAGCTGCACTGGTGCTGATACAACCCAGACTAAACCAGGCCCACAGGCTGCACTGGGGCTGATACAACCCAGACTAAACCAGGCCCACAGGCTGCACTGGGGCTGATACAACCCAGACTAAACCAGGCCCACAGGCTGCACTGGGGCTGATACAACCCAGACTAAACCAGAACTACAAGCTGCACAGAACTGACACTCACCTCTTCACACTTTGGGCTCTACAGGGCAGTTCCTGGAGCTTAACCTTAACAGCTACAACAGAAATAATAAAGTCAGATTATGTTTGCGTTGAATTAAATTGTGATCCACTTTGGTAAAAGTTTTAGTAAACTATTATCAGTTTGTATATTTAAAGGAAACAATGATACCAATGTAACAAGTAAATACCTGTATCAAAGAGATCAAACGCAGTTGTGCTGCAGGCCGGTGTAGAGTCTAAAATCAAACAAAAAAATAAATAAATAGGTGATTTAGAATGTGGTGATGTCATAATGTCAGGTGGAGGGCAGGGGCCAATACAACTCTATGGGAGAAATACAGTTGTTGTAAGAAATCTCCAAAACAAAAATTGACAAATGTTTTTCCTCTTCAGTATTTGACAGTGATTGGATTCACAAACCTGTGATATTATTTTTATGTCTGAAAGTCAAAAATACTGGACAACATCACGCTCATGTTTTTGAACATTGTCACCAGTTTTTGACGCCTCTCGGAAAAAGTAATTGGACATTTGTTCATTTGTGCTGGAAGACGAGACACAGAACTTTGTGACAGTTTTTGTTTCATGTGGATTCTTCCAGTAATGACTGAGATATGAGCCAAAAACAAAGACATACAAATCAGTATTTTGTCAGTTAATGCAGTTACCATAGTTACCGCCATGGAATCTTCAGTTGCTTCGCCTCAGTTTTAAACTATGGCTCTTTAGGATGTGGCGATGTCACGTGAACACAACCTATTGAAGGTAACATGTAAGTAGGGCTGTACATGTAGAAGCATAAATATCTAATCATATTCAGGAAGAATATATTCTGCTGTAAGTTAGTGGAAAAGACAGACTTGAACAAACAACAATATGTGTTTTTTTTAAAGAAATGAATTAGTTGAAATAATAACATACCAAGATTATGTGCATTAAGATCCTTTTATCCTTGAGGTTAAGTCTAAAAAGACAATGAGACCAACATTAAAACATTAGACATTTAATTATTTTTTATTCATAGTTTGATTGTATTGACATTGTACAAAACAAAGTTCAAATTAGATCACTGAATCTACTATTTTATATCAGATAAGTAATATACAGTATTTAAGTGAGCTAACAATATAACTAACACGTTAAAAGGAACAGTTATCAAACTATGATGTTACATGCTGTGTGGGTTAAGTGTGTGGCTTTATAAATATTATTAATCATCTAATCCTAATAAAAATCTCAGCAAACTTACCTTTAGACGGTCTGCTCCTGACGTCTCCGAGAGAAAACTGCACTAAGTGGCTCCAGAGCAGTTGAGATTTGAAGGCTTTAGGTCACATGACCACTTCAAATTCCCGCTCTTTTTGCACCTGCTGAACCATCAGGGCCATGTACGTTGAAACAATGTTGAGTCAATGTTGGCACTTCAACCTTAAAATACCTACGTTTATTCAACGTTGTTTCAACAGCTTTTTTTCAACCATTGATTATGCGACGTTGATTAAACGTTGAATTAACGTTGACATTTCAATCTCAACCAAAAATAACCAATCTGACCAAAAATCAACGTTGAAATAACATCTTTTGCTATCTGGGTCTTTGCCTGCAGTTTAGCGGTATGTGATGATGACACGCATGCGCTCGGTTTCGGTGCACGCTCACACACACAGGGAGCTTAAATATAAAGAAGTATAGACTAAAACTTGCACCGACACTTTAGTACTTTAGTGGTGCAAACACTGAGATCAGCTGACAACATGAACTTCCTGAATGACCAGTGGATTTCTTCCCTCCTGACGGCACAGGCAGTGTATTTGACCTTCCAAGAGCAGTACCAGACCTATCGAGACCAAACCAGGACTTCACTGTGTGTAAAAGAGACCCAAATGGACAGTTTTGTGTCTAAACTGGGCGCACACAATTTCCAAACCAGAAAAAAACATCCACCCGAATGACATGACTACAGCACAAATGAAAAAGTGTGAAATTGCAGATGACAACGATGACGTTCATAGACTCCATAAGCATTTAAGGTTTGCATCCATCCATGGGCACGTTTGCGTCACCAAAATGATTCAGCCATTACCCCCGCGCCTAATTTAAGAGTCCGTATCTTCTATTGTTAGGGCCCACTGTGCAAATGTGTCCGGGGTGATTCACTTCCCCACAAGTGCGTCCATTAGGGAGATTATTACGGCGCAAACAAACAAATACGCAGCCGGGCAGATATTGTTTTAGCGACTGCCTCTCGCTAAAAGCGCCGCACTGAACCCATTGAACCGGGCATTATGCGCCAGCGCGGGGAGAGAGGCGGCGAGCCATTCGAAATACGTTCTTTTCCTCCCTCTTCGAGACGGAGCGCGAGAGACTGCGGCACGGAGAGTGAGCGAGAGGCAATAATCAGGAGAAATGCTAATGTGCTTTTGATTGCTGCCGCGGCCGCTGGAGTGTTGTGTGTGCGGGGCGGGTTTGCTCCACTCAGCAGGTGCCGGCGTCTGAACGCGGAAAACGCTGAGGCGACGGCGGGGATTTACCAAAGTAGAAACTGCAACCTCAAAGTAACGTACGCGGTGTTTAAAGTGGACGTGCGAGGCGTGAAAATGTTCTTTAGGGAACGCCGGTGTCGGAGGAGGTCGGTGACAAAATGAATGTACTTAAATACGGCACTTAGTATTTGTGTTGGGAACTTGATGCTTTCACTGGGGTTTAGGGGCGGGACCCTCTGGGTACCTCGTGATTCGATACGATACGCGATACATGGCTCGCGATAACGATTATCTCACGATACGCCGATACTGCGCTAATCGATGTATTGCACAGAAATAGGCTCACGGTAAAAAAAAACATGGTACTTTTAACATTTATTTTAACATACTACATATTATTAATCATGTACATTTCTTTCCATGTGCTTTGTACCACTTTTTTAAATGATCCCGGACTTACTCACTGAAAATGGGTCTATAGATCTGTCACTGACTTCATTTACATTTAAATAAACAAGAAACCACAGTCCTATTTAAAAAGTAATAAATCAACCCCAAATTAATCGTCTTTATAATTATAAAAATCATCATTAAAAGTAATTTATTTGTGTGATAGTGTTTGGTCCACGTGCTTAAAACTGTAGTGCTGCCCCCTGCTGGTCTGACTGAATTCTTGATCATTATTGGCCTCTATTGACTGAAAACAGTGGAGCACTTCTGCCTCATTAGTATGCACGACGTTGCTCATTAATATGCACGACGTCATCAAAAGTATCGATATTGGAATAAAAAGTATCGGTATCGTATCGTCCCGCAAAATATCGCGATATATCGGAAAATCGATATATTGTCACATTCTGACTGGGGTTTATACGAGCAAGTCAAATGTAATGCCTTTTAATGCAATTTTAATGCACAATTACTATATTTTAATGTCACAAATGCAGAAAAACATTAGCGCACATTTGATTTGCAAACATTTCTTCAGAGGAATCGCAATAAGACAAAACGGGCAACTGTGGAGCAAAACAAATAGTCAATATCAGCTGTGGTGCCTAACCTTAACATAGATTATTCAGTATCAGAGTGAAGCTAAAATACTCGTCAAACCTTTCACTGAAAAACATAATTAAACAAACTTTTTTTTTTTGTCAAGTGCTCAAGTGCCCCCAGGGGTGCAGGAAACACTGTTTTAGATACATTTGGTATTTTCCATAAACTGATGCAGTAAAAATTGAGCAATTTTTCCGAGAAACTTAGATTTAATGCCAGTCTAAATCCAGTTTAATGACATTTAAGGACTTGATTTTGGCCCGCTTCATTTAACCGGTTTACTGCCGTCCACCAGCTCCATGTTGTGGTTTACTAACGCAGATCATACACATATTTTCAGAAACTACAAGACCTTAGCTTTCAAATGAGGCACTGCACCGGCCTTTAGGCTATAAAAAAAAGCTCAAAAAAAAGTTGGCCTATTTGCTGTGAGGTCACCAGTCCAGAGGCTTTTAGATTTGGGTAAAGCCGAACCAGAGAAAATGCGCTTGGTTAAGTTGGGGGTTAAGAGGTTAGTGCCTTTTAATGCTTTTTAATGCATTTTTAAATGTGTGTTTGTCTCATTTGAGTCTTATGATGCTGCACACTCCAGGCCACTAGGTGGTGCTGTGCAGATGCTCCATCAATCACTCACAACAAAGAAGAAAGTTTGTCCCCGCCCTGTTGCCGTACAGAGGGTGAATATGAACGCAATCTTCATGTTTTGAATTTGTTCATATTCACAACACAGAGTTGAAAATGATTTGTACTTAAAATATTTTTGTTCAAATATTTTTTAAAGAAATACTGGGGTATATTTGACCTGTATCTCTACTCAAGTAACAAAATGAAGTACCTTGACCACCGTTGCTAAGCGTGCATATTCTGTGTTTTATAATATGAAATAATGTGAAAAGAGCGAGAGCCTACGATGGTCAGGATTTTGAATTAGCCTGGAAAGGAAATGGGAAACATTTTTGCTAATGGCGTGCTAGCAAATCAATGAACACACTTTGAGCGAAGAACTGCTCAGAACAGGTCGGCCGATGCATTGTGGGATTTAGAAACGCGGAGTACGGTTACTCCCCCCCCCCCTCCCCGGCGCTCTGTGCATCGAGAATCAGAGGCTAAACTGCTCTTTCATGAAAATACAGCACCGTAAACAAAACCTGACTTGGTTTCCTTGGCACATTTCGCCCAAAGCCAAACCGCCCTTTTGTAGCTGTGCTGCTTCGCCTGGACCTTTGTGCGTTTGGTTGAAAAGGGCATCAGGAGATCATGATCCAGCCTCAGGGGGAAACTACTCAAGCCAATACGAAAACAACCAGCTCAGGGGCATCAAGCATCGAGGGAAAACGAGAGACATCGAACGCTACAACAGCCTTTACATGAGCTTTGTGGGGGGAAAAAAAAATTTAAAAAAGGCAGAAGGCAACATAAATCAGTGGTTCCCAAAGTGGGGTCCAGGACCATAATGTGCAACTCAAACCCGCACTGTGCAGCTTTGTATGTAAAACAAAATAAAGTTGATATCGATGTACATGTTTGACCTTTCCGTGCCCCAGCGGGCGCTTGGGAGGTTAGCTTAGCCCCAGTAGGACGCTCCAGGATCAATCGGTTCTGAGGTTTTCACTGCTGATTGAACCGTATCCATGGTTACGTACACACTCCATTCCGAAAACCAGAAATAAACCTAAAATAAACGGAAATAAAAGTGATCCTGATGCGCCAAAGCTAACCATCCATACACCGGGTCACTGAAAGGTCAAATACAAATATTTTTTTTTTTTTTTTTTTTACATACAAAGTTGCATAGTGCACCTTTAAAGGGTGTCCTCAACGCTCGTCTACAAAACAAATGCATCGGACACAGTTTAGTTTAAAGTGAAATTCATATTTGTTAAATCATTTTTCCTCCCTGCAGTTACAGTTATTTGTCGGGGCGGTACAGTTCATGTTCTCCCCATGTTCGCAGGGGTGCTCCGGTTCTCCCTAACACTAAAAAACATGCACAATAGGTGAATCCTCCAGCCAGGTGATTCTGACCATCAGCCTGGCTCCACATCTGGAGATGAGTCTACCGTCGCCCACTGCTCCTGACCAGTCGCCCCAGCGGGATCGAAGGACGGGTCAAATGCAACAGGACAAATATACGGGGACAATAAAGTTCACCTTAATATACGGATATGTCATTTTAAGCTGTAAAATATTGCAACATCTGGTGAATAATTATTCGGGGGCCTCCAGTCTCCACACTCGTCCTCTGTTCCCCTCTAGTCTGTGGAAAACACCGCTGTTATTCTACGTTGGGGTAATAACTGAGATCATTGTTTTTATGGCGACAGACACAAAGACAAAGTGTTATCCGTCACCTCGAGTCTCTCTCTCTCTAAAAACAAAAAAACAGGTTAGAAATCTAGGAGTAATCATGGACTCAGACCTGAACTTAAACAGCCACATCAAAGCAATAACATCATCAGCTTTTTACCATCTGAAAAACATTAAGATCAGAGGAATAGTGTCAAAACCAGACTTGGAGACACTCATCCATGCGTTTGTCTCCAGCAGGTTAGACGACTGTAACGGCTGCTCACTGGCCTTTCTAAACGAGCTGTTAGAGCTGCAGAACATCCAGAACGCTGCTGCTCGAGTCCTGACAAGAACCAGGAAATATGACCATATTAGTCCAGTGCTCCGGTCTCTGCACTGGCTTCCTGTCACTCAGAGAATAGAATTTAAAACAGCTCTGCTTGTGTACAAGTCTTTTCATGGTTTAGCACCAAAGTCCATCTCTGACATGTTAGAGCCGTATGAACCATCTCGGGCCCTGAGAGCTTCAGGGAGGGGTCCCCTGGTGGTTCCCAGAGTCAGGACTAAACACGGTGAGGCTGCGTTTCAGTTTCATGCAGCTAAAATCTGGAACAGTCTTCATGAGGATGTGAGACAGGCCTCAACTCTGACAATGTTCAAATCCAGGCTGAAAACAGCTATTTTTACCCGAGCAGATGAAAACTTAAAGTATTTTATCTGCACTCTTGCCTTTTACTGTAATTGATTAATTTTTATGTTGATGTTTTAATTATTGATTTGATCTGTTTTCTTGTAATTTTATGCAACTGTGAAGCACTTTGAATTGCCTTGTGTATGAATTATTCTCTACAAATAAACTTGCCTTGCCTAATAAAGGACCACCTCTTTGGGTACATCATGTCAATATACATAAAATGAAGGTTAAAAAGTTTTAAATAAACAAAAAAGTTGAGAAAAGCGCAGATGTTGTGTTTCTCTTCAGGAGCAACAGTTCAGCACCACGGCCAGCTCCCAACGCTGCCTCAAAGCAGCACCAGCAGAACGAAGAATCGCGTTACAATTCCCCCGGCGTTGTTATAAATCACGTACAAGGAAAAAATGAACTTCTAGTTTTTCCTTTTTTCCAAATACACAATCTGGCAACAAACATGGCAGGAATTTGCAAGTGCTTTCTGTTGTGCAGTTATTTATAATGTATACACGCTGCTAATTCTGTCATTTCGACCGCTACATACATGTTCTAAAAAGGAAAAAGTGTATGTTATGTATCTGTATGTTAGTCTCCTCTCTAATGCTTATGCTCCTGGACATGTTTAAAATCACAAATCTAATCACACTTGCTCTGATATACTGTATTTTTCCTCCTAAAGGCCTGGTCTTATGTACACAAACCGCATGACACATGACATCACCACCGCACGCTGTTAGCCCCCCCCCCCCCCCTCCGCCCCCTCCTCGGTCATAAATTAATGTATAACGGGGTGAAGTCATCCCTTTGTCTGTGGCGCACGCATGCTCAGTGTGAACCATGACCTCATAACTACCCCCCCGCATAGACGCGCGTGCGACCGGCGCCCCTGCTGGACACCCCCGGCAGCGCAGGGTCAGCCCATTAAAGCGCACCGCAGCTGAGGCCCCCCCCCCCCGTTTATGTCCCCCCACCGCTCCCATTCTCTCCGCGGGAAGCAATCAGGCAAACGAGCTCCGGGAGGTTAATGGGGGAGTTACGGGAGTCGCTGTTTCGGTGCAGAGGCATAAACTGTGATCACAGAAAAGACACTGTGAAGATAAGAGTTTATGTTTTGTAATTTACGACGGTGATGAAGGGAATCGTGTAGTAAAATGTGTCCAGTCGCTCGAACCCAATGGATTTTCCAGACTTAAAGTGACACATTAGACACGTTTTTTTGCTAAAACACAGTAAGCACAATTATATTTACCCAGCTCCACTTTTAGTTTGGACATTTTTGTGATGTTCATAGTTTCACTTCCCGCCCTTGTGACTTTTGTCATGAAAACCCAGAACAAACAGAACATTTATTTTTCTCTTGTCCAGTTCCAGTGGAAAGTTCTGGCAGGATGTCCATAGCGGGTTAAATAATGAAATTAGTGAACTTGAACAATTTACGATTGAAGATATTATTATCTATAATTCTAAACTGACGAGGGACATTTCACTTTTAATTAACCTTATCATCATTATGGGTAAATACCATATTCATAAAAATAAATGGAAAAAACAGCTGCCAAATGTTAATTGTTTTAAAAATGAATTTTGTATGTTTTTATCCTCATTGAATTTTGTAAGAAGATCCAAATCAAACTGTGGAAGCAATTTGCCATGCTGCTGAAACGTTTCTGATCCTGTAACAATTTTTACTCACCTGAAAACAATGCCTTATTTTATTTTACTCTTAATCTACCTCATTTCTATCTGTCAATCTAATTGTTGATGCCTTGCCATGTGTTGCTGTTTGTCTCCATGAGAATTTGTAATTAATAAAAATAAATGTTTCACTTCCTTATTGGACACTGACAGGAAGTGACATAGAGGAAGGTAAAAACATTTTAAACTGTTGCCGTGTTAAGTCAATGGGAAATGAGCCAAACTGCGTGGAACTTCACCTTCTTCTATGTTACTTCCTGTCAGAAGCTTAAACATTCAAATTTCTGCCCGTCATTTCTTCATTAAAACTCCCACTGAAATAAACGTACAATTATGAAACGGATGTCTCTTCTAAATGAGTCATATTTTCCAAACCATTAAAACCTGTCATATGCACTTTAAGTCTTTTAGAGTTTTCTACGTAAAATGAGCCTTTTGAACGGATCTAAAGAAGTTTATGTTTATTTTGATCTGTGTTAGCATTAGCCCCGCTTTAGCTACTAATTCGGCTCCGATTAAAGAGCCATAAATCCCCCTCACTTTCATTTACTCAAGTACGTGCTCTTAAACAATGTCAATGTGAGATTAAATACATGAACAAAGTTTAAAATTAATAGAACCTAAACTACAATATGGACGGCTCAGTTCAATCCTCGGCATTTTCATTATTTTTGCAACACCTACATTTCGCTCAACATGGTCACGCTGTATCTCCCTCTACAACTGGGAAGTAGCAAGATCACGGAGTATAATGTGTATTTTAATAAAACTAGAGACTTTCTGTAATGTTAACAGTGTTTGGCGCTGGTAACATGCTGAAAGAAATGCATTAATTGCCTTTTTGTTACTCGCTTTGAACTAGACATGAAACGAGACTGCTGTTTTAGTTGTGCTTCGTTTCTGTTAATTATATGAACATTTCAAACGGTGCTTTTTAAGTTTGGTCTGTGTTGAAACAGCCGCTTTCGAAGTGTGGCGGGTTCTTCCTCGCCAATGATGCTGCTGAGTGTATGATTGATATTGTAATGACATTTCTGCCATGATCGGACGCTTCAGCTGTATATAATCCATTCCTTTTGCTGTTCTTTATATTTGTTTTGTACATGTTTTTATTGTAATGATTGTATTGTATTGATTTCGGGGGTAGGCGCTCATAAGCTTTTGCTTCAGCCCACTCCTTTAGAGCAGACTATTAACTGCTCAAATAAACAAATAAACAAAAACTTTATTTTGCATTATCTGAGTACGTTGTTGTCGCTGGATTAGTTTTCCAGATGTGTTGAGTCCCCGAGCATAAGGCGACTTCAGAATCACAAGACCCGTTAGCCGTTAGCCGCTCGTTAGCAACATTAGCTGCTCGCCTTTTGTCCACACACCCAGTGAAGACAGCATTTAGCTCTGGTTAAATCAAGAGATCAAGATTCAAGATTGTTTTATTTGTCAAACCGTGTAACCGATTTGAAATTATATTTCTCTCACCCTTGATTGTGGAGCGGGGGGTGGGGGAAGAGGGGTGGGAGGGAGGGCAGGGAGTTCAGCTTCCCGATGGCCCTGTGTACGAAACTGTTCTTAAGGCGACTCGACCTGGCCCGTAGATTCCGCAGTCTCCTCCCTGAAGGCATTACTCTGAAGAGACTGTGTGATGGGTGCGTAGGGTCCCTGGTGATTCTACGACTCTACGTAGAATCGAGCACAGACTCTTGATTTAGGGAGTGTAGTCTGAGATCGGGTCAGCCCTGTGTGGGATATTGTATTTCCACAGTTTTCCAGTTTGTTGCCCTTTGCTCGGCTCAGCTGCGCTGCACGTCGAGTGGTATCGGTTTCCGGTACCGGGACCACATTAATTAGTACGAGTATGTGGTATCGAGCCGATCCTCGATACCGGCATCCATAACAACATGGCGCCCATGTGTTGTAAATGTGTCGTTGTGCACTTTCCCAAACCAGTGTTGATGCCCCGTAAAGTAGAGAAACACGATATGAAAACTGCAAGACATAAGGAAGATTAGATTTGATCACGTTTATTTTGCACGACCCAATATTACAGCGCCGAGTAACAGGAGTGTGACAATATATCGATTTCCCGATATATCGCGATATTTTGGGGGCGATACCGATACTTTTTATTCCGATATCAATACTTTTGATGACGTCACGCATATTAATGAGCAACGTCGTGCATATTAATGAGGCAGCAGTGCTCCACTGTTTTCACAGTCAATAGAGGCCGATAATGATCAAGAATTCAGTCAGACCAGCAGGGGGCAGCACTACGGTTTTAAGCACTTTGACCAAACACAAAAACATTACTTTTAATGATAGTTTTTATACATTTGGGGTTGATTGATTTATTACTTTTTAAACAGGACTGTGGTTTCTTGTTTATTTAATTGTAAATGAAGTCACTGACTGATCTATAGACCCAGTGAGTAAGTCGGGGATCTTTTATAAAAGTGGTACAAAGCACATGAAAAGAAATGTAAATGTTTAATAATATGTAGTATGTTAAAATAAAGGGTAGCATGTTTTTTATCGTGATGTATCGTAGCTTATTTTTGTGAAATATATCGATTATCGCAGTATCGCCGTATCGTGAGATAATCGAGCCATGTATCGCGTATCGTATCGAATCATAACAAATATTACCACCAAACGCGCAGCTCCACGTGTGAAATACTGCATTATAAATTAGCCCCGTCGCCTCGTTCTCCTCCGAGCTTCGCCTCTTTCGCTGATGTATTCACGAGCGGCGCCTCTCTGGTTTTACGGCCCTCTCCTGTGATCGAAACCGGCTCGGGGGTTTTGTCCACATAAAAGAAAAACATCCGCGGCACGGAACGCGCAATACGCAGGAGCGCATAAAAACGTCAGCTATAAAAGCGGCGTGAAACGGGACGGCGCTCCCGGGAGGACCCTCGAGGCCTCCCGTCGGGGCCTCGTTCATTTGTCACAGATGGGAAGTGATGAGGTTCATTTACTTTACAAATAGTGGTTATAGCGGCGAGAACGGCAACATTCGTTCTGCCGTTTCTGCCCACGTAGGATGAATCTGAAGCAGCTATAGCTTTGCTGGAGCACGTTGTGGATAACAAATCAACGATGAAGACATGGCCGTCACACAACAATAGCCACAGATCAGCGGGAAGAAGAAGAAGAAGAAGAGGGATTCAATGACGAGGAAGGGCTGAGACTCGTTCAGCTGTTTGATCAAAGTGGGTTTGAAGCTGGACTTTGGAACAATTTCTCCCAGTGTCAAATGTTTTGGCGGTTGGTCTGGATCATTACTGAAACAAGAGCTTTTCTGTCCGTGGATATAACTTAGCTTTGGGCAGGTCGGGCTGGTCGGTTATGGGCAGAGGTGGAAAGAGTGGCCAAAATGTTTACTCAAGTAAGAGTTCAAAAGTACTTAAAATCTACTTACTGAGAAGTGTGAGTACTGAGTAACTGTTTAAGCGCAAAAGTGTGATTTCAGCTTCGGTCGAAATGCGAAACAAAACATTTTTACATTTTCAAAGAAAATATCGTAAAAACATACACAAAGAAATCTTTATGAAGAATTAAGTAACAAAAAAAGAAATCCATCTATTGAAGATTTCCTCGCAGTGTAAGATACAGATACAGATAGAATAATACTTCAAAACTTAATCAACCAGTTAAACTAATATCATTTTGATTTACCTTTGAATAATATATCAAACAACCAGCTTTAGAAATGCATATTGATCGAAATGCTCTCACTCATATGAACCAGTATCGGTATCAGGGCTACACAATATATCACAAAAAATATTGTATCGCAATATTAGGTGATGCAATATCTGTATTGCAAGAAGCCACAATATGTCGCAACCTCACTAAAGTCTTAGCCTGACTGAGATCGACACATCTTTTTTGCAAACACAGCATTGAACTTATAACATGTTAAACATTTACTTTGTTTTTAGGTTTGTTTTGGTCCCGTCTTTTTTTAAGTCGTCTTTTGACACAATTTGCTGAAAAACTAGTTACGTATGATCTGTGTTTAATTAGAATGAGACGTATCGTTATTGCGATATTGCACAGAAGTTACTTCAATATCGTTCAGCCCTAATCGGAATCGATATCGACAAAAATGACCCCAAAACAGAGTCCTGCACGGGTCAGTTTTTGGAGACCCGCACCCACCCGCTACAGCACCTACCCGCCCGTAAACCCGTGATTATATCAAGAGTTAAATCCGCACCCGACAGGTGAGATTTGCCTCAAGTGTCAGAAGAGAAATGTAGGCTCGTAAAACTATCCTGTCACCAAAGCACAAAGAATCAGGAAACCGTTTTCGTTCATGTCTTAGAAGCAACAGCACGAGCGTGTGGCTCGGTCTGTAGACGCCATAATGATATCGATTAAATATTGTGCGGGTAGCAGCTACACGCCGACCCGTCTGTGTGTTATCACTACCCACCCGCACTTTAAGGAGTCATATCAGTTGTATTCCTATCTTATAATTAATAGTGCTGCTTTAGAATGATCCACGAGGAGTTGTTTTGAGTCCAATACTACTCTAGGCGCTTCGCCCCCGCCCCGTGGCAGTCTGAATACAGGCCGCTCGCCGCGAGGTAGTTCGGCCGCAAAGGGCGCTCGGCTCCGCGGTCGGTGTGAAACAGGCCTGAGGCAAATGCAAAAATAGCCCAATTAGCAGCAGTAGAAGAAGTAGTCGTAATAGTAGTAAGTAACCGTCTCAATACTATTATTGAATAAAAAAATTAATGAGTACAGCAAATGCATTAAGTAAGTTTTGGACATGGACTTATGTGGACAGTCACAGTGTGGACTTAAAGGAATAGAAGACCGTTTGTAAATACTGAGATATGTTCTGACTCCTTTCTATCCGCTAATCGACATGTTTAATTTTGTGTAACTGGACTTGGGTCGTGTAAAGGCTCACGTAACTGTATTTAAAAAGGGAAAAAGTGGAACAGCTTGGTAGCTTCTAACTTTTGGAGTTTGGAGCTATACCTTCGCTGGGAGCGGCTAAATGCTAACGACATTAGCGTGACAGAGCGCACGCACAAAGACCAGACGGGTACGCATCAACTCGTCTAAGCTCAGGTAAGAACATTAATCAGTGGCCTGTTCCTTTAACCTTTAACACCTCACAAATCACAACTTTAATCCCCGGAAAAAACAAATTAAAAACACATACAAATTAAAAATAAAACAAAATAACATATGTTCAATCCAATCTGCTGTGCAAAAGTTTATAAACCGTCTATACACTTTAAAAATGCCTTCGGTATCGGCAAATACTCAAATCAAACTACTTTTATCGGTATCGGTACCGTGGCATATTTAGAAAGAAACGTATTTTCCAGAATTAGTGGAACGTGAATCCGCAGACCAGCGGACAAATCTAACTAGTCTTAATCTCTACAGCGTCTGGCCCGGGCCAGAGACGGGCCACACTGTGCATTACTTCAGGTTGAACTGCAGGACACAAAGAAAGAGAACTACACCAGCGTTCGAGTAACCATCACTCCGCGAGGTCCACTTAAGTCGTCATTTTCGGAGACAGTCACTGAGTACTCGTCGCCGGGGCCGTATTTTCCTCAGGACATCTATCGCACTTCCGCTTCGTCGCATCGAACTCTTCCCTCTCTCGTCGCTGTGCGGTGAGGGCTACTCTCAGACTGCGGCCCCCCCTGAGCGTGGCCCGAGTCTCTCCCGGTTGAAACACCGTGAGATTATTTTTATCCGGGAGCCGGCTGCGTGGAGGTGAATGAGTGTGCCGTATGTGGGTCACCTGCCGCGGAGCCACAGGACTCACACTGTCACCAGAGAGCATGGACTCACACACGTCAACGCTATAGGAGCTCGCGCTGATGGACAAAGGCGGGAGCGCAGGGGGTGAGGAAAGACAGGGGCCGAGAATAGAAGAGTTCTATTTGTCCTTAGTTTGACCAGGAAAGTCCCACTGAGATTCAAAAGTGTATATTTCAGGGGAGTCCTGGCTCCAGACGGGAACCTATTCTCCATGTTTTCAGGGATATAGGGGATGTGAAGCATCCGGAGAAAACCTACGCAGACACAGAGGAGAACATGCAAACTCGAAACTGTGACGGCCATATTGGATTCACGTTACATACCTTATTAGAGCTGGGCAATTACTCGAAATGTTCTTTTTTTTGGTCAATTTCAATAATTATTATTATTTTAACTAGGTCTGTCACTATATTGACTTATCGCCTGTACATATTTTTTCTTTGTAAAACTTGTGTGGCACAGCGTCGGCACTGCCTCCTGCCGATGAAGCCTCCAGCGCATCGTGAGAGCAGCGGAGAAGATCTGCGGAGCTCCTCTCCCCTCCATTAAGGACATGTACTCCACCCGTCTCACCCTCTCCCCTCCATTAAGGACATGTACTCCACCCGTCTCACCCTCTCCCCTCCATTAAGGACATGTACTCCACCCGTCTCACCCGCAAAGGGGACCCTACATCACACAGTCTCCTCAAGGTAATGCCTTCAGGGAGGGCCAGGTCCAATCGACTGAGGAACAGTTTCACACACCAGGCTATCAGGAAGCTGAACTCCCTGCCCTCCCCGTGCTTCCAACCCATTACTCCCCACTCCTCCACAACAAGGACGAGAGATTCATTGTGAAATTAATTGACAAATAAAATCTTTGAATCTTTGAATTTTATTATTATACTCCATGTTTATTGCAGCTTGTGTGGTATTTTAGGATACGCACTTTTAGAACAAAGGTTTAGTGTCATGTTTATACTTTGGAGCTGAAAGTATCTCGTATCTCATGTCAATAATATCGTTTATCGCGATATTTTCCTGCCTCGATATATCAAATCATCTCATTCAAAATTTGCTGTTGTGTCAAGCCTAATTTCAGCAACAAAAAAGTTATGTCAGGAAAGAGTGAAATCCACTGACACTGGTTCCCTTTTCCAACCAGGCGGTAGGGATGGGTCCCGTTAAACGGTGCCTACTTGGAACCGACCGAAAAGCTCCGGTCGGGGGTGGTATCGAAAAACAAAAATTCTTTCGGTGCCAACTTTCGGTTCTTTTTCTCTCTAGACGTCAATATATGACCCGCAGCGAGTCTAAAAAAAGCAACATGAACGTGTGCGGAGATAATGAGCTGCTTCAGCGCAAATGCAGCGAAACAAAACTATAACTTAAAGAGAAGCAAAGCTATAATGTACTAAACTTTTGTAATAGAGACGGCTCAGCCGCGGTCTGCGGCAGGACTGAGCCAGGACTAAACCAGGTCCAGGACTTACACCGTTGTAAAACCCAGAGCTAAACTAAACCAGTTATTATAAACCAGGACTAAACCAGGACTGAATAAGAAACTTGAGTTTTTAGGCAAATTGAAAAACAAAACAGAGCAGTGACAACAAGAAAGACGTGTTTACCTTTAGCGACAGACCCGGAGGCTGAGTTTACAACTTTACAAGCAGCTGCAGTGAGGGGAATATCAAAGATTGTTTGTGGAACAGTGAGCGCTCACTCTGTATTAGACATTTTTGGTACAGTTGTTGTACATTATTAGTGGCAGAGTGAGCGCTCACACCATGTAAGGATCTTTGAAGGGAAAGTGTTTTCACTTCGTCAAAGCGCAGTGTGTTTAGAAAAGTTTATCCGAAAGAAAACCGTGTCCTGATGTGGATCTGTCCCGTCTCTGCAGCTGAGGAGGTAATAACGTCCTTTATTTCTTTTTATCACTGCTTAAGGGGAAATTGTGCTCAAAACACGAAGTTACAGGTGACGCTGCTGCGGCCTGTGGAGCTTCTGTTTTGCTGTTTTAGGACTTTTTCTCGAACAACACTTTTTTTATACACGTTATTTTTAATTTAATTAAAATGACATAGGCACCGAAAAAAGTACCGTTAAGGCACCGGCACCGAAAAGCAGGTATCGTTAAAGTAGTGGTATCGAAAAAAAGCGAACGGTGCCCATCCCAACCAGGCGGGGAGCAATCTGAACCCTCCCCTTGAGATCACGTGCATATTTTGGATATTTCACAGAGGAAAGCGATTCCAAACCTCTGTACGTGCTTTACATGTGGTAGAAACGGACGATTCAAACCTTCCGGCGCGAGTGATCCCCGTAAACCGCCGACTATTTCTCACACCCGTCGATATAAATGAACTGAAAGGCGTCTGAAGCGCCACCGTGACTCCTCTGTCTCTTCTGCTTTGGAGAAGAGGCGCGCTCACAGGTGAAATCACAGGATGCGGTCGTCATGGAGACATCACACTCCGTTACCGTGGAGATTCACAGGTGCAAAAATTACGCAACGGCAAAAATATCCTCCGTCTCCCCCCCGCGTCCTCGGCTTTTCTCGCACCGACTGACTTCACACGCTCTGTTTGTTCTCTCATGTTGATAGATCTCGATATATTGTCTTCCTGTTTTAAATTATACAGTATATTAAAATACCGCGGATTCATGAACAATCATAGGACCCATGACCAAAGTTGATATTGCGATTTTGAGAACATTTGGATGAATTGTCCAGCCCTATCCGTTTGCCCCTGTTTCCTGCATCCTTCTTAATGCAGCTGATTGGGCTAAAAACAAGAATCTAGAAGCGCCAAAAATAGTCTTGCTATTCCAAACGCCACGTTAGAATTCAAAATCATAGCCGTCGAATCTCAGACCCGATACTAACATACGGGGAGGGATGTTCGCTGATGCCACTGGCTCCAGCAGAATAAAGTGAAGGTCCCGTTAGTGCCATCTCAGTCTCTTGACCTCAATATCATTGAACCACTGTGGGGAGATCTCAAATGTGCAGTTCATGCAGAACAGCCCAGGAACTCACAGGAACTGGAGGCTTTTTGTCAAGAAGAATGAGCCGCTTTACCATCAGAGAAAATACAGAACCTCATCCACAACCACCACAAAAGACTCCAAGCTCTCATTGATGTTAAAGGGGGCGATAAAAACTGGGGTATGTAAACTTTTGATCAGGGTCATTTTGGTGCTTTCATTTTTCATTATGATTTAAACATTTTAAAATAGTCAAATAAAAAATTCTGCCAGGGTATATAAACCTTTGAGCACTATTATTGTATCTAAAGTAAAAAAAAATCAAAACGTATGTACATTCATTAACCTCTTAACCCTTAAGTTCAGCATTACCCAAATCCATAAGGTCACAGCCTATTTGAAAGCTAAGACCCACAAAACTCATCCAAATGTATCTTTGTTGTTGCGTTTTCGTCACACATTTTTGTCACGTTTTTTCCCCCGGTCTTCTGTTGCATTTTCATCCCAGGTTTTCGTCTCATTTTTGTTAAAATACGCTTTTAGATTTGGGTAAAGCCAAACTGGAGAAAACTTAACTTTGTCCAGGTGGAGGTTAAGAGGTTCATATTTTCTAGGCTTTGACCTGAATGTGGTCGGTGGTCGACAACAGCTGAAAAACATCTGGATCGTTCATAATTTGCTATGTTTGGTGGCTAATGCTAACGGCTATAGGGTAAACACACTGAGCAGGCTAACGGACTCCTGGACGAGCCGACTTGCTAACTGTCCGCGTACGTTAGCACCAAATGTTGCTTCTCCTTTTGATTTCTATGTTCAAAATAACGACAATTGAAATTTCACGTTCATGTTTTTTATGTTTTACCAAATTCATGTTTGAAAATAAAAACGCCAGACCCAATACTGTTTAATTACCATCCTCTTCATGTTCATATTTTGCACCACATTATATATTTCTTTCAAAGATTCTTCCTCTCGTCTATCTCCAAAGCCAGATGAGATAATAAGTTCCAATTCTGCCTGGAAAGTGGAGGGAAGGAGGCAACTTAACTAGAATAACAGTAAAAAGGAGAACAAAAACACCATTGCTAGATGTCGGACGCCTAAGCCTCCCTGGAGAGCCTCTTATAAATCGTATAAGGCTGAAGCTTTTCTCCTCAAAACGTCCTTGACAACATCCACTGTATCCCAAACTCGGAGCTCGCATCAGAAAGTGAACGATTTGGGCGAAATCCCCTAAACTTCCGACACAAACTGATCCCGTCCCGTTACGAACAAAGAGCGACATCTTCTGCTTCTCCAGTCTCAGTGGGAGCCAGTGTAGCTTGAATTGAGCACATGCATGATTTATAAAGCAGCATCACAGCGGTCTAAAGGCAGTGCGCATTTAACAGAGGGAGATTTGAAATGACAGAGGAGCGAAGAAAGCAGGACAAAGTCAAGGTCAGCCGAGTGGTCCCTGACCCAAATACTGCCCCACACAGGCGCTATGGCAAATCTCCCAAGAGGATAGGACGATGAGAAAAAGATCTAAAGGTTTATGGAGGTTACTAATTACAAATAACAAATGTAGATAAATTGAATTGTTGTCGCCGCGCTGCAAAGAACAGCCACTAGGGGAAGATCCATCCATCCATTTTAAGTCCATCCCGGACTTCCCGATCCACACACACCTCCTCCAGCTGTTCTTTGGGGGATTCTGAGGCGACACCAGGACACAGAGACATAGTCCCTCCAGCGTGTCCCGGGTCTTGGCCTCCTCCCAATAGGACAGGCCTGGAAGACCTCCCCAGAGAGGCAACCAGGAGGCACCTCAGCGACTCTACTCCGAGCTCCTCCCGGGAAACTGAGCTCCTCACCCGATCTCGAAGGGCCAGCCACCCTGCGAAGGAAACTCATTTCGGCCGCTTGTATCCGCGATCTCGTCCTTTCGGTCATTACCCAGATCTCATGACCATAGGTGAGGGTGGGAATGTAGATTGGATTTGATTCATTTGAGCTATTATTTACAGTGCGTTATTATTACATTTACATTATCACAAAAAAATACAATAAAAATAACTCAAAAGGAGTAGGCCAAAGCAAGAAAGCTTATAAGTGCTTACCCCAATTTCAAAATACAATACAAAACAAATAGAAAGGTTTGTGATTTCTGAGTGTATTTACTTAGTTTTATAATTTTCTCTTATTTTTTTATCATTACTTATATTACCAATTCTGGTCACCATTCTATTGATTTACTTATTGTTTAAATAGTCATAGTGTTTTAGATATACATATATATATATATACATGCACATACATTACTAGCGCACATATTTATTATACATATATTATCATCTCCATAATAACAGTCATTCTCCAAAATATCATCCTCAGATCGACCAGTAAATCGAGTCCGCACCGATCCGTCTATCGATCTCACGCTCCCTCCGCCCCTCACTCGTGAACAAGACCCCGAGATACTTGAACTCCTCCCACTTGAGGCAAGGACTCCCCCCCCCGACCTGGCCTCGGCTTTGGGAGGTGCCGATCCTCATCCCGGGCCGCTTCACACTCGGCTGCAAGTTAATGAACAGTTAATGAACAAAACCGGTGACAAAGGGCAGCCCTGGTGGACGCCAACGCGCACCGGGAACAGGTCTGACTTACTGCCGTATTTCATGTTCCTTGTGGGATATTTTAAGAGGAAGTACTTTTTAGTCTGTCATTGTTACGCTTTAGAGTTTCCGTGGCATGAAAAGGCCTTCAGTGATATCATTTGTCTCGGATATTGTGACAACGATACAGACGATAAATATGAGCCGTGAGAAGCGCCGCTCGCGTCCGCCGCACCAGTTTGTCCGACCTCTGCAGTGTGTAAACATTATGGCCGTATTTGACAGGATCATAAATCACGGTTCATGGGACCAGTGTAACACCCGCTAATGCCGTTCAATAATGCATCTTTCAGCGGAGACAATTCGCCAAACAAATAACCTCTAACATTAACGTCACTGCGGCTCATACGGGATGAATAGAGCGGGCGATTTCACACGTTCTGCGGCTTCAGTGACGGCAAATCGACACAGAAGCTGCGCAGCTGAAGGTTGGCTGTGCTGGGAAGGGCTGCACGAGGAGGAAAATGGGATTAGACATAGGGCTGGGCGATATGGCCTAAAATCTATATCATGATATGAAAAAATAAATATCACGATAACGATATATTTGACGATATAATTGACAATGGACGAATTACTTCAAAATCCCAGCCTTGAGCCTTTTGGGAAGCTTCATTCAGTGATATTTTATTCTTTTTTTTCTTTTTTTACGGCATAATTGTCTTCCAAATATGATCTACTCGAGCAGTTTACATCCTTCATTTCATTTTTACTTTTTCAGCACGTGTCCCCGTGTTCTACAGTCACCGTTTATGCTGCTCTGATGGAGCGCAACATAAATTATATTGTGTCCACAACGATATAAAAAATTACAACGATATCAAAACATTATATCCCGATAACGATATGCGATACGATATGGCCCAACCCTAATTAAACATAAACAAATCGTATATCAAGACAAAAAAAATGACTAAACCGGTGTTAGAGGAATAACAATGGTGTTCGAGAGGATTGATGATGAACAGGCAGCAGTCAGGATGTCTTATACAGGAGGAGTTTATTTACCATCGTTACGGGACCCGGAGACATGAACTCGAGACATTGCGCTAGTCCTACCGTTCAAGTCTGTCTATGCTTCCACAGAAGAGGGATAAATACCATCTCAGAGCGTCATACATTGCTCTAAGCGCAAATCACTGAGTGTCTGAGAGTGGGCGCCTGAGCACCACAGTCAAGGCTGTGATAGTACGACTGTACAGCTTGACCCAGTGTGATAAATAGAGATTTAATGTTATCCTCTAACAGGCCCCGGCCTAAGAGCTTTGTCTGTACTGTAGTAAGTTACTGACTCTCATTCCCAAGTCTGGAAAGTTTTCTCCAAGCTCAGTGATGCAAGTCCTTCTTCCCTCCTCACAATAGCATCTATCAGCTTATGTGTGTTGAATGGTTTGACGGTGGGATATCCTGTCAAGCTCACTTCCTGCTCTTATGTCAACATCCCGTGTCTCCTCACGCTGAGGTCACTTCCTACGCATCCCGCAGAGTCCGGATACAGGAGGAGAAAGGAGACGACACAGGAGACGTGTGAGGAGCAGATAAAGCTGACGAGACGAGACGAGGAGCAAAGATACTTAGGAGATACTGAAAACATGGCAAATATTGAACTAAATCAGGAATATCATGGCTAATACCAAACCTTTGCACATTGTTAAGCTCTGATGTGTTTTTGTTTAGCTGTAAATATCAGTCGCAGATACAAAAATAAATAAAAAAAGTTTGGATACCAGGTTTGAATGCCTGCTGGGTTCTAACTGTGCTCTCAGGACAGTTCCTTGGTTGTTTTCAGCTCCAATAAAATGTGTATCGTCTTAAATAATGGACGGCGGCGGCGGAGTGAGGTACAAGAACACGGTCTGTGCTTTGAATAAAACAGAGGAGGGAGCGACTGGGACAGCGAGGCTGAGGGGAAACAGATACTGGCCCTACATTTAAATACACCTTTAAATGTTCACTTGTTGAATAAACTAGTTGTTACTGCGGGGAAATGGTAAAAGTCACAATATGCTTTTGTTTTTCAGTACGAGACTGGAAAATGTGGAGATGGAAGGAGCAGTAGGGAATTAATAAAGATAATGTTGAAAATGGGCTTCAAAGTTCCCACACTATGGAGAAATGATTTTTCTTTGCAATAATCATACACCTTTTTGTAAAGCTTAAGCAATTATCTGCTTCCACGTGGACATTTTGAACCAAAAGCCACTGAAGATTTTTGCAAAAAGAAGCAGAACACAATATGAATGTGTGGTCACTTTAAGGCTCTTCTTTGAAGTGTACATTTTTTGACATTAGGGTCCTGAAAGGTGCAAAGTTGAAGGATCACACAAAGGTTAAAAGCACTCAAGAGTAATGTTACTTTGAACTAATTTTACTCAAACACAAGTATAAAGTAGTGACACAAATTAATACTCAATTAAAAGTTAAAAAAAATAAAGTACTTCCAGAAAATGAGTGTAAACGTCCGATTTATGGTTTCAGTTGTGGCAAAAATGATGTGAAGATCCTAATATTTCCAAAGAAAATACCATTGCTGTCACTCATCACTTTACTTTTTACTCATACTCATCTGTAAATATAATCCCACTGTTGTTCGAAGTCTATTGTTGTCATCTTACTATATTTAACTTTTTACTTTTTATTTTGTATCTTATTTATTAATATTCCTCATGCATGCCCCCTAAAGCCTTATAGTTTAAAGCCTTATAGTTTAACGTTTTATAGCTCAATTTTTTATCTAAATTCTGTGTTATATGTTTTATGTTGCACGTCCGCATCAAGAAAAATTCCTAGCTTGTGAACCTGTTCTCAATCAATGGCAAATAAAATCTATTCTGATTCTGATTAAAAGTAGGGCTGAACTGTAGTGAAATAACTTATGCGATACAGCGGTGCAATATCTCGATATTACTGCGATATTTCACTAAACCATATGTTCCATTCGGTAACACTTTATTTTACACAACCTGGATACATTGTCCCAAACAAAATGTAGTACAATGTCATGTGCTTTGTAACAATCTGTAATAACTTGTGTCTATGCAGTACATACACAATGGAATAATGTGTATAAGTACTTTGCAGGTACATAATGCAATAGGACATGACCTTTAGGGTTAGAGTTTTGGTCTTATTACTTATTACATTGTGTACCTGCAAAGTACTAATACACATTATTCCATTATGTATCTAACGCTTAGGTACAAGTTATTACACATTGTTATAAGCAGACTACATTGTACTACATTTGGTAAGTACATCAAGGGTAGAGTTAAATAAAGTCTTACCTTCCATTCTAATTAAACACAAATCGTAAGTAATTCGTGTTTCAGCAAATTATGTCAGAACAAGATTTAAAGAAAGAAAGACCCACATCAGGACCAAAACAGGACTAACATTAAAGTTAGTAAATGTTTAAAGGGACTTTCCTCCCCCTACACGTTCCAGCCATGTCCTAATGTGTAGAATGAGCCCAGACCTGTTCACCACAGCTGCCTCTGCCGTCACGCACGAGCTAAATATAGAAGGTGCAGTTACACGTATGACCTGAGGTGGCAGTAGTGATTATAAAAATGACCAACTTGAACTTTTACACATTAATAAGTTCAGTGCGTAATTTGTTTTTGTGTCGATCTCAGTCAGACGAAGACTTCCGTGATGTTGCGATATATTGTGGCTTCTTGCGATACAGATATTGCATCACCTGATATCGCGATACAACATTTGATGCGATATATTGCTAGTTAAAACATATAAAAAATATATATTTATGAGGAAAATGGGTCGCGGAACATTTACTACGTGTATTTTAGGTCGACATTGTGTCACTTTTAAATGTACCCACAGTAGCACAACAGACATACAGATCCGTTTCCTCTGTCTGTTCCCTCACCTCATAAAGCCAAAGTGAGTGAGTTCTCGGCCGTATTTGTTTTCCCGTCGTGTCCACAGCCGCTCAGGACAAACCGGTGAGTGTCTGCCGGCGCCAGGCGAGCTCCGCCTTTTAATAAAACCGGAGACGTCGATATCCGAGCAATAAGTGGCGCTGGGGCTGGGCGAGACGAGAGGACAAATCTCTCTGTAAAACGCCGCTAATGCTACGCTAACCTCTACGCCGTCGAAAAAAGAGAGGGAGACGTATAATTAGATTCTTTCAGGGAGATTGAGTCCAGGAGCATCAACATAAATATGAGCCGCTAAACCAACGCCCGAGACCAAGCATTATTAACATGTTTATTATATTATATTAGCAGATGATATTGTATTGTGATCAATCTTACGGCTTTTAGTTTGGATAAATATGTTGCATTTCCAGCTGTTGTTACCGGGCAGAACAATGACGTAGCTCACAGCAGGAAGGTCCCGGGTTACGAGGTGGGGAGAGTGGCGTTACTTTTAAATCATTTCACTCAAGCAGAAGTAAAAAGGTAAAAGGTAGTGACCCAAATAATGACCCAACGGTGAAAGTACTTGGTGAATTACTTCAGTAATGTAAGTAAGGACCTGCAAACGGCTTTACTACAGTGCAAAATACTAGGAAGTGTGAGCCAAAGTGAAGCGAAAAGCCGGAGCGATCGAGACTTTTGTCTCTCCTTTCTCTCTCACGCGCTGCGTCACTAATATAAACAGTTTCAGGGGATCGTTTGATCGTACTGACTCAGTATGTCAAGCTCTAAATGTGTTTAGTGTCGATTTAATCTGACAATCAAAACATAAGTAAAGCTAAAGGGTCTCTATTTATGCTGCGCTTTCCCACCATCATTAGTCCCTCAAAGCACTTTACATTAAGGAACCACTCCATTCACTCTCTCATTCATACATCAAAGCACAGAGGCAGGGGTAGTGTCTTGCCCAAGGACACGACGACAGTGGGCACCAGCGGGATTCAAGCCGCCGACCCTTCGGTCACAAGACGACATGCTCTGCAATAATGTTAAACATTAGATTATCCAATGAATACACTTTACATAAAACTAATGATTCATTTAAAAAGATAAAATGTGAGAAAATGAGTTATTTGTATCCCTCACATCAGATTTACTCACAGTGGGGATTACATGTTGTACTCGAGTAAGAGCTCTTGTAATGTAAAGCATATTCTTTCTTTTGTCTTTTGTCTCTACATCTGTGAGCCTTGTGAACAAGTCATTGATCCTCCTGAATGGTTCCTGTATGTAACCGAGGCACTTTGGATGAGCTGATAATCCGCTCTAATCTACTGTTAGTTACATATAAAGTCACTTCATTTTCAGGCTTGTAAGAAGTGCTTTCCTGCTCCCTCTGCGGAGACGCGCTCATGTGAAAGATCCGGGCTGAAGCTCGGAGAGGCTCAGAGTCTCAGCCGTTCTCAGCGCCGCACAGTTGATTTGCTCGCTCTATCTGATCGCCGCTATCGCCTCGTTCTGACGCTGAGTTATGGCCGCTCGGCTGCGTTCGTGCGCGAGGCTGCAGCGAGTTCTAATAACACAGACAATGGGCCTGTTTGTTTGGCAGAACGATAAAACAGGAACGAATCGACGGCGTGTGATTAGAGGAACAGGAGAAAGAGACAGACAGAGAGTATGGGGGGGGGAGCTTTTATGGCGAGCGTTTGGATACAAAAGTAGTTTCACCCATAGGATCATTAAGAAAGAAAGTTATGACACATTTTAAGCTGATGATGCTAGAGGTGGGCAATATATCGTCTACAAGATAATATCGGAACTGCTGTTTGGAAGATATAAATCTACTATATTGAGCTGCTGGAAATGAAATTGGCAAAATGGGGGAAAAGGGGGGGTGTATTGGTAAAAAAAAAAGTAATTTGGGGGGGGGGATTTAGAAAAAAACTCACATTTATTTATTTTTGGTCAGGACAATTATCTTTGTGAGTGTCTGAGCACATTTTTGCATATTTCTGATGGTTTGCAAAGATATCACTACAGTATTGGTTATTGATAGCCTCATTGATAGCCTGGGGACCACCAGTCCATTTTCCCGTAGGAGAGGTGAGGTTTCCGATTGTCCATAGCCGTTTATTGGGCTGAATGTCTATCATGCGTCTGCAGTAGCTATAGCCAATCGTATTGTATCAGATGACGTACCCGCTGTAAACTTAAATAGGTCTGTCATGTTGGATCCGTAAAGAAACTTTTATTTTTTTTTATCTGTAAACAAACTACAACATAGCCATAATGAACTACAAGTTTCCGTCTGTCTAATAGTGCGTCATCGTCTTGCCGTCCCTCCTCGTTCTGTGATCGGTCCCCAAATCTATGCGAAGATTTCGGCCATGGTTCCCCGGCCGCTGTGAGTATTCCCAGGCTAGGTTATGGAGGATGTCCCCAAAAATGTTAGTATTATACAATGCACTGGAAAGAGCTCAGTCTGAGCTTTAAAACTTCCTAGGCCTCAGGGGGGCGAAAAACATCGATCACAAGTTTGTGCACTTAATTTATGTATTTTATGTTGTAGACTTTTGTTTATTGTTTTTGATTTAAAATCTGCTGATTTTTGTCTTTCGAACAAGCGTCCTCTGAAGTATCTACTAAACATGGATCCATCCAACCATCCATCTTCTTCCACTTGTCCGTTGCCGGGTCGTGGGGGCAGCTGTTGGAGCTGCCCAAATCACATTGCACCAGCCCCTATAGCGCCCCCTGCAGGTGGTGGGTCCACAGAAGGACGGCCTCATGGTTCCAAACGGGCCTGTTGGTCTCTCATAGGGGGCCCATTCACTCTCTCATTCATACACCAGTGTACGCAGACACTAAACATGGATGTCCTGAATAAATCAGCCCTATTCCCCCCTCGTAAAGCGCCCCCTGCTGTCACAGTTCAACACTGACACATTTTACAGTTTAGAAGCTTCATACACGGGATTATAGATAAGACATTTCAAAAAATCGGCCAAAAATATCGGCAGTTCGTATCGGCATCAGCCTTAGAAAAACCCATATCGTTCTCTTTTTGCCAGCATATCGAAGCTCGTTCATGCTCGCCGTTGGACTGGGTTTTGGAGTTTCGATAATTCAACTGCATGAGACGAACAATTTGGAAGGTGGTCACCAGTCGTTACTCTCCTCTCGTTTTACTGAATTGAAATTACTTATTTATTAGTTTTACTTTCTCTGTACAGCACAGAGAAAAGGTGACTGGGTCCAAAGATTGTTGCACATCCCTCGCCTAATAAATGATTTCTATTCAGGTCATAGTGCCTTTTCTTTATTTATTTTCAAATGTAAGGCCGACAAGGTGACCAAGGCTAATGCAGAACATTTTTAGAATAACTTACAAAGTATTTTTACGTAATGCCTGTTTCTTCGACAGACTCGAGTGAAGGTGGTGGAGTTCCTGTCCTGGCTCAGCGCTCGGGGCGGTGTGTCCGTCTACAGACCCACTCAGCTGATTCTCACACTCCACTTCCCCCTCACTCCACGGTCGACAAGTTTAGTTCCGAATGAGGCCAAGCGCTCGGTCACTGGCACAAGAAAACGAACAAGCGAAGTGTAAGCTGCACCGTGACCCAGGCCAGGAGACAATCGAGGGTTTTTCCCTGTTTAATCCAAATTATAAACTACAAAACAGACACTTCCTCACGACTCACCCCTACAATTGACCCGTTTCTCCGATTTAACCACAATCACAATGAAGTGTCAACTTTAAGACACAGCAGATGGCTTTGGTATGGCGACTCTTTGTTTTCAGTTCATTTTATCAGCCATGTGCGGTATAAAAACCACATCGGAAAAAGAGCGGAAGAAGCTGAAAGTGCACTGTAAAGAGTAAAATCCTGTATAATAAAAAAGTCCATAAGAAAATTAGAAGCAACGCCATTATCAAAGTGCATAAGTCGTGAAGGTCTGGGGGAAGAAACTCTTCGAATGGCGGAGTAGAACATTTGACAAAGCCTTTCTATAGAGAATATCTTTCCCCTGTAGGAAGGATTTTCTCTTTAAAGCTCAAAGTAAGAGTCTTGGGACTAGGCCTGTCAAAAGCAGAGGCGTTGACCAGAATTACCGTGTTCTCCGATTGCACATTTCCTGATTATTTGCAGCCCCCGTGTGTTCTTCAGAGAAGCCGGAACCTTGAATTTCTCCATTGTGAGATCGATAATGTATTCACTCATCTTCAATATAAAAGCTCACTGACCTGTCAGGGCATCGGCTAGCCAAGGGGGTATAGCAACCTCTCCTGGGACTAAAAATGTTTCACTCTCTTTAGCCGTTTTCTGGCTGACGATAAAAATATTTATCACACACCAGCCCAGGGAAGACGCAGGTATAACACGTGCATCGATCTGTACGGTTAAGCCTTCGAAGTGTATCTGAAAAATAATCACTAGAGGAAATCCAGGGTATTTCTGTGTGATCAGATGTTTCAGAAAGAGCCTTGTAGTCGGCTCTACAGCAGGTTAAAATCAGCTAAATCCCATTATAGTGAATAGGGTTAAAGTCCTGTTGGACCCGGAAGTAGAGCGATGACATCATCACTTAATAAACGTATTGATTTGCAAACAGGAACAGTTTGGAAACCAGCATCGACAAAGACATCAGTGAAGCAGACACATAGATGTATTGTCCACGTGAGCCATTTAATGATTGCAAATTGAAAAATATTGTCTCAGTGGAGCTGGAGGAGGTGTCTGGGGAGAGGTACGCCTGGGCACAGTATATTTCATTGACGCCATTAAACCCTATGTGTATGTGTTGACCGTCATCAATCAATTCAATGGGTTTATTTTCATAGCGACATTTCAGTTTGACACCTCTGGTTTGAAAGCCTCTGATTCCCCGAACCACGTCGCTAACATGCTAATGCTAAAGCTAAAACTGCACTCACGCATTAGAGCTAATGGTATGTGACATTATCTAATGGGCCCCTGTCACAACCTGCATGTATTACAATGTTTATATGGCACACACACACGCACACACACACACACACACACATAGAAGCAGCAGGCAGCAGTTTTCATTTGGAAGTGGAGAAACGCTCATATATTGCCGAGTCATTGATTGAAAAACCCCAGACGGCGCGAAGCTTTTAGCCAAATAAGTGCGGTTTGATCATGCAGACAGTATCGAGCTAAACAATGGACACGCGTTTTATAAGGCGTGGACACATTAGCCTGATCAACCGAGAGTGGATTGGCCATTAGCAGCTGTCTCTTTGTCGACCTAAAACATGCACAACAGGCTCATCCTCCAGCCTACAGGTTTAATAGTGTTAATGAAGAGTGGGTAAAATGCAAAGGGGCAAAATTAAAATGTTTGGATCTGTTTGAGTTACTTTCTTTTTCAGTCCTTGTTTGTTTGTTTAGTGCTGACGATAAGGCTGCGTTCAGCACTGGAAAAGAATAATCCTCTTAAGGAAGAAATTGAAAAAACATTGAATTGAATTAAGAGATTAAATCTAAAGTGTGACTAGATTTGGTCTGGTCTTAGATAAGAGAAAATGTCTTATCGCTAATGGAACAAGCACATTTTTTCGCAGTTCAGATTATTTTGTACAATTGTGAAAAAAAAAAAAATCTTTAAATGTAAAAGTGAATTCGTCTGATTTCACGTGGGATTACCGCTTGTTCCATCAGGTCAAATTCATAATAAAGTACCTTAAATCAAGCATTTTTACGTCATTTCTCTCATTTAAGATGGTCCTTTTTTCCAGTGTGTGAAGTCTTGGAACATTTGCCCTGTTTTAGAGAAGTTTAAACTTGTTTGAGGCCTGGTTTGGTCTTGGTCTCGATTATGAACAGGAGGGAAATATTTAATCTGAGGCTAGAGATGCACCGATGGGATTGGAACCCACGTCCTTCAGATCACGAGACGACCCGCTCTACCACCAGCGCCACCGTCGCCCTGGGCTTCTTTACGTCTTTCTCTCTACGTCTCTGACACAGCCTTTATTAATTGACATTAGCGTTAGCATGCTGCTGCTAGCTTTAGCATGCTGTTGCTAGCCTCGACATTTTGTGAGGCGATCCAAAATACGTTTGTGGAGGTTAAAACTAACTCAGCGATTGAATTCTACTTCTACAACATGACATACAGCAACTTAGATTTAGTCGGTGAAAGTTGTGTTTATAAAGCGGTGAGAGCCTCAACAGGTATCGGTTCAGTATCGGATATTTGTAGCAGATATCATATTTTTTCCAGTATCAGATCGGTGCATCCCTATCTGAGACATCCATTCCTATTCACGGAAGGACTTTACAGTATTTCTTCAAAAATTGCTTTAATTGTTTTTACCCCTAATTCAACCTTTTTTACTCTGCAGTGCTGGTAGAGCCTCTTCTGCAGCTTCTGCTTATTCGTTTCACCAATATAATGCTCTTTGCAATGAATGGAATGAACCACATTGCTGGTATTCTATATATATTGCCGAAAGATCCTCGAACGTTTCTCCCTGTTCTTTTTCACTGGAAGAATCTTAATGAGATAAATTACTTCAACTTGCTTGAATGAATGTACTGTACGTTGAATTTGAGCCGGTTTGAACTCATCTAAGATCAGGTAAAAACGCTAATGTCAACGGAACAAGCGTTTTCACTTGAAATGACACAAAATAATCTGAATTAAAGACAAAAATGTGCTTGTTCCATTGGCAAAAAGAGGTTCTATCTGATCTAAGACTAGGTTTTTTTGGATCTTTTTGGGCCCATTTAAGCCTCGGTTGAGCCACATTTCCGCCCCGATCTGGTTCGTCCCATTAACCCGCGCACCTGTAAAGGCTCCGTCACATTAGCCTAATGGCCTCGGCGCGGGGTCGAACCGTCTTGAATCTGATTATTTCCTGCTCCTTTGTTGCGCCGGGTCCTGTCTGTCATTGTGAGGAAGCAGCTGCGTTACATAACAGCGGTAAATGGACTGTGAACAACGACGTTAAGCGCTCTCCTCCACAAGCCCATCTGTTTTCTGTACGTTCAGAACAATGCGCCGCACTGGCAGTGTTTACACTAACCATACGACGGAGGGGGACAATATTATCAAATGACAGATAAAGGAAGGGGATTTTAATTAACTTCTGAATCGATTATGAAGAGAGAGAAACCCCAGCCTTCTGCTACGACTATTTACTACAACTACAACTGCCTTTCCTGCCATAGAAACATTTTAATTAGGACTTGTGACTGCAATATTTAATAACTGAGCGGAGATGAAGATAAGGTAATGGGATTATGTGGAGAGAAAAACAGCGCATTTTAGAGGTTGTGGAGATAAAGTTTCCGGGTTGAGATATCAGGGCAATTGAAAAAGAAATTGCGGCACTCACAGCACAGAGAGATGTTTTAACATCGCAAGTAAATGTATGGATTTAGGCAATTGGCCTCGTTTTGAACAGGTATTCTCACCAAAAAAAAGAGTTTTACTTGAAGGATAATGGGTACGCGGGACAAATAATGTTGGGAACCTTTGGCTTTGGTTGCGTTCACTGCATTCAGGAAAGTCATGTGATCATTTCAGTTGGAGCCGAGGCCAGTACATCTCCCATCTCCAAATGTCCCTGATCGTTAGCAGATCATTTCCAATACTGTCTCCACTTTAGCTGAGTTTAGTTTAGTTTACATCTGCAGTCTCTGGCAGGGACGCCTTTATGAGACAGTCATGTGACCTTGATGTGCTGACAGAGAAGACGTTGAACTTCATGACAATTATTTTGGACAAAAAAGCCACAGAAACGTAACTCATGTGTATTATCTGTCAGCCCATGGTTGGTTGGAAGATCGAGTTTTTTGTTCCTTAAATGTTTTTATTATCACATTGTACACTTATCGGCCGAAGGAGCCTCCAGCGCATCGTGAGAGCAGCGGAGAAGATCTGTGGAGCTCCTCTCCCCTCCATTAAGGACATGTACTCCACCCGTCTCACCCGCAAAGCCGTCAGAATCACCAGGGACCCTACGCACCCATCACACAGTCTCTTCAAGGTGATGCCTTCAGGGAGGAGACTGCGGAATCTACAGGCCAGGTCCAGTCGCCTTAAGAACAGTTTCGTACACAGGGCCATCGGGAAGCTGAACTCCCTGCCCTCCCTTCCGCCCCTCTTCCCCCACCCCCCGCTCCACAATCAAGGATGAGAGAAATATAATTTCAAATCAGTCACATGGTTTGACAAATAAAAAAAATATAAATAAGTATAAAACACGCAAGTAGACCAATTAATCATTTTCTATAATCTGTGAAATACAAGTCATTGTCCATCTTCGGGTTCTGTAGATAATTTAAAAAAAACAGCCAATATTTGTGACTCATCCATGCATTTGTCTCCAGCAGGTTAGACGACTGTAACGGCTGCTCACTGGCCTTTCTAAACGAGCTGTTAGAGCTGCAGAACATCCAGAACGCTGCTGCTCGAGTCCTGACAAGAACCAGGAAATACCACCATATTAGTCCAGTGCTCCGGTCTCTGCACTGGCTTCCTGTCACCCAGAGAATAGAATTTAAAACAGCTCTGCTTGTGTACAAGTCGTTTCATGGTTTAGCACCAAAGTCCATCTCTGACATGTTAGAGCCGTATGAACCATCTCGGGCCCTGAGAACTTCAGGGAGGGGTCTCCTGGTGGTTCCCAGAGTCAGGACTAAACACGGTGAGGCTGCGTTTCAGTTTCATGCAGCTAAAATCTGGAACAGTCTTCATGAGGATGTGAGACAGGCCTCAACTCTGACAATGTTCAAATCCAGGCTGAAAACAGCTCTTTTTACCCGAGCAGATGAAAACTGAAAGTATTTTATCTGCACTCTTGCCTTTTACTGTCATTGATTAATTTTTATGTTGATGTTTTAATGATTGATTTGATCTGTTTTCTTGTAATTTTATGCAACTGTGAAGCACTTTGAATTGCCTTGTGTGTGAATTGTGCTCTACAAATAAACTTGCCTTGCCTTGCCTTCTTTAATAATCTCATTACGAGTCACTTTTTCATTTTATTACAGGAAAGATGGATCTAGACTTGGCCCGAGTTGCACATGGAGGACTCGGACTCGACCCCAGCGACGGCTCTGTTTTCTCTACTCTTCGACACGAGCGCAGCAGCAGTGTGGTATCGCTCGTTTAGCCGGGCACCCACCGGGAACAACATAAATTGGCGCCAAACGACTGGTCCGTGTGCAGAGCAGGGACAGTGAGGCCGGGAAGAGGGACCAGAGCAGAGATTTACGGTCGCGGTGCAGGAGGACACGAAGTTGGCTGGTAAAAAAAAAAAAAATCTGAAAGACAAATAGTTTTTCGCATGCACACAGACACTTGGTCCCTCTCCCGCGCGACGCCAGCGGACTGTGAAATGTAAAAAAACTGCAGCGCGCCCCTCGATTCATTTTCCTGTCAAAGTCCGGGTCGGCCCAGAGCTCCGGGACGCACGAGACAATTCATTCACACAACACCAGAGGGAGAGGGCAGAGTCTGCGGGAACTGCGCTGATACGGGGGCGAGTGCACAGACCGAGCAATGAAGCCTGGTGTCGTGAAATGAATATACGCGGCGAGAGGGTCCCCGGAACTGTGCGGCGCATAATTCAAGTGTTTGTGTACGGCACCGAGGCTCGCATAACCTCTGGTACTGAGAGCTATCGGAATAATAAGCATCACATGGCTCCCTGGTAACCTGCGAGAGCCACATTGATAATACACCGCCTTACATTCTTCCATTACACCACCATTACTTTAACAAATGCTGATTATGAATATATGTCTCTACTAAATGAAGAGGACCCCAGGAAGACTAGTTAATGTGGGTCTTAATAAAGATTTTAAGGGTATCACTTTGTTTTACAGTACCTTGCATTGTATTATTTAATTGCTCTGTAACAATCTGTAATAACTTGTGCCTGTGGGTTAGATACACAATGGAATAACTTGTATTAGTAGGGCTTAAGGTTAGGGTTAGAGTTATGCCTTATTACATTATGTACCTACAAACTACTAATACATATTATTCTATTGTGTATCTAACCCATAGGCACACGTTCTTACACACTGTTAAAGAGCACATTACAAATTTAGTTAGGTATGAAATTTAGAATAAAGTGGTTCAACAGCCCATAAATACTGGCAACTGACAATGCTAACCAGCGAGGTGTGTCAGCTTCATGCTAAATATGCTAACGTTAGCTACAAGTGTTGTTTTTTCGCTGCTACTGAACAATATGCTGTGAAAAAACATTCAAATGGACCCGATATTGGCTTTACTTAATTGTGTGTGTGATAAATATGTTTATAGTCCGACAGAAAACGGCTAAAAACTGTGTGTAAGTGTGTATGATGCATTGCCGTCTGTATCTATAGGGTTGAGATCTGGACTCCATCTCATGGTCCCGGAACCACTTTCACAATGTGAGCCCGATGAGTCATTGTCATCTTGGAATATGCCCATGCCATCAGGGAAGAAGAAATTCATTAATGGAACTATCTTGGATACGTTGCTTGAAAAGTGCTTGACTTCCAACAATTTATGATTTTGGGTATGTTTGCACAGTCTTTAAATAAGATCGGCAATGGAACAAAATGCGTATGACAGGTTTTAATGCTTTTGAAAATATGACTTATTTAGAAGGATAACATCAGTTTTATTTCAGTGAAGCAGAAATTTAAATGAAGAAATGTTATTTTTATTTACATTTTTAAGCTACTGACAGGAAGTGACATAGATAGAGGTAAAGCTCTATTTCAGTTTGACTCATTTCCCGTTGACGTCACATTGTTGGCGTGGCAACCATTTAAAAATTGTTTGTCTCTATACCTATGTCACTTCCTGTCTGTGTCCAATAAGGAAGTGAAACTATTGACATCACAAACATTGCTTTTTTTTACCTAAATCTTAAATATGATTGTGTTAACTATGTTTCGGTAACAATTGTGTCCAATGTGTGATATGCACGTTAAAATACGAGCAACCAACTTATATAAACTATAAAATAAGACACAAAACACTTGAAATGAGACCAAACATGTTTGTTCTACTGGCAATGAAATAGTCCATACTCAAAACCTTTTTATTTGTTATTGTATTCCTGCTGCTAACTTCATTATTTCTCATCCTTTTGAAAATCCCTGCTTCATCCAGGTCTAGATTTACGTTCATGTTTACAGAAAAAAAAGGTCTCGATGAATCCCATTCGGAATCGGTGACAAAATAAAAGCTTTTTTCCGGGAGTCCAATTACAGGAAACAAAATCGAGCTTTACCGAACCACATGTGAGCTGCGTCTTTTCAGCCGGTTTAGTAAACAGTAAACAATGGGAGCTTAAGTTTCCAGTGGCGTCTGAAATGCTGCTCGAAAGTCGCCTGCATTAAAAGCATGGAAAGAATGCGTAAACTACTGTGGTCTGTTCTGCTGAAACCGCCGGCGATGACAAACGCAAGAGAGATTTGTGCCGTTAGAGAAATACGTGATCTACGATGTTAAGCGGGAGGATAAAAACGAATATGGTTTAAAAGTGGATATCAATTGTTCTACTGAGATTTCGACATGTCTTTTTCAGGAGGGACCTGGCTTTCTGACTTTTATTTGGCTTGAAATGGGCTCTTTTGAGATCGAAGGCTCAAAGAGATAAAGCAGCTACGTCAGGTGGTGGAGACCATGAAGAGCAGCCTTATGGAGAAGGACAAGGGCATTCAAAAATACTTCATTGACATAAACATCCAGAATCGAAAACTAGAGTCATTACTTCACAGCATGGAGTTGGCCCAAAATGGCAGCAGCAGCATTGATAATGAACGGACCGTGGACTTTCTCTGTGATGGCTCGAATGGTAGCAAGAAGAAACCATTTAAAATTGTTTGTCTCTACCAATGTCACTTCCTGTCTGTGTCCAATAAGGAAGTGAAACTATTAACATCACAAAAATGGTCAAACCTTTTTTTTTCTGACTTAAAGGGATATTTCAGTATTTTTGACATTGGGCCTCATTTCCTAGATATCCAGAGTGTTGTTGATGTCTGGAGATGTTTTTTTTCTAAAATTCATGCAGTTCTTATATTTGAAGAGTCTAGTGGCGCTAGGCTAGGGCAAGGCTAAAGCATTTCTATGGTATCAGTTAGCCTGCATTAAAAACAGTCTGACTCGCTCCACAGTGCACCTGAGGTAAATCACTTATAACGCCAGACTAGCGATATAAATGTTTGTGTGGATAGAATATTTTTTTTAAATATAACGGACCTTGTATCACATGAATTACCGCATTTTGAGGGACTATTTTCTCGCAGATCACTCCGCCGCTGCGTTAGCTTACAGCCACGAAGCTGATGCTGCTCAAATATAAGTTATTTTAAATGCAAAAAGGTAAAAATTATTCTATCGACACAGACATTTATATGGTTAGTCTGGTGTTATAAGTGATTTACCTCAGGTGCACTGTGGAGTGGGACTGTTTTTAATGCTAGGCTAAAGCTTACCATAGATAGCTTTAGCCTAGCATTAGCCTAGCGCCACTAGACTCTTCAAATATAAGAACTGCATGAATTTAAGAACAAAATATCTCCAGACATCAACAACACTCTGGATAACTAGGAAATGAGGCCCTATGTCAAGAATCCTGAAATATCCTTTAAATCAACAACATAACGTTAGAATAACTTGCCCGTTCGTTTAAAGCGCAGATATCCGGAACAAACCCTCCTTTCATTGAACAAACAGCGTACGCTTGGAAACGACAGGGTTGAGTGAGTTGAGCGGCGGGAGGGCATCGGGCTTAATCTCCCCGGACGGCGCGGGCCCGGCGCGGCGCTATCTCGGCATCTGTTTATCCGTGTAGCTGGAGTGGCTCGTTGCCGTGGCGATGGCGAGTGAATCGATGGAGGTGAAGGGAAACACAAACGGAGCGTGTAAACTCCTGAGTCAGACGGGCCGTGAGCGATGTTACTGTAACGGAGGTCGGCCGCAACCTTGGAAACAGGCTCGTCCTTACCCGGAGGAAAACTGATGCCCCAGCTCCTTTTTTTGACTTTGGATACCGGGGCTTATTTATCCGGTTTTCTTAATGTTCAAAACAGAGAATAAACTAACACTAATGGTCAAATCTAAAAAACGCAGCAAAAACAAAAAAATAATAATCGTCCTTCTTTGAATTGTATCACATTTAAAACCCGAGTCCCCATATCGTCCCGTCATAACGCCATTTTTTTTAAAGTTGTATGTAATGATTTTACGATATCCGACTGTGACTGGTTCGTGACAAACGGAGACCGATACTGTACGAGTCGAGGAGCGGCTGAAGGGTCGACCTCTAGTTCCATCATTGTTAAAATAACAAAGGCTCCTCTCGACTGCAGAAATAGGAGCTCTTTGGACTCGTCGCCGCCATGTTTGCGGACAGACCGACGGCACTAGAAATGTGGCGTTGTGTAAAAGCGGGAAACGCCTGCCGCTGTAATGTCCTGTTACCGGGGCTGAGGCGATGCATTTTTGTCACGATCCGATACGTATCATGATACTCGTATCACGATACGATACAGTAAGTTATTATGTTAAAGTATGTTTACCTTAAAATGGTTGTGTGTCCAAAGTTTATAAACCAAATAGTTTAGTTAGTGGAAAAATAGTTCAAAGCTGATCCAATTCATTTAGTCAAAGAAATATCTACATGACTCTTTAAAACAGCTCTGCTTGTGTACAAGTCTTCTCATGGTTTAGCACCAAAGTCCATCTCTGACATGTTAGAGCCGTATGAACCATCTCGGGCCCTGAGAACTTCAGGGAGGGGTCTCCTGGTGGTTCCCAGAGTCAGGACTAAACACGCTGAGGCTAAAGCTAAAATCTGGAACAGTCTTCATGAGGATGTGAGACAGGCCTCAACTCTGACAATGTTCAAATCCAGGCTGAAAACGGCTCTTTTTACCCGAGCAGATGAAAACTGAAAGTATTTTATCTGCACTCTTGCCTTTTACTGTAATTGATTAACTTTTATGTTTTAATGATTGATTTGATCTGTTTTCTTGTAACTTTATGCAACTGTGAAGCACTTTGAATTGCCTTGTGTATGAATTGTGCTCTACAAATAAACTGGCCTCTATCTGCCCTACGATCTCCTCATGTAAAATGCACTTCTGCAATATTTATATGTAATTGCTTTTGACCAATGTATTTCACAGTATCCAACTGTAATTGATTGTTCACAGAGCTTTGTGTGTCAGAATGTGTCTGGTAGATATTTATTCATATGTTTGTTTTGTCTCATGTCTTTTGGATTCCTGTACTGGTGTAACCGTTTGTATGGAGATCTGTGAAGACCCTCTTGAATTGAAGATGGTGCATCTCAAAGGGGTTATCCTCTCAAATTGATAAATAAAAATTAAAAATTAAATGCCATTTGACATTTATAGCAGTGTTAAGATTAAAAGTGCATTAACACAAAATGTAACAAAGTGCTGCTGTGTACCTGTTCCTGGAAAACAAAGGAGTGCGTGATAAAAATGAAAGTATTGCGATACTAGATAAAGTATCGATTGTGATACGATACGATATTTTATCCCAGCCCTAATAGTTACTGTTGGAGAATCCCAGCCGGACAATCCAAGTTTCTTATTACCGGGAAAGTCCTTTTTTGGGGGTTCTATAATCAGGAAATTACATTTAGGGCTCAACATTTATCACCTGTATATTCATTTCCATTATCCCTAATTTCTTTATGCAATACTGAATACTGCCTGAAATAAATTGTGTTTCACCGTATTTCAGGTTCATTGTGGGATATTTTAAGATCAAGTATTTCTCAATCAAAGCTTTACTGTCATTATTAGGCTTTGGAGTTAGTTTCTGTGACATTAAAAGGTCTTCGATAATATCGTTTATCGCGATACTTTCCTGCCTCAACATTAGATTTGGTTATCGTGACAGGCCTAGATGTGGGGTTTAACAGAACAGCCTTTCTTTGTAACAACCAGAACCGAAAACACCGTCAGACACGGCGAAGATGATTTCTCTGAGACTTTTCATTCCGGCTGTGATAGATATTTCAGTGTCTAAGTCAAATCGGATTCTTATGCCGCTGTTCGTGAGTCTGTAAAGAAGCAACTGTCAGTTCTATAGAATTCTGCAGTGTGTAAAAAAGCTCGTTCCGTGATGCTCTGCAAAACCACAGCCTGCGGCACAATCGGGAGAAGATCCTACTTTGGAAATCAATGGATGTAAAAGCCCTAAAATAACAGGATTAGGTTTGGTTTAAAGTTTGATCCACTTCTCTCCAAACCTGAGAGGGAGAAGCGCCAATTATTTGTACAGAGCTGAGAAATCGCACCGTCAGTGAACTAGGGCCGGGTACTGTTGGTACTTTAACAATACTCGGTTTACGATACCGATACCTGAGCGATACCAGAACCACAAAACAGAACAATAATGTTTGGAAGATTTTTAATCTTGGGTTAATCTCCAATGTCAAGAAATGTGTTACAAATGGGGGGGAAATGGGTGAGATTTGGGGGAAATTGTGGCAAAGAGGAAGGAAAGATTGGGCAAAAATTCAGAAAAAAATGGGGGGGGGGGGGGGGGGTAAATTGGGGGAAAATGGGGAGAAAAGAGGAAAATATTGGTAATAAAAAAATTGCTAAAATTAAGGAAAAAATTCGTGCAAACATTAGAATTTTTATTAAAAAAATTTAAATGGGGAAAAATTGGGCAAACACCAAAAAATTTGGACTTTTTTTTTTTTATTTAAGATGAAACCAAGCCACTTCCTTTAACCTGCCCCCCCCCCCCCCCCCCAAAAAAAAAAAAAAAAAAAAAACAAGGATGAAAACGCACAACAGAAAGTGACAAGAACTCAACAAAAAAGTGACAAAAACATGGCGAAAACAGGACAAAAAAACAACAATAAAATAAGTTAAGAAGCAACAAAAATCAACAACAAAAATGTGACAAAAGCGTGGCAACGTGACGAAAAAGTTACAATCACTTTTGTAAGTCTTAGCTTTCAAATGAGGCATTACACTGTTACTCTCCAATCGAGAAGCTTTTAGATTTGGGTAAAGCCTAACTGGGGAAAAGGCTCTTGGGTCAGGTGGGTGGTAAGAGGTTAAAGGGACTATACAGAGTTTAAACCAAGTCTTTTCCTCCCCCTGCATGTTCCAGTAATGTCCTAATGTGTAGAATGAGCCCAGACCTGTTCACCACAGAAAGTTGTTACTTAATATAGAAGGTGCAGTTACACGAATGACCTGAGGTGGCAGTAGTGAGTCTGTACCTGCTTTCCATACTTTTATTTTTTCAATGCCCTACTGGTATCATTTAACCCCGTCCTACAGCATTGACTCGAAGAGATTTACTTCTCTCAGGTTTTGCCACTGTAGATGTTTGCTTTAGTCCTGGACCGGGAGCAAGAGTTGAATGAATAAACATAAAAAGAAACGTTTGAAATGTGGAAGTTTCCACTAAATGTCAGAAGCTTAGGTTGTGAATTGGCGTCTCTAAACTAACCATTTCAACCCCGCTGTCTTCTGAAATCCCTGCTCAGTTGACAGAGCGCTGGCGATGACTGATGTCGAGTCCAAACGCCATGAACTATGAAAAGCAGATGTAAATTAGCAACCGGAGAGCGACTACTCTTTCGTCTGAGCTGCTGCGAAATAGAAAGACCGCACGAGTGTTGGAAAGGCCGCCGTTGTTTAGGCGAGAAGGCAAAATCTCTTTTCTAAATAATACGTGTGAAACATCCACACTCACGGGTCTGAAACACATGTTATTCCTGTGTTAGACTGGAAGTTTATATTTCGGGTTCAGGATTAGCAAAGAGGAGTCATTGTTGTGTGAAATAAAAAGCTCTCCACCTGGAGCTGTTGGTCAGGTCTGGGTTCAGCAACACTGTGAGCCCAAAGAATGAGCTGAACATCCTGAATGACCCGGTTATTCCATCGATGGGTTTCTTCTTCCCTGACGGCGCAGACATATTCCAAGATGACATTGGCGTGATTTATCAGGGAAGGTAACGCATAATTTTCTACGCAAAATAAGTGTTGTGTTTCATGCGTAATTACTGTGGGATGTTTTAACCTCTTACCACCCGCCTGTAGGCCAGTGAAACGCCTATTTGAAAGCTAAGACCTGTAAACTGATCTGATCTTTTTTCTCCGCTTTTTCTCTTTTTTTCACTTTCTTTTTCATCTCATTTTTGCCTTTTTTGTTTTAGTTTTTGTCACTTTTTTCTGCCCTTTTACCTTTTTTTTTGTTGATTTTTTTTTTCTGTGGCTTTTTAATTGTGTTTTCACCACTTTACTTGTTGCTCTTTTGCCACTTTTTATCCCTTTTTTTCCATTTTTGTCACTATTATGAACTAAGATTTAAGTACTTTTCCAACAAAGCTTTGAGGTATTAAAGCGGTGGCATTAAGAGGTCCCCATAATATCGTTTATCGCACCATTGTCAATATATCGAACTTGCTCGCAGGAGACATTGTGGGATGTGCTGGTGGTCACACTCTCCCATCATCAATACAAGATCTTAGTGAGGAGTTAATACAACGCTCAGTCTTTTGTTTGTGGAGAATAAAGTTCTGGTTTAGACCCAACTCAATCTATGGGCCGGTAAAAGCTGAAGAATCTCAGCTCAGTTTCCAAAGTCCATCATTTAAAAAGCGTCTTAGGCCATTTGTGATTAAAAAGAGGACGGGGAAAAAAATGAGTGGTGACGTGAGAATGTGAAAGTGCCGGGAACTCTATTAAAATGTAATTACAGGAGAATATGGGTTACGGGGAGCAGACGGCGGGACTGACAAAAGACGCAGTTCATTCTAATTATATCGGCGTAACAGTCTGCGAGGACACGAGGAGCTTCTGAACAACGGCGCCGATTCTCGCGTCTGACGGACGGGATGTGAGCTGCTCTGGCGATTTAATGAGACGAGAGGTAGAAATAAAACAGAGCTAAGACTAAACTATAAGATCGAAACTACAAAGAACGGGGCTTCAAACGTCAAATTGAAAGCTTTTACCAATTCAATGAAAAAAAAAGTTTATTTTAAATGCTAAAAAATAGTATATTTCTTTTAATAAGGTTTGCAATACGGATCTTTTATGTATTCTTTCATTACCAAATAGGCTATAGTTAGAAATGTCTCTCTATAGTAGGGTCGGGCCATATCGTATCGCATATCGTTATCGTGATATAATGTTTTGATTTCGTTGTAATTTTTTATATCGTTGTGGACACAATATAATTTATGTTACGCTCCATCAGAGCAGCATAAACGGTGACTGTAGAACACGGGGACACGTGCTGAAAAAGTAAAAATGAAATGAAGGATGTAAACTGCTCGAGTAGATCATATTTGGAAGACAATTGTGCCGTAAAAAAAAAAAAAAGAATAAAATATCACTGAATGAATCTTCCCAATAGGCGTAAGGCTGGGATTTTGAAGTAATTCGTCCATTGTCAATTATATCGTCAAATATATCGTTATCGTGATATTTATTTTTTCATACCATGATATAGATTTTAGGCCCTACTCTATAGGATTTTAGGCCCTACTCTATAGCTTAGTTTAGTTTATTTGAGGAGTAAACATTCTGCTCAAAAGGAGAGGCCTGACGCAAGAGCTTAAGAGCGCCAAAATCAATACAACATTTACAAGATTACAAAAAGCCTTTACATAAAGACATTACGTCACAGAACTATAATAATGATTTTCTCCTATTGCAATTACATGATCAATTATACAATTAGCAGCTTCATATTTTGATTTGCCTGTTGCATGTTACCAATGCCAAACCTATTATTATGGTATAAAGACACATTATGCAGTACATATTATACTTCGTGATTTTGCTACTTCCCAGTTGTCATCACCATCCTCAGTATAATATAAATGTGTGTACAATTTCCTCTTCTTTTTTTCCCCCATGTATAATGTATTATGCCCGTATTAAAAAGCCAGGGTGTAGAGCGGGCCAGTTGAAGAGGGCAGTAGCTCCCAATCCACAGACCCCCACCCAGCTGCCCTAACGGCTGATTTTGTAGATGACGTTTCTATGCTGAGTGGTGCATTTAAAGACGAGGTTTATGATCCTGTTGGGAGGGTCCCTCTCAACAGATTCTTGTTTTTTATTTCTAGCCACTCATGAAAACGAATTAGCTTTAAGTCTATTATTTATTATCTTTAAGTTTGTTTATTAATGTCCTATAAAGCTACTTCTTTAACAGGTTGTTTTATGTGCAGCTAGAGGAGCTACAAACACAGTAAAATAACACATGCATTTATTCTCACTAATTTAGCACTAATTTAGCTCCATGCAGTTGCTAAATTCTTGACATATGCCACATTTTTGCCGCTAATGACTCTGACTTAAATAACTAATTATTAGAATAGTAGCAGCTCTATAGTTTAAACCAGTTTGGAAATAATCTTCCTTAATCCCAGCTCCTGTCCCCGATAAAGTCCCAGTCAGAGCGAGTGCAGCCTCCAGTCGCTAAAGCTCAGTGGCTGAACTCTGGAGGTTCTTAGCTTTCAAATGAGGAGTGGCCTGTTCACGCAAACTTGTACTCATTCAAATTGATATACTTTTAAATAATGACACCTCGTGGCTTTGAATGCCCCGCGATATGACCAAGCGGCTCTTTTGAACGGCTCTTTAAAGGAATAGGCCACTGTTTGTCCATACTTTTTCCATATGTTCTTACCTGAGCTTAGACGAGTTGATGCGTACCTGTCTGGCCTTCGTGCGTGCGCTCAGATGTGGTAAAGTGAAGCTACGTCGAAGCGCTCTTAAGGTGTTATTACGCCTCACAATATAGTCCCCCTTTTTATCCGCTTAGAAAATCCACATGTTTAGGGGAAACGTGGAAGAGCTGGTTCGCTTTTAACTTTACCCCCGTTTGGCCCCATAGAGGAGAGGAGGAGAGGGTAAACAACATCTTTGGTCTTTTTGCGTGACTGAGCGCACGCGTAAAGACCAGACAGGTACGCGTCAACTCGTCTAAGCTCAGGTAGGAACATAATCTCAGTGTGGGAAAACGATGGCCTGTTCCTTTAAAGGTGAACGGTTCGAACCGGATTTCAATTGTGAAAAGAGACGGATCTTTTTATTCAGTCAATCAGTCGAACGAAGACAAGAATCTGCCCAACAGCGACGCAAGTGAAAGCTTTTTACACAGAAGTCAAAGCTAAATGCACTAAAAATGATTTGTCAGACAGTTGGAGCCTCTTTGTATTGGTTGTGGCGCAAGATTTTCTTCACAAACACGTTTTTCAAAGCTTAAATATCAGTCCCAACTCCTGTAAGAATATGAATGTAAACAGCTCAATCAATCACTCAGTCAATGTGATTTTAGATTATTAAATATAAAAAGTGTGCCTTATATATATATATATATATATTACAAAGAGCCAGTCTTTTGAACCGCAAACGAACGGATCCCAAAGCCTCCCAGTAAAGAGCTGTACATCCCATCACTAACAAAACTAGACCAAACGTTTTAAGTGAAAAAGAACCGTCATTCCTCTCACGGGTTCCTCGACCCAAAGCGCTTTGAGTGAATGCGAGTGTGTTCCTGATATTGTTGGCTCGACCCGCGACACGCCGCATAATGGGACGGGATTTTCCGCGGCCAAACAGTGGCGCGCGACCGTGTATTATTTACGAAGTCGTCGGAGCGCGTTAGCCGAGCGTCCGTCTCCCCCGTCAGTGTCGCTCTCCATAAACGTCTGCGTCTGAGCGGTATTGATCCCACCAGCCGTGTTGGGGATGTGCGAGCTCCTATCACTGCTTCGGAACGGACAGGAAGCTAAAGAAAAGAGGTTTTCAGTGCGATTTGGCATGACTGAAACGAGGCATTCACGTATCGCTCACTGTTACATGGACTGTGAGTGTTGTTTTAGGGGTAAAGGGCAGAAAAAAAGAGGAAGAGAGAATGGAAAAGACAACACGTTGGTCAGAGGAAAGGCTTATCCAGCACTTATAAAGGGACATGAGTTCAGTATGATCAAGGTTTCTCAAGCAGAAGTAAGTAAATGTGTGATTCAAACGTCCATGTTGACGTTAAACCACTGAAAATGAACCAGCAGATGCACTACATGCTTAATAGATGTGAATAACAAACACCACCAAGGCATTTTACAATCGTTTTATCACATAGACACAAACGTATTGGACATTCATTCACGTTACTGCCCACCTCTGGTTATTGATCTGTGTCTGTGGCTCTTTGTCCGCCACGTGGCCATTGCACTGACTAAGCATTAGAGCGTCTCATGTAAGGACATTAGTGTAGCGGGGCTCTTTTCAAAAACGGGCAAATCGGATCAAAGTGCTCAAATGATGTTTATTGAGCCTTTTTCCAAAGTGCAAAGAGTGCAGAATATTCACAGTGAGGGAAGAGAAAAAATGACCATAAATATGTACAGTTTCTCCAGGCCCATGTTACCTCCTCTGTAACCCCTGGAACACTGACCACCCGGCCTGAAACGGCTCCCCCGTATACCCCACAAGCCCCTCCCACTGGGCATTTCCTTTACGATAAAGAACTCTGTATTGGGGCAAACAAAGGTACAGACAATATGCATAATACTCAAACAATACACAGAGCTCAAATAATAGATAACGTTCATCGCACAAGCCACGCATTTTTACAGCACACAAAGTGGTTACATAATGCGCATCACATGATCAGCACCGAACAGCTCCTATAACGCACCAGGAAGTACCGCCTCGGTTTGGCACAGCAGCCAACGCGAGAGGCCGGACGAGTGAACAGGTATATGTGCTAGCACGTGTGAAAAGAGTAAGCTAACGCGCTCAAGCGTCCACCCTTGGGCGAATTAGGACAGAATGAACGAGGGAAAACAGCATATATATATATAGCGTATGTGAGGCTTTATGCATAAAACAGCGGGATGGGGAAAATGCGCAAATGGAATGGATGAAGGGGCGTGGGTGGGTGCGGGTGTGCGGGCGGGTGAGTGTGGACCCGCGGCCACATTGCTGAGGAAAGGGCGCATGTTTCACTCAGCGTATTTAGAGAAGGATCGGTTCCGTCACAATTAGCTTTTGTTGTAGAACCAGTTTAACCAGTTCTGTGATTTGTGTTTTACTCACACTGGTCGTACACATGTACACACTGCTCGTACACACGTTTTCAGGAACTATTAGGTCTTAGCTTTCGAATGAGGAACCGCACTAACCTATGGGCTGTAAACAAAAACGTGATAAAAAAGCAACAAAATGGCAACGAAAAAGCCACAAAGATGTGTCAAAAACGTTATATAAATAAATTAAGTTTACATCTCTTTTGTATATATTTATTTCTATCCATCTTACCAGGATAGTCCCACTGAGATTAAGAATGTATTTTTCAGGGGAGTCCTCGCCCCCAGAGCCTATTGTACATGTCTTTAGTGGTAGGTAGAAACCGGAGTACCCGGAGGAAACCAGCGCAGACACGGGGAGAACATGCAAACTCCACACAGAAAGACCCCGTCCAGGTGGGAATCGAACCCAAGACCTTCTAGCTGTGAAGCACGAGCTCTAACCGCTGCACCACCGTCTCGTAGCTAAAACAATACTTCCTTCACAGTAAAAGCTCGCAGTGTGGACTTTGCCCTTGGCTAAGCATCTCGTCTGTGTAGCAAGAAGAAACTCCAATGGCCAAAACTAGATCAAAACCAGCCCCAGCTTCTGCCAAATACCAAATAAACAAGTCACCTCCGAGCATTTTCCTACAATGAACCTGGTTAAACAGCGTCTTAATCTCTACCATGTGGCCATTAACCAACCAGACAACTTCCCTTGTAGAATATGTTGCTACCATATACATCATGCAACACAATACATGTTCTTCCATTATGGCTGCATCAAGCTGCACGAACCAGACTGACCGAGCGTTATCTTACCATTGGACAACAGAAACAGGTGACACGTGATGAAAAATATATGAATAATCAAGTCATCTCCATCCAATTGAAGCTTTTTCTCCAAACGCACGCGATTCGCCAGGCATGTAGTAAACACGGACCGATCCCATTTAATTCTCATTTAAAAGTCATTAACATTAATCACGCTCCGAATCAAATGAACAACTATCGTGGAGGCGCGTAATTAAAATGCCTAATTGAATCCAAAATAACGTGCCCACGCCGCCTCGTCACAGAGAAGTCGTTTACACGTAATTACTATCCGAGAGCGCGATTGTCTCCGAGCAGCGGAATCCCAGAAACCAAGAGGCTAAAACGAGAACGAACTGAACCGGAGGTAACTCAATCAAAGACTAAGAGCCGAAGTAGGGCCACAGCAGGTGTAATATGGACACATCTGGCCCTAAACAGGGACTAGTGTGTGCCATAAGTTAGCAAGACATAACCAACCCATGGGTAGCTCTACATGAGATCCAAACTAGGACTACGTGGCAAGGAGAACATCAATAGTCCTAGATCTGGTTTCAAATAGGTTTAAGCTCAGACCAAAACGTCAAACATAGGACTAAACCAGGTCCAAACTAGAACTAAACCAGGTCCAAACTAGGTAACAAAGACGAAACCAGGTGTTAACTCGGTAACTGTGACTAAACCAGCTCTAAACGGGAACTAAACCAGGTCTACAATGGGACTAAGCGGACTAAATCAGGTCCAGACTAAATAACAAGAACTAAACGGGGTTTTTACCAGGTAACTATGAATAAACCAGGTCTAAACGAGAACTAAACCAGGTCTAAAATGGGACTAAGCGGACTAAACCAGGTCCAAACTAGGTAACAAAGACGAAACCAGGTGTTAACTCGGTAACTATGACTAAACCAGCTCTAAACGGGAACTAAACCAGGTCTACAATGGGACTAAGCGGACTAAATCAGGTCCAGACTAAATAACAAGAACTAAACAGGGTTTTTACCAGGTAACTATGAATAAACCAGGTCTAAACGAGAACTAAACCAGGTCTAAAATGGGACTAAGCGGACTAAACCAGGTCCAAACTAGGTAACAAAGACGAAACCAGGTGTTAACTCGGTAACTATGACTAAACCAGCTCTAAACGGGAACTAAACCAGGTCTACAATGGGACTAAGCGGACTAAATCAGGTCCAGACTAAATAACAAGAACTAAACAGGGTTTTTACCAGGTAACTATGAATAAACCAGGTCTAAACGAGAACTAAACCAGGTCTAAAATGGGACTAAGCGGACTAAACCAGGTCCAAACTAGGTAACAAAGACGAAACCAGGTGTTAACTCGGTAACTATGACTAAACCAGCTCTAAACGGGAACTAAACCAGGTCTACAATGGGACTAAGCGGACTAAATCAGGTCCAGACTAAATAACAAGAACTAAACAGGGTTTTTACCAGGTAACTATGAATAAACCAGGTCTAAACGAGAACTAAACCAGGTCTAAAATGGGACTAAGCAGACTGAACCAGGTCCAAATGAGGTCACCAAGATTAAACCAGTTGTTAATCGGGTAACTAAGATAAGATAATCCTTTATTGACTACGACTAAACCAGGTCCAGACCACGTAATCAAGACTAAACCAGGTGTTTACCAGGTAACGACTAAATCAGCTCACAACAAGGACTTAACCAGGTCTAAAATGGGACTAAGCGGACTAAATCAGGTCCATACTAGATAACCAGAACTAAACCAGTTGTTAACTGGGTAATTATGACTAAACCAGCTCTAAACGAGAAACTAAACCAGGTCTAAAATGGGACTAAGCGGACTAAATCAGGTACAAACCAGATCACCAAGACTAAAACCAGGTGTTAACCGGGTAACTATGACTATATCAGCTCAAAACAAGGACTAAACAGGTCTAAAATGGGACTAAGCGGACTGAACCAGGTCCAAATGAGGTCACCAAGATTAAACCAGTTGTTAATCGGGTAACTAAGATAAGATCAGCCCAAAGCTAGAACTAAACCAGGTCCAAACCACGTAATCAAGACTAAACCAGGTGTTTACCAGGTAACGACTAAATCAGCTCAAAACAAGGACTAAACCAGTTCTAAAATGGGACTAAGCGGACTAAATTAGGTCCATACTAGATAACCACAACTAAACCAGTTGTTAACCGGGTAAACCAGCTCTAAACTAGAACTAAACCAGGTACAAACTAGATCACCAAGACTAAAACCAGGTGTTAACCGGGTAACTGTGACAAAATAAGCTAAACACTAGGACTAAACCAGGTCCAAATTAGGCAACCTGGGCGAAACCAGATTTTAACCAGGCAACTAAGACTAAATCAGATCTAAACTAGGACTAAACTAGGTAACCAGGACTAAAAAAGATGTTAATCAAGTAACTGTGACTAAATCAGCTAAATACTAGGACTAAACCAGGTCTAAAATGGGACTAAGTGGACAATATCAGGTCAAAACGAAATAAACGAGGTGATAACCAGATAACTATGGCTAAATAAGCTCCAAACTAGGGCTAGACCAAGCAGAAAAAAATGGCTACGTGGACTAAACCAGGTCCGAACTAGGCCACTAGGACAACACTAGATTTTAAACTACCTAACCAAGTTTAAAGTAGGACAAAAATCAGGCCAAATGAGATTCACTATAGGACGTGATCTGGTCTAAACTAGGACTAAAGTCGGTCGGTTCAAACGATAAAAGAAACAAATCGGAATCGCAGCAAAAGAGTCAAACGGACAGAAAACATGGAGCTTAAAGGCTATTCCTGAAAAAAAAAAACAGCCCCTGCGCGTTTCTTATCCCAAGAAACAGCGTGCATCCTGCCTCTCTGCCTCCTCCTCCTCCGCTATGGCTGTCAGAGGACCGCGCTGTGCTCCATGTGACTGGAGAGGAAAGACAAGGAGGAGGAGAAAAAAATAAACATGCAAACTACGCGGGGGCTTTACGCAAAAAACAAAAAAAAAACACACTTTCCAACACAACTGCAAAGCAAAGAAGAAAAGGGAAAAAGAAAATTCGAAAAGGCACGTTTCATATCTCCAAGTATTGGAGATAGTGGGGGATAAAAGCGCACGATGTCGCCTCACCTGCTGCCAGTTCTCCTCCAGGGAAGGCATCGCGGAGAAATAGCCAGTGTCGTGCACGAGTTGTAGTTCTTGGAAAATGCTGTAATTCGCCAACACATCCATTTTGTAAAGTTAAGCCAGGAAAAAGATCCCCCGTGACAAAAAAAAAAAAAAAAAAAAAAAAAAAGAACCAAAAAACTCTTCGCGTTTTCTCGCTGTCCAAAGATAAAGAAAATCAGTTCCTTTTTTTCCTTTTTCTTTTTTCTTTTTTTTTTTGTTTAGTTTGGAGAAATGGGGGAAACGGTGCCAAACGCGCGCACGGGAGAAGTCGCCTGCGTGGTGTTGTTTTGCCACTACGATCCGAGTCACGCCTCCTGCCCTCCGTCCTCTATTTCCGTGTTTTGTCCGGGATAGAGAGGGGTGCTCTGCCGCTCGCGTTTGCGCCTCCACCACATCAGCAGCAGCAGCAGCAGCAGCGGGAGAGCGAGGCGCGCAGGCTGGACCTCGCTGCAAAACACGCGGCGGACCTGCGGGACCGGAGCGCGCGGCGGGTTCAGGACCGCGCGTACACGGCCCAGGGTTTGGTCGAAACGGCGCCATCTGGCTGGTTTGGTGAACTTTTTTACCGTAGTGTTCACGGGAGAAATGGAATCAAATAAAAACGACATTGAGCAGATTAAAAGTAAACATGTCACGGTAAATAAACGTGTTAGGACTTTATAACATGTTACACGATATTTGTGATCAGGTTGGATAAGATGCCTTAATGTTCGGTGGAGCCCAATGAGGCGACTCCTGTTGTGATATTGGGCTATACATTGATATACATATACATTGATTGATAAGATCTGCAGTTGCGTGTAGCTAATGTTATAAACAGAACAAGACAGAATGTGGAAGGAAAAGGAAATCTTTGACTATACTTTGGCTTCGGGGCATTATTACTATTTTCAATATTTATTTGTCCAAAAGTAACTCAAAGTAGTGCATCTCAAGTAGCTGTAACTACTAATTTAGAATATTAAAATTTTAAAGTAACTTGCCTGAGAGTTTGCGTCATGACCGGCTGATTTTCATCATGGGGCCAAACCCCAAAGCAAAGAACCCTTTTCCGCAAACGCCAACGTTTTCCATTATGACCAAGTCAGATGTTCTGCCTGGAAATTTCAAAAAAAATACTGACAGTTTTCCCCACATTTTAAACAGTACTTTAAGGTGTTTCATCTCTTATTTGTATCATAATATTTCTCAGAATCATCTTGGGGGCCAGAGGTTCGGTAATAAAGGGCCAGAGTCTCGATTATAACATGTCGTTCCCAGAGCGTTCCCGACAAAATCGAAATCCAGAGCTGCTCAATCTGTCTTTTCTTTACATAAAAAAAAAGTAAACTTCACTACCTGAAGGATGTTGTCAAACCGTGGAAGTCGGAGGTCGTTGAACAAAATCCCGCTTGTTCACTTGAGTTAGTTAGAAGCTCGTCTCAGCCGGAGTTTATAGCGAGACAGAGCTTAGACCCGCTGATATCACTTTATAAACACTTAATATCACTTTATACGCCTCCACATCTGTAAACACAATCCCGCTGTTGTTCAATGTCAAATTGTTGTCGTCTTACCACACGTCACTTTATTTGATCTTATTTATTTAATATTTTCTATGCTCCTATAGCCTTATAGTTTAAAGTTCTTAACTTAGTTTTTATCTTAATTCTGTGTTATATCTTTCATGTCGCACGTTTGCACCGAGAAAAATTCCTAGTTTGTGAACCTGTTCTGAAACAATGGCAATAAAACCTATTCTGATTCTGATTCTGAGTCTGATTCTGATTCTGATTCTGAGTCTGAGTCTGATTCTGAGTCTGATTCTGATTCTGAGTCTGATTCTGATTCTGATTCTGAGTCTGAGTCTGATTCTGAGTCTGATTCTGATTCTGATTCTGATTCTGAGTCTGAGTCTGAGTCTGATTCTGAGTCTGAGTCTGATTCTGATTCTGAGTCTGAGTCTGAGTCTGAGTCTGAGTCTGATTCTGAGTCTGATTCTGATTCTGAGTCTGATTCTGATTCTGATTCTGATTCTGAGTCTGATTCTGAGTCTGAGTCTGATTCTGAGTCTGATTCTGATTCTGAGTCTGATTCTGATTCTGATTCTGATTCTGAGTCTGATTCTGATTCTGATTCGCCCTAGTAATAACTTAGCCCCTGACTTTCACATTGGAGGAAAATTGACTTTCTGCTGCGTTTACAATGTGGATCAACGGTGCCAAAAGAAGTTCACTCTATTAGAAGAAAATAAATTGACTGCCAATACCAAACACTGAGGTCCCCAAGAGACTCAGTTACGCAAAAATACGTCCTCTTTAAATGCCATAAAACTGTCACAATAGAGATAAACATAATGCGTGAAACAAACGAAGCCTGTGTGTTTATTAATGCGTTATAGACTATTAGGAACATTTTTCAAAAAGCAAGGCAGTAATGAACGTCTTTATAGCGAGAGAAGAAGAAAGTTTTGTCGACGCTGCCTCCAAAAAAAAAAAAAAAAACCCGAGCGGTCCTCAATCTGCGGTCCTGACTGCGCGGCGCTCCCGCCTGCAGGGGATTCACGTCCCTCAACCTCGCTGCAAAACAGGCGACCGGCGCAAGGAGGGGGCGGGACCCGGGGCGGGGCGAGCTGTCAGTCACATTCACGCGTAACCAAAAAAGGTAAATAAGCTCGGTGATGTCAGCGAGGGGGGCGCGTGGAGCCGAGGCAGGGGGGGGCGGGACCGCGCGGGGAGAGCGCGGGTGCGATTGGCCAGCGGAGGTCGTCGGTCTCGGGAGGGGGCGGGATCGAGGGGGTGAGTTATTTTTAGAGGCCTATATAAAAGCACCGAGCGCGTACGGGTTGTCATTTCGGCCCGAGCGCGCGAGGAGAGCGCACTGGAGGAGAGCGGGACGACAGAGAGCCACGTGCAAAAAACGTGTGAAACCGCAGAGAGAGAGAGAGAGAGAGAGAGAGAGAGGAAGATGGTGAACATGTTTTGTTTTTATGGGCAGAAAGGGGGAGAAAAGAGGGGAGAGTGAGTCGGGGATTTTGTGGAGGAGGAGGAGGATAGATGTGGTTACCATGCGGTTTCCATGTGCAGTGTCTGGAGACTCATCCGCCCACCTGTTCAAAACAACAGCAGCAGACGAGCAGAGGAGCGAACATGTTATTCCCATCCACGGCTCCAGTACGTTTCCAATCATAATGCGTTATTTACATGGGCAAATGCAAATAGGAGACGGTATACAGCCCGTGGGTGTGAAGTTCTTTCTTCATACAGACTCACACACATGAACACTGAGGCGACAGAGGAGCTGATATTCGAATCCCGCGTCCTTGGGCAAGACACTTCCTTGCCTCCAGAGTCTGTGTACTTCGGTGTACAAATGAGAGAGTGGTCGGGCGAGTGGCTCCTTGATGTGAAGCGAGTGCCTGATGTAGCCAGAGCCGTGGGGAGACATTTTAGTTGGGGGGGGGGGGGGGGGTGCCGAGGGACAACAGTTCCCCCATAAACGCTTTTTCTGTGCATATTTTTCATATTTATGAATATTGCCTGCAGTTCCCGAATTATCCACCAGGGGGTGCTGCAGCGCCCTCAGCACCCTGGGTTCCCACGGCCTTGGAAAAAACGCTGTACAAGTCGAGAGCGTTTACCATTTGATCAATAGTAGTTTGTGGGGGAAATGCGGTGTTGTACATTATGTATCGACGTTTACATTGATGTTCAGGTCTTGGCTTGCGTTCGATATCTGCTCTTCTCCAAGTCTATGTTTATAGATCCGAACATCCCGTCAGCGATAAGAAAGCACTCTCTTCAAAGAATATTTGTTACTTACCCTTTATTAATACAGGTTTGTCCCTTGAGACTCAGTGTCTCATTTACAAGATTTATTTGTCAGGAGCACAAGCAACGTTAATGAAGAAATTTTATTTTCATTCACTTTATTATTATTATTTATTGATTTTTTTTTTTTAAGCTACTGACGGGAAGTGACACATAGATAGAGGTAAAGTTCCATCGCAGTTCGACTCCTTTGCCATTGACGTTACATGGTCGGCACGGCAACAGTTTGAAATTGTTGTCCTCTATCTATGTCACTTCCTGTTCGGTGTCCAATAAGGAAGTGAAACTGTAAACGTCACAAAAAAAATGTTCAAACTAAAGGAAGCTGGTAAAATGTTTTGCTAAATCTTAAATATGATTGTGTTAACTATGTTTGAGCAAAAAAATAGTGTCTAAAGTGTCATCTGCACTTTAAAGGCCCAAAAAAAATTAAATCTTAAATATGATTCTCAACTCAAACTCATTCCTACCTTTCGTAACATATTTGTAGCATCATAATTCTTCATAGGGGCGACTTTAATGTTAGAAAACTAACCTGCAAGTTCATTAAATTTTCCCCCAAAATGTCTGACTTTACAATGAAGGAGGACGAGACTCATTTGGCTCCAATACACAAACAAAATAAAACAGTTGGTGCCTTTAAGGGCAGAAGCAGAAATGAAACCGCCGACTCCCCGGATTAATGGACTCCCCTCTCCTCATGGCGTCTCCTCTTTCTGCAGATATTGTACAGACCCAGAGGATGCTCTCCGTTTGCTCCGAGCGAACCATAAAAGCTTTTAACAGATCAGATATCACCGGGCATGTCTATGGATCACGGAGCGCGGCTACTGCTAACACGATAACATCACATGGTACAAGGAAGAGCCACATTCTGCAGCTCTCATCTCTGCTTCAACTTCTCTATCGATTATTAGTTGAAGCCGAACTGAATTTTTTTCAAACAGCCAAGTCACGAACCATGTCAAGAGCCATATGTATAATAAAACTAAATCTACTTTACTTAAGCTTTTAACCAGGCTGTATTGTTACAAAGCAAGGATTTTTGAAGATGTCACACTCCATTTTGTAGCGGTGTCCGGCTGTCCAGAGAGAAAACGGTAGTGCAGCTTCCCACAGTGCATTCTGAAAAGTAGTGAGCAGCGGTGGTCACTAAACGGGTCAATATAACCCACAATGCATTGCGAGAGTCGGAGAAGAACGCCTGACAGCAACAGGTCTTTGAACTAAACAACACGACGGAATGAAATCAGCTGTTTCAATCGTGTGTTGTGTATTTATCCTGAATACATGACTTAGATATAAACGGTTACGGTGAAAAATGCTAACGTTAGCTGCTAACCTTTAGCTCGAGCTGCTAAATGACCGATAGCTTCCTCTCGAATAATCCAAGCCATTCATGTAAAATCCATGTTAAATATATCTGACTCATATTTATCCATAATTAGTCCCCTGTCTCATTAGTTTGTTAGTTTATCGCAGAAATACATTTTTTCTCGAGTTTAGCGACTTTTAGCAGATGTAGTCGCTCATTCTGCTGGCGCTTCGGACACCGGGCTCTGACCTGCTTTCTGCACGTCTTTGAGCCAACGCTGGAGTGATTTTTTTTATTTTTTTATATGATAGTTTTAATTTTAATTTAAATGTCAAATAAAACGCCTGTAAAAGTGCCAAAACTGTCATTTTGATTCATAAAATAAATGTTTGTAACAATAAATACATTCAGAAACGCAGCTCGGAGAAAGTAGTGGCTTCTGTCCGAATCGCCAACAGAATCAGTGGACTATATAGTCTACTATATAAATCTAAATTATATAGTAGACTATATAGACTATAAGCCTATGTAGTGAATGAGGGGTTAGGGACTAGGGTGGACATTCGGACACAGACAGAGAATATCATTAGGAGCATGTTCTGTATTGATTCAACAGTGTAGTCCAAAATATTACGGAGTGTGCCTTTAAAAAAAACGTCTCAGACTTAAAGTTATCCATAAATATTAAACAGTTCCTGGTCTTTATAGCAGAACTCAGTTTACAAAAAGAAGAGTAAGGGGCTAGAGGGGACGTTCCGCTCTCTGATTTAAATTAAAGGCCTTTTGTGTTACAGCGTTCAGCTACATTTGTATAGATAGGGGTATTTCCTAAACACACATGGGTTATTCGAAGTTACTACAAACATACCGACACCTGAAGTGGTTTTAAAAGCCCAAAATAAAACACAATCTTATGTATTTTCTCGCGTCGTGTCGGAGTGGCTCGTAATTCCGCATAAAAACCCCAAATAACTCGTGTTAATAAGAAAGCCTCGTCTGTTACATGGCCTCTCGTTGGGCACCGGCGATCCAGCGAGCAATTACGGCCACAGTATACAAAGGAGTAGAAAAGATAAACATCGCCATGGCAACGTGGGGCCCGAAAAGCCTGGCGCGGACACGGGTTGGCACGAGGACTGACCGACGGCGTGTTAAAATAGCTTTTTCCATGTTCAGAGGCGGGCGTGTGTTTCTGCTTCAGACTGGGGGGAAGTAAGGTTGGGTCGGGAATGAGGCTGCAACAAAACAAGGGATAAAAAACAAAAGACTGAACAGACAGACACTGTGGCTTATAAACCTCGAGATCTTCATTTCTAAAGTTTGCATCTTAAAGTTTTGGTGGGAGCAGGGGGAATTAAACACGCTAAAAACAGCTGTGGAGCCTCCATTTATCCCCAACGGCATGCAACCAAATCTATGGCATTGTGATTTTGAGCTCAGAGTGGGTCTGGAAATTGAATGAAGCGAAATACCACTCCAGGTCACATTGAACTTCCAACGGCTTTTTATGACTCTGTGGAAACCTCTGCTCTCCACTACGCTGCCGTGTGCTGGGCCCCGGGCCGCACAGAGCGGGGCAAGGGCAGGCTGAACAAGCTGGTCAGGAGGGCCAGCTCCGTCCCGGGCTGCCCCCTGGACTCTGTGGAGGAGCTGAGGGACAGGAGGGTATTAGCCGAGCTCACCTCCATCATGGACAACACCTCCCACCCACTGCACGGGACTGTAGAGAAGCTGAGCAGCTTTTTCAGTGGAAGACTGAGACACCCTCAGTGCAAGAAGGAGCAGGGCCTTCATCCCCACAGCTGTCAGACGGTACAACAAGACTGTAAAGTAACATGTGCAATAACCCTGTGTTTACATCACGTACCTGCGTCACTTTATCAACCACTTGCACTATGATGTAAACCTGCACTAACACTGACTATAACATTGTTTTTGTTATAGTCTGTTTACTTAATTATTTACGGTTCATACTTTTGTCCCCACAAAGTCCTTGGTAGTCATTGTACACAAGATACCACTACATTTACCATTTCATAGTTTTTTCTTTTTTCACATTTCCTGCCTATTTGCACACCCTGAGTGTTTCTGAGAGCTGAATGTAACAAGTAAATGTCTCCATTGTGAGATCAATAAAGGCTATCTTATCTTTTCTTAACCCAACTCTTTTTAAATGAAGATTGTGCTGATCATGTTAAATAATCCTTGAGCAATGAAAACATCACCAAATCCCACTATCTTTGCTCAGTTGAACATGAACCACCTCATAAAGCTTTTGACCTTCCAAGTACCACAGCAGGCCTACACCAAGGTCAGATCAGGTTTCAATGAGCTTCTGCAATGTCAAAAGATCCAGGATCTTCTTTGAGCTCATAGTGTTACTGAACTTAGACCTGACCAACTGCAGCGACTCCAGAACAGTTCAATCCAGGTGGTGACTTGTTTTGGGGTTTTGTCACCAGGCAAATCATGCCAAATTCTGGTTAAATTTGAGAAAGATTAAATCTCAATCATCCAGGAAGACACACACACACAGTCCACTGAATTGATTGAATTGGTCTTTCTTCACACGACAAAGCCAGAAAACCGCCACACTCAAATGCATCAGTAAAGCGCAAATAAAACGATCTTAACCCCCACCTGCACCGAGCACATTTTATCCAGTTTGGATTTACCCAAGTCTAAAATCTTCTTCGAAAAAAGCCTCAAAATAGCGACAAAAACAAGGACGAAAAATGCGACAAAAGAGAAACAAAAATTTGATGAAAACAGAACAAAAAAGTGACAAAAAAAGCAATGAAATAATGACAAAAATGTGACAAAAAAGTGATGAAAAAGTGACTAAAAAGTGATGAAAAAATTACAAAAAAGTGTTGAAAAAATGACTAAAAAGTGATGAAAAAATGACAAAAATTGTTAAAAAAATGGACAAAAATTTGACTAAAAATGTAACAAAAATGTAACAAAAATGTAACAAAAATGTGACAAAAAAGTGATGAAAAAGTGATGAAAAAGTGACAAACAAGTGATTAAATTATGACAAAAAACAATGACAAAATTGAGTTGGGTTGTACGGTCTCTAGTCAAGAAGCCAAACTGGAGAAAATGCACTCGGTTAAAGTTGGGGAAGAGGTTTAATGTATAAAGTCTACATTTGCCGATGAGCCTGAAGAGGTTTGGCCTAACACACTGTCAGACTCACAGAGCATCTTCAGCTGAGTCAACAGATCATTTAACGGTCTCTTTTCAATCGGAGCTCCCACCCCCTCCTCTCTCCGTGCGGCTCCTCCGATGGCACAGCAGCGTAGCGGAAAAAAAATCAATAGTGAAAATGTCCTGAAACAGCCCATCTCGCCGCCATCTGGGCCTCGGTCCTCGGAGACGACCGGAGGGTCCGCGGACGAGCAGACAACAAAAGAAAACAGAGTTCGATTCGGCGAAAATCCCCAAAGCGGCTTCTGCGCGTCACGAAGGAGGCAGATGGAGGAGAGAGTCACAGTGTTGACTGTATCGCTGGCAAATGTTTATGTTCAAACACAATGGAAGAGGGGACATATGGATCACCGCATGATAAGGAGGATATTTACAGAGAATGCAGAAGGGAATATCACTTTGAATAACAAGGAGAAGATTGATTGCTACTTCGTCTGGCGCCTCTCTGTGTGGAGTTTACATCTCTTTTTTGATTTGGAATATGGGGTTACGTGCCTGTTATTCTTTATTCCAATTAGAACAGTACATACAAATCAACATGACAGCAATAAGAGTCAATTCACGAACAATAACTAGTCTTTAATGAGAAACAAATCTTTGGGATTGATTTGTCTATTTCAAAAGAGCCGTTCAAATAGCCCTTGCTGACATTTCATCAACAAACAAATAACTTTTTCACACACTACCGTTCAAAGGTGTGGGGTTTTATGTTTTCCATGAAATCTCATATGGAGCCTTAATTTCTCAGAGCTGTGGATTTTCCGAAGAAAGTTCCAGTTTCTTGCCGTTTTGAGAGCGTAATCGAACTCACAAATGCTGCAGATACTCGACAACCTTAAAAGGACAGTTTTCTCGTGTCGCTAACTAACATAACATAATTGCACAAGGGTTTTCTAATCATCATATTATAACACAGTTACGATGAAGATGAGGAACGAGCGGAGGCGGTGCGGAGGGAGCTGCGCAGGAGGAAGAGGAATGAGGAGGTGGAGGAGCTGACCAGTGCAGGACACCACGCTCTGAAACAGAGGTGCTGCACCATTTCGGACGAACATTGAAGGCAGTTCTCCGGTTTCCCCGACCGGGTCCCGCACCGATGGGAAATAAACTTCTCCTGCGTAAGACATCCTGACTGCTGCCTGTTCTTCATCAGTCCTCTCGAACACCATTGTTATTTCTCCAACAGGTATTCCTTTAAAAAGCAACGGTTTCCAGTAGGAGTGGGACAATATATCGATTTTCCGAAATATTGCGATATGTTTCCGGGACGATGCGATACCGATACTTTTTATCCCAAAGTCGACGTCATGCATACTAATGATGCAGCAGTGCTCCACTCTTTTCACAGTCAATAGAGTCCAACAATGATCAATAATTCAGTCAGGACAGCAGGGGGCAGCACTACAGTTTTAAGCACTTGGCCCAAACACTGTCTGACAAATAAATTAATTTTAATGGTCGCTTTTATATTCATAAATGAAGTTAATCTGGGGTTGATTTACTCCTTTTTCAATAGGACTGTGTTTTCTTGTTTATTTAAATGTAAATGAAGTCACTGACAGATCTATGCACCCAGTTTCAGTGAGTCAGGGATCATTTATAGACACAAACAAAGGGGCACAAAGCACATGAATAGAAATGTAAATGATGTAGTATGTTAAAATATAGGTTAAAAGTAGCATTTTTTTTTTATCATGATGTATCGAATATATCGAGTATCGCAGTATCGGCTTATCGTGAGATAATTGTTATCATAAGCCATGTATTGCGTATCGTATCGAATCGTGAGCTACACAGAGGTTCCCACCCGTAGTTTCCATCTAGAATAGCATTAACAATGTCTAGATGGGTGTAGGGCTGCCCTTTGTCATCGGTTCTGTTCATTACCTATATGGACAGAATTTCTAGGCGCAGCCAGGGGCCGGAGGGTGTCCGGTTTGGGAACCTCAGAATCTCATCTCTGCTGTTTGCAGACGATGTTGTTCTGTTGGCTTCATCAAATCAGGACCTCCAGCTGCACTGGGGCGGTTTGCAGCCGAGTGTGAAGCGGCCGGGATGAGGATCAGCACCTCGAAATCTGAGGCCATGGTTCTCCACCGGAAAAAGGTGGTTTCCCCACTTCAGGTCGGTGGGGAGTCCTTGCCCCAAGTGGAGGAGTTCAAGTATCTCGGGGTCCTGTTCACGAGTGAGGGACGGATGGAGCGTGAGATCGGTAGACGGATCGGTGCGGCGTCAGCAGTGATGCGGTCGCTGTATCGGACTGTTGTGGTGAAGAGGGAGCTGAGTCTGAGGAAAAGCTCTCGATTTACCGATCGATCTACGTTCCCACCCTCACCTATGGTCATGAGATTTGGGTAATGACCAAAAGGACAGGATCGCGAATACAAGCGGCCGAAATGAGTTTCCTTCACAGGGTGGCTGTGCGCTCCCTCCGAGATCGGGTGAGGAGCTCAGTTACCCGGGAGGAGCTCGGAGTCGAGTCGCTACTCCTCCACGTCGAGAGGAGCCAGCTGAGTTGGCTAGGGCATCTGTTCCTGGTCGCCTCCCTCGGGAGGTGCTCCAGGCATCATGTCCTATTGGGAGGAGGCCTCGTGGAAGGCCCAGGACACGCTGGTGGGACTATGTCTCCGAGCTGGCCTGGTGTCGCCTCGGGGTCCCCCCAGAACAGCTGGAGGAGGTGTGCGTGGATCGGGAAGTCTGGGCATCTCTGCTGAGACTGCTGCCCCCGCGACCCGGCCCCGGATAAAGCGGAAGAAAATGGATGGATGGGTGTATTCAAAATGGAGGGCCGTAGACCAGTGCTCAGTGCAGTGAAAGATCCAATTGTTGTCCAATCATTTACTGTATTTTCAAGTATTTACTGTTTTCTTTCTTGTGCACCATCCGCGCAGTCAAAAACAGGGACACTTTAATTGACCACAAACTTTCGAACGGTCGTGTAAATGTAGTTAAAGGCCCGACTGCTTACGAGTCGTCTCTTTTAGTTCATTTTCATCGGTTAATGATGAGTTAACTTTGACAGACCTACTATTTTCCCATAAATATTTGCCGAGTACGAGTATAAATGTGGATGCAGCTCCTTTAAAGCACAGTTAAGCTCTCCGTCTTTAGTGGCAAACGCTCTCTAAGTTGAGTGACTTGTTCTAAAGATCAAAACCGTATTGTTTCATTTCGAGCGATGAATGTATTTCATGCCTCGTCTTTGTCACATTTTCCAGCTGCCGTTTTTTTTCCACCACGAATCCCGCCACACACTTTGTTCCTCTAAGCGTCTCTACTCGCTTTGTCTTTTGCTCCTAATCCAAAGTGGTCCGCGAGAACAAGCAAATACAGTGCATTACAGCTGTACAAAGAAACAAGAGGATTAGCGGGAAGAAAGGCGTAAACAAAAACCTAATCGGAGCGGAATTAGCCCTCTGCGGAATTTTTTTTTTTGCTTTTTGGCCAAATGTCCAAAAAGCACGGGGGAGAGAGGGGAAAAAAATGGAGGAGAAGCTTTAACGTGGCGGACGGTCGCGGGCGCAGAAAGATGGAGGGAAAGGGGGAGAGTTGTAATCTCGTTAGCGTTGTGTGGTTTGGCACGGAAAGGCAGAGTGTGGGGAGACCAACAGGCTTTTAGCGCCGCACTGCCAATAGCGCTATCAGACCACGAGAGAGAGAGAGAGAGAGAGAAACTGCGGGTACTTTTCATTCATTGATCCAAATAAAAGCTGGTGTAGAAGGTTTCGTTCTCGATCTTCAAGAAACCAAAACTGCCGCGCGTGAGGCGGAGATGAAACTCTCGCTCATAGAAAGTCCCGTGGGTGCGATTGTGGACTAAAAGCACAGGTAGAATGTATGGCGTTGAAGCTGAAGGGTTTGATTTCTACACACGTGGAGCAGATAAGGAGTCCTCGCCTCAGGTGGAGGAGTTCAAGAATCTCGGGGTCGTGTTGACGAGTGAGGGATGGAGCGTGAGATCGATAGACGGATCTGTGCGGCGTCGGCAGTGATGCGGTCGCTGTATCGGACTGTTGTGGTGAAGAGTCGGGGGAAAGCTCTCGAATTACCCGTCGATCTACGTTCCCACCCTCACCTATGGTCACGAGATCTGGGTAATGACCGAAAGGACAACATCGCGGATACAAGTGGCTGAAATGAGTTTCCTTCGCATGGTGGCTGGGCGCAGAGATAGGGAGAAGAGCCTGGAGGAGAGCCACTACCTCTCATCCCTGTTTACATGATCACATAAGGAATCTCGGCCTCTCGTAATGAGGCTACATCTGCGCAGGCGCATCAATGCAGTGCCTTGCCCATTCCTCTTTACAAAACAACTCAAGCTCTGTCACATTAGAAGGAGCGCGTTCGTTCGGGTTGTAAAAATGACAAAATGTTTACAGGGCTTGTTCCATTGATTCCCCACTTGTGGAAAACCAGCCGCCTTTAAATGATCGGCAACAGTTTGACATAAATCCACATTACGATGCTTCTTTCCATGTAAAAGATGCACTACTATAAGTTCTTTCATGGTTAAAAATAAAAAAAAATCCTCAGAAATAGGACCTCTTCGGACTCGCCGTCTCCATGTTTGTTTTAGATTCACAGTGCAAGAAATGGGAAGTTGTGTATGACCGGGAATTAGCGATGCCTTTGATACGGGGACACTTTCACGTAGTTTAATATATATATAGAAATAGAGCGTCTGGGTTTTGTAAAGTAAAGTGACTGCTTTAAGCCAACTCCCTCGGCTGTATCCGAGCAGGTGCCTGTAGATAAGATTCAGGGTCACAGGGATCCAGCCCGGTAGTCCCATCATCTTTCATTCACTCCTTTTTGAACACATAATGAGCTGATGATAAATATTCCCCTTTGAAGTATAACCCTTCTTACTCAGTATAAGATCGCAGCAAGTCCTCCTTTGTAAGACTCACACTTCACTCCGGGGCAGCACGGCCATGACTGCAACTCGCTGACACTTCTTATTCAATAGATGTACTCGTCTCACTGCCTATCTTTTCAGGTATTTTCACGGCAAGAGTGGAGCGGGACGTTACCGGGACCTTAACAGCATTAAATCCCGGTTGGAGAATAGCAGCTGGAGAAACCAGGTTCCTCATTGCCGGGAAACTGCATTTATATGAGACGTTATCGTTCCATATCGGCCAACCAGAGCCCTCCCCTCTCAAAACTCAGGGCTACTAGTGATTCCTCGGGTCCAAAATCACTGTAGGAGGAAGAGCCTTTAGCTCCAAGCTCCGGTTTTATGGAATAAACTCCCAGCTCACGTTAAAGAAGCAGAAACAGTCCCTACATTTAAGACTAGGCTCAAAACGTACCTCTTCGAATGAGCTTATGATCAGGTCAGTTTGGTAAAGCTCTAACCCTCAGCCTGAAGTAAAGCTCTAACCCTCAGCCTGAAGTAAAGCTCTAACCCTCAGCCTGAAGTAAAGCTCTAACCCTCAGCCTGAAGTAAAGCTCTAACCCTCAGCCTGAAGTAAAGCTCTAACCCACAGCCTGAAGTAAAGCTGCCTTAGGAGAAACTCTGCTGTGGGAAGTACGGTACACTGAGCGCTATCCTCTTCTTCTTCTTACTGCAAACTTTGTCTTTATTTATTTTATCTGTAGTCTGTTCATTACTATTCACATGATGTCTCCTGTCCCCCCGGGAGTGCCTGTCTAGATCGAACGGAGGAACCCTTGAACGGAGGAACCCTGCTGAACGGAGGAACCCTTGAACGGAGGAACCCTGCCTACTGACAACAAGAACTGGACGGTCTGTGATCTTGGCCCGTCTGCTGAGGGACTCCTTCGGCCCTGGGTCTCTACAGCCTGTCCGTCCATGGGAGTGGATCTCTCCTTCTGTGGTTCTCCTCAAGGTTTCTCGTTTCTCCCACCGGGTTTTTGAGTTTTTCCTTGCCGTGCTGGAGAGTCTAAGGACAGGGGACACCCGAGCTGCTCGTCGCCACTGCTGACGCTTATTTGGACTTTATGTTTGCCTGGATATTTGATTCGCCGGAACTTTACATTGTCTTATTTACTGCTCTGTTTTCTTGCCTTAATGTTTGTTGCAGCCCTATGAGGCAACTCCTGTTGTGATATTGGGCTATGCAAAACCATTGATTGATTGATTGATTGATTGATATGAAGCTTCTGCACAAATTCAACCTGGAAGACTCATGCCGCACCTTCACGACAGCCAATCACCGCAGCTGCTCATCCCCGCCCATCGCTCAGGATCCCCGGCCAGCCGTGCTACGAACCCTCCTCCACCCCTCTCTCCCCCCCGGCCTCTCCTTGGCTCTGCTCGTCGTCGACTGGCCGACCCAGGTCTCCTCTTCTACCACCACCGGGGTCCAGGCTCCGGGGGGAGATTATCATTCATCAATCCGGTGCATTTCACACCGTTCGTTCAATCTCCCGCCGGGGTCATTAAACACTCATACCGCCATTCAGTCTCTGTGAGTCTTTTCAGGGTGAAATGACCAAAGACTCGAGAGCATGTAAACACACGCTAGGTCTCTGTGGCCTGGTGTCGCCTCCGGACCCCTCCTGGACAGCTGGAGAGGGAAGTCTGGGCATCTCTGTTCAGGCCTCTGCGACCCGGCCCAGGGTAAAGAGGAAGAAAATGGATGGGTGGATGTAGCTTTAGGACGTTGTGTTTCAGAAAAGCCCTTCAGCTGCCAAGGAAAATCAAGATGAGCCAGATCGTGATGATGAAGATCTGCATTCTCTGGTGGCCAAACCATTTCATGCTCCCTGAACCACTCTTTCACAACAGCTAAATTGTTTGTTTTTCATCGGGCTGTTTAAATATTGTTACAAATATTTCTGAATCAGCAGGACCCCGAGACTTCCGACCAACCAAACGTTTTTTTAATGAAAAGAGTGAATGTGTTTTTCTTTCCCTGCTGTGTTTCTCCTCTCTGTGACATTTGACCGTCTCCGCTCTGCTGTCGCTCAGTCGTTCACACGTCGTCCTCCTCCACAGCTGCCACACGCGCCTCTGTTGTCTTGTGTTTGTTCATATTTTCCTCCGGGGGCTGCGGGGAGTGTGGCGCCGAAGTGTTAGCGCGGCTCTTCTCACACCTGTCACGGCCGCGGAGATGTGTCTGCGCTGGCAAAGATACACGTCACTCAAACCGGAGCGGCTCAGACAAACGAGTGAGGCGCCGCGAGCCGTCGCTGGAACGCATCAACTGTGGCGCTTAGACTCTGGCAGGTAGAAACGTCGGGGACGGGATGAAGGGAGAGGAGGTTTGAGGGGGGGGGGGATTATGTCTATGTGGCATTACGTGTGGTGGTGGTATTTTGTTCCACCAAAGGACAGAGGCAGCATGTTCCTTTTACTTTACTTCCCACGTTTCACTTTTACTTCACTGCTTTCATTCGTACCAGTTAGTAGCTACAGTACACGTTATATTTCAGTTACATCCATTTTTTACAGTTAGCCGGGATGACAACGTTAATAATAATAATAATGCATTGGTTTATTGTAGCCACAGCTGCCCTGGGGTAGACTGACGGAAGCGAGGCAACCAGTCTGCGCCATCAGACCCTCTGTCCACTCAAAATAAACCTGCATTAGAAGCTTCACCCAAATCTCATAATGAGGGGACGAGTGAGAGCCCTGGACCCATCAGGCACAATGCACAGCCCAGGCTGGGAGAGGCTGTATGGGAGATAGACGAGTGAACGAGGGCAGCCTGGGAATCCCCACGGTGCTGTGTGCGCTCGGATCATTTCGAACTGCACAGCAGCCTGGGAAACATGGCCGAAATCTTCGCATGGATTTAGGACCAATCACAGAACGAGGAGGGACGGCGAGACGATGACGCACTATTCGACACACGGAAGCTTGTAGTTTGTTTAGGGATAAAAAAAATAAATTACAATTGATACGATTGGCTATGGCTGATGACATGATAGACATTCGTAGCACCCAATAAATGTCTATAAACTTCGATGATTACCAAGGACTGGAGTAGGTCAGCTAAGTACGACAGAAAACATGGATCGGATTTCTCTGGATAAGAGTGAACAAGATTTGGTAAAGACGCTTGTTTTATCGATCAGCGAATAACACTGCATTTAAAAGACAAGCATCAGAATCTACAATCATCTCCAGTAGTCCAACCTGCTGGAGACAAATGCAGGGACAAGTCTCTAAGTCTGGTTTGGACACTGTACCTCTGATCTTGGCAATGTTTTTCAGATGGTAAAAAGCTTCTGATGTTCATGCACTGATGTGGCTGTTTAAGTTCAGGTCTTACTCCTAGATTTAACCTGATTTTTCAGTTTGAGAGAGAGAGCCTTGACCGATAACACTTTCTCTTTGTGTCTGTGAGTGAATCTACAGGCCCAAAATCGATGTAAGGGTCCCAGATTTGTTGGAAAATGTTCTTTCCCCTCAAAGGCAGTGCAGTTTAATTTAAACCTATTTGCTTACACCTCTGTACCAGGTTCTTATGTTCAGATATTTGAACTGGAATTACATTTACTACTTCACATTATGTCCAAAAAGTGTTTTGAAAAGCCGGATTTCTGCATCAAAAGATTTGCCTCCACTTTGGCGCACCGAGGCAATGACTTTAATTCTCTATCTCGCCTTGTCCTATACATCCAGCCCCTCCCCCACTTTTATAAGCGCAGTGATATTTCCTGAACCCCTCCTCCTCCGCTCTATAGTATCTTTTTTAATAACGCTGTGAAGAGTAATATAGTCTGTCCTGGAGCTACGGGAGCCATGTGGGGTTAAAAGTATTCAGGGGCTAATTGCGCTTTCTGCGTTTTAATAAAGAAAAACACGCCTCTAGGCCCCGGTGAGAAAATAGCACCAGGTAACGGGAGATGAAGGAACAACGGCTTTGGGCTCGGTGTCGGAAAGGTTTGAAGTTGTAAACATTCCCGGTCTGTGCGATGAAGCAGAGAGAGGGGCTTTTTATTTGCGTCCTGAGCCAGGTGTGGCAGATATTTCCATGATGCATTTGTCTTGGACATACAGAGGAGAATTATCCCAGAAGATGTGATTTCATGTTCAACGTACTGGCGCTCTTTGCCACAACTTTCCGATCGGTCTGTGAGGTTTGTCTAAATCGAATCGCCATCGAGGGTAATCACATAAACTCAAGAGGCTGAGTTTCTTTTCTTCTTCTGTCTCTTTTGCATTTCAGTGATAGATGGTCATCACAGTCTAAAAGTAACTTCCTTCACTCATCATTTTAGTGGTTTGTGCTTTTAAATAGAGCCCTGCATTTGAGCCCGAGGCCCGAGGCGCCCGACGGCCTGAAGGCCCGCGGGCCGGTCTTCAGGCCCATTGCCGTATCATTGTGTCGGACACGGGCCGGGCCAATTAAAGCGATGCTGATTGAACTTAAATGACGACATTAAATGCAGCACCCGCTCTCCTCACTCCCCGTGGGCCGTGGCATGGGGGGTTTCCTCGCCATGTGTAAAGCTCTGCAAAGTGGCCGTATTGAGAGAGAGGACCGGGCGGCGTGCTTCTATCGACGGTATGTTTCCGGTATGTTCCCAACAATAAAAAATAAACGCTGTGCTTTATGTTACGTTGTGGTTTTTTTATTCATACAATGCAGGTCAGCTGTTGCAGCGCTGTTTAATCGCGCATTTGGAAAATTTAGGGGGGAAAGAGAGCGAGAGAGAAGCCGGTTCGTGGGTCGGGCTTGGGCCCAGAAATCAGGCCCGTGCAGGGCTCTACTTTTAATGTATGCATCAGAAACACCAGGGTCATCTTTCTGATAGCCAAAGGGGTCCCACGCTGCAGACCTCAATCAAGTTAATTCCATGAATTCTTTTAAAAACAGACAATGTGGCTAAATCACTCTATTTCCACAACACGTGCGCCGTGCGGACAATTTAGCAGCATCTCAGATCGCTTCATAACGACGAGGGTTGAGTGTGTTGAGTGTTGGGTTTTCGCAGTGCTCGATGGAGTTTTGTTCCCCTAAAACAGGTGAGACTGATCCTCTGCTCGGCTTTCACTCTGAACACTTGAGACACACTTAACTCAGCCCCGTCTCCATGGAGACGGCTGTCAATCACAGCAGAGCTCAAGCCTTGAGGACGATAAAAGAAAAAAATGCTTTTGAAAACTCCCTGGCTTATTGTGAAGTTTTACTTTTGAGAGCAGACAAGGCACATTTGAAACAGAAATAACAATTTGCAGATATTATATATTATGAATCTGAATATAAATGAGATGGACTTTGTGCAGTTTTCTTCATATGAAAGATCATGCAGCAGACCCTTTCAAGTTTAATTCCAATAAAATAGATTAAATTTCGCCCAGCTCTACTCCTGACTCCTGAACCACCAGGAGACCCCTCCCTGAAGTTCTCAGGGCCCGAGATGGTTCATACGGCTCTAACATGTCAGAGATGGACTTTGGTGCTAAACCATGAAACGACTTGTACACAAGCAGAGCTGTTTTAAATTCTATTCTCTGAGTGACAGGAAGCCAGTGCAGGGACCGGAGCACTGGACTAATATGGTTGTATCTCCTGGTTCTTGTCAGGACTCGAGCAGCAGCGTTCTGTACGTACTGCTGTACTGCAGAATCACAATGATTTTGACGATGAGGATCTCTCTTTGAACCCCTTTGAAACTTTAATGCCCTCAGTCAGTTTCTCCTGTGTACTCCTGTTCCAGGACCAAGAGTAATGGCTCAGATCAGCGGTAGCTCTCTCGGTAAACAGGTTGTGAGTTTGTTTCCTGATCGCTCTGAGTGGAGTGTTCCTGCTGTCATAATGTATGGCCCAACTGTTTGCTCAGTATAAGCAAACATAAATAGCCCTTTCAATCTAATCCGGTGAGACGCATGACTCCAGGCGGCACATTTATCAAACATGACCCCCCACCACGGCGGGTAATGTCCCCACACGCCGCCGCATTGTGCCTGTAATAATATGCGTATGAATAGGTGCACGTGTGGATATGTAAAAATCATCCATTACAAGGCCCTAAGCATCAAGGTTACTGCGCTGACATAAAGGGAGGAGGGGAGGCCATTTTGTTTTACAGCTTCATAAAGAACGTGACGTCTCTCTGGGCGTTTAAACCGTTCCCTCGTTCAGTCCCGGATTTAGTGGAGTCGAGTTTAAAGCATAGACGTCGTTAAATAAAATGGAGATTGTGTTTTGGGCAGTTCACCTGTTAACTTTTCTCACCCCTGCTTCATTGATCTGAGGAGACGACGTGTGGATGACGGATGCTCATGAGAACATGAGTGTCCTTTATGGAAAGCTGAAGCGTCACAAGTACTACAGCGTTGTGGAGTCGGGTGTTCAGGAGCTTTTTCATGTTAGAACTGAGCAAAAACTTAACATGGATACAATGCAAATAGTAAATGCAAATGAAAAGACAAAAACAATGATGAAACAAGGAGGGAAAGAGAGTAGCCAGGAATTGCAAGTGCATTTTTCTTGATTTCAGAAAATGGCGGTGTTGAGATGGACGTTAGCCCATATGAATACACAGTGGCATGCTGGGTAATCGAGAGAGTCGGGACGTTTCCTACTTTTGGGCTGGCAGGGGGGAAAAAATCAATTAAGAATAGACTCTGACGGCACTGAACGCATACTAAACTGAAATCACTGACGCACAATTCACGCACAAGGCAATTCACAGTCGCATAAAATTACATGAAAGCAGATAAAACCAATCCATAAAACATCAACATGAAATTAATCAATTACAGTAAAAAGCAAGAGTGCAGATAAAATACTTTCAGTTTTCAAATGCACAACATTGTCAGAGTTGAGGCCTGTCTCACATCCTCATGAAGACTGTTCCAGATTTTAGCTGCATGAAACTGAAACGCAGCCTCAGCGTGTTTAGTCCTGACTCTGGGAACCACCAGGAGACCCCTCCCTGAAGCTCTCAGGGCCCGAGATGGTTCATACGGCTCTAACATGTCAGAGATGGACTTTGGTGCTAAACCATGAAACGACTTGTACACAAGCAGAGCTGTTTTAAATTCTATTCTCTGAGTGACAGGAAGCCAGTGCAGAGACCGGAGCACTGGACTAATATGGTGGTATTTCCTGGTTCTTGTCAGGACTCGAGCAGCAGCGTTCTGGATGTTCTGCAGCTCTAACAGCTCGTTTAGAAAGGCCAGTGAGCAGCCGTTACAGTCGTCTAACCTGCTGGAGACAAATGCATGGATGAGTGTCTCCAAGTCTGGTTTTGACACTATTCCTCTGATCTTAATGTTTTTCAGATGGTAAAAAGCTGATGATGTTATTGCTTTGATGTGGCTGTTTAAGTTCAGGTCTGAGTCCATGATTACTCCCAGATTTCTAACCTGATTTTTTGGTTTTAGAGAGAGAGACTCAAGGTGACTGATAACACTTTGTCTTTGTGTCTGTCGCCAAAAACAATGATCTCAATTAGTTTAGTTGGAAAAAGTTGTATTGCATCCACAAACTGAGTGTATCTGCTGGCCCATGTTCACCTGCCTCATATTTGTTTAATATACACTTTATTTCTCAAGCACATTAAGTAAAAGCTACAAGAGATTAACTACAAATAGTAAAAGCATTTACAATTTAAAATGATTAAAATGAATGAAAAAATCATATCAGACAAGAGAGACTTAAAACACTTGCCCACTTTATCTTGTGTGTTTTTGTATGATCATGAATTGACCTGAAAATCTGTAATTTGGCGTCATAAAATAGCTGTTTTTGCCCCGACCGAACAGATATCGCACATAACCGTCTTATTATCTGACCCAGTGTAATTCTATGGAGCCTTTGTCCTGCTCCAACATCTCCACAAATCTCTTCATTCGGATTTGCGGGGGAGAATTCATTATCAGGTAATTGTGTCGAACATATTCATTTGCGGCAGATTACACATAGCATTAGCATTAGCGCCGCGGTTATTAGCCGTGATTATATTTTTGTATGAAACGCGCGCAGGCGGAAAATGGGCTCAGATTCTCCCCTCGCTCTCGCTCGGGGCTGTTCTGACGCCTTCTGCAACAGCCACACACTTCGCAGTCTGGCGAGTCACTCCGAGCTGGAAAGACCGACTTGTTTTCGGAGGAATTACAGCAAAGTGGAAGGATAACACACTTTTTAATCTTCAAACACTTTTAACAAGCACTGAACTCTCTAAAAATAATACGTCTCTAGAGATTATGCTTCATTTACTTCTCGTGAAAAAGAACGGGATTGTTGGGGTTGTTAGATCGGATACGCCAAAAATAAAACTCCACTAGAGGACTAGGTGTTGTATTTGGTTGGCAATGACCAGTGTTGTTGGGATCACTTCATAAAACTAATCCAACTACTGATTACTGATCGCTCTTTCTGAAAGTAATCTCATTACTTCCTTAATTTAGGTGTGACAAGACGAGTGGTGGTATTGGCTAAATAAAATAAAACAGTAAAATGAATGTGCTTTAAATCTGGGGTACCTGACTTTATGGTGTGGTAGAATACATTTATTTTTGCCACCTCGGAGTATGTTGTAAATATAGAAAAACACAGACCTTGCTGTATTGTCTTCACCTAAAGTTTATTGAGCAATGGATGATAGAAGTCTAGTCTAAATTAGTGGAATTTATCTCGGGGGTGGCCGCCAGTGCTTCACTTTGTCACCACTCAATGCTGTGAAAAGTGCGTGTAATTACATTCTTTGAACAATTTGAATACACAGGAGGGAATGTGAGAGCTGGAAACAAGTTTGGGCCAGGAAAAAACAGGAAAATCAAGTACCCCAGCTTTAAGGCACACAGGTGCGACCCGTCAGGACAGAGGCAGCATGTTCCTTTTACATAGTTTCGTTTATTTCTATGTTTTACTTTTATCTTTCTGTTCGTATGTCACATCTTTGTTGACATTAGATATTTCATTTCACATGTTTCACTACATTCGGTGACTCACATGAACGTCTCAGGATACAACGTCCATGACAGTGAGGAGTTAATTATATTTAAAATACATACGTTTTATAATATCAATAAAATACATAAAACTGCCACATAGGGATGCACATTCTCAATTTCATTCATCATTTAACTGTGAACTTTATCAAACAATTATCAATTAACTGTTAACCACCGGCTCAGTGTCGTTGTACAGGACATTTAATATCAACAAGATTGTAAACATGACTTTTGTTTCCAGGCATAATCATGAAACCTTGTTAAAAAGTTATTATGATCCAAAAGGTGAGTGACAGGAGGGTATTAGCCAAGCTCACCTCCATCAAGGACAGCACCTCCCACCCACTGCACGGGACTGTAGAGTGGCAGACTGAGACACCCTGAGGAGCAGGTCCTTCCTCCCCACTGCTGTCAGACGGAACAACACGACTGTAAAGTAACATGTGCAATGACCCCTCTGCAGAACTACGTGTCCATCTCTGTATCTACATCACTCTGAGTCACACACATTCACTGGAGGCGAGGAGAGTGAAGGGTTTCCCCAAGGACACAACAGCAGCGTGCACATTCAGGAGGTCAAGGTCAAGGTAACTTTATTTGTGCCAAAAGTACATTTGGTTGGATGAGTGAGACAGCGCCACACACACATAGACAAACAGAAGAACAGATAGACGGGGCATCTGTGCACAGCTAAAAGGGCTCGAAGCCAGTTGTAAAAAGTGTTTCAAGCACATCCACTCAAGACAATAAAATACAGTAATAGAACAACAATCGTTATGTGATACATCAGATACAGCTGATGTATCTGATGTATCTGATGTACAGCTCAGATACAGTGATAATAACATTTATATGGAGAGTAAAAAACGTAGTTTGGTGAAAATGTACAAAATTTGACAGAAATTCCATTTGGTCCTGTGACAAAGTTGGTTTTCCGTTGCTTTGTCCCTTTAATTTCTTTTCACACGTTAGTTATAAGTGTATGTATTCATTGTTTCATGGTTTATAATTTTTGCAATATCCAAACTAAACAGTTAAACATAACTATTCCGGGTTTGTTCAGTTAAAGCGTTATACAGGATTTATGTTAAATGTTTCATTTTGTTGTATTGCAATCAAGGTAATACTTGCCACCTGGTCTGGAAAGGGGTGTGTCCTTGCAGGCAGCCATATTTAAAAACTTGGCTCTGCCCATGGACCAACCCATGTGCAATCAGTCTGGGAGAACCGGGTAGCTGGGTACATGTGTTTGATTTTGCCACATTTCCATGGAAAAATAAATTTCGGCTACTATGGGAACTTTTGAGTCTGCCTCCTACTTGACCACATTGGCCAGCTTCCCCACAGGTCCAATCAAAACAGTCACTGAAACCCTTGCCTTATGTTTCATGGAGTTACCATAGCGATGACCAGAACTCCCCATTTACTCTGATGGAAATACTGTATAATTGCACAGCTTTACCAAATGACAAGGGCAACATTGTTTTCCTCATTGTTTATACCATAAGGTTTCATACACTTCATGAAAATCCCACAACAGTGGAAATCTAAACATAATGAACTGGACTAAAAATCCCATGTCACCTTTAAAATCTACATAACAAAAATGAACAACAGGACATTTGTTTGTGGCATATTTAATAACAAAAGTGTAAACCAGGTGAAAGACCTCGGTGATTTCTTGCATCATCTCATGCTGCGATAACAATGGTTCAGCGACATATTGAGCAAAACTATCAAATCTATTTAAATCTATTTATTTCTGGGAAACACTTGGCTACGTTTCCGTTCTCATTTTCATACGATCACAGCCGGCGTAACGTTTGCAAACACGCTGCAGTTCGTCGCCCGTGAGTCTCGCGTACGAATCCCCGGAGCCATTGTCGCCGAAACTCTCCGAGCAGTGTGTCTGGGCTCTGCGGTCCGTTGCTATAGCGCCCCGAATCCTTTTGGGATGTGTCCGGGGCCCGCTCAAAGCCTATTATCGGAGCAGCACCGTCCCCCACGGAGCAGCGCAGTCTACACCGGCCTGTCCTCCCCCTCCCTCCCGTTTCGTTGGAGATTGCGGTGGTCCCTGGCGTGGCGCTGGCGGACCGTGGCGTGTTTCTCTAACTGGCTTCTGCGGGTCCATTAGCGGAGAGAGAGGGGAGAGCGGAGTGCATCCACGTGAGAGTTTTGGCCACAGAGCATGTTTTCGTTTTGCACCGTCCACTAAGACTCGAGATTGGGACAATTTACCGCCCACGATCCGGTCTTCGACACATTCCAGTCGTCACACAATCCCATAATCACCAGGAAGATCGACCGTCCGCCAATTACGCTGCGCCCACGCGGTCCTCGGGCATCGGGGTAAACGTTTTCCCCAGTTGGGATATGCACATGAAATGGGGATAACAACTGGGTGGACTCGGGATAAAAGAAGGGATGATGCTATGGATGGTCGGCTCAGGAGGTGCCGTCCGCTGTGACAACTCGAGATGGCACAAATTAGGGACAAGGATATACGAGCAGTGTGGCATGGCGGGTGGAGCTAGGTAGCAGGAGGAGCGTTTGCGATGATGATTTAACCTTAGCCTCTATTGTAAAAGGTTGGGAATGTTTGCACAACAACGCCACCGAGTGGTCAATCTCGGATTCGGACCAAAAGTGTAACTTCCAGGTTAAGGCAAGGCAAGGCAAGTTTATTTGTAGAGCACAATTCATACACAAGGCAATTCAAAGTGCTTCACAGTTGCATAAAATTACAAGAAAGCAGATCAAATCAATCATTAAAACATAAAAATTAATAAAATACAGTAAAAGGCAAGAGTGCAGATAAAATACTTTCAGTTTTCATCTGCTCGGGTAAAAAGAGCTGTTTTCAGCCTGGATTTGAACATTGTCAGAGTTGAGGCCTGTCTCACATCCTCATGAAGACTGTTCCAGATTTTAGCTGCATGAAACTGAAACGCAGCCTCACCGTGTTTAGTCCTGACTCTGGGAACCACCAGGAGACCCCTCCCTGAAGTTCTCAGGGCCCGAGATGGTTCATACGGCTCTAACATGTCAGAGATGGACTTTGGTGCTAAACCATGAAACGACTTGTACACAAGCAGAGCTGTTTTAAATTCTATTCTCTGAGTGACAGGAAGCCAGTGCAGGGACCGGAGCACTGGACTAATATGGTGGTATTTCCTGGTTCTTGTCAGGACTCGAGCAGCAGCGTTCTGGATGTTCTGCAGCTCTAACAGCTCGTTTAGAAAGGCCAGTGAGCAGCCGTTAAAGGTCACACAGGTTCGTTAATTGAGGACAGACACTCGTTCCATAGAGAAAATATATACAAGTTAATTTATTTTACATCCTAAGTGCCTTCTGTGGACCCACCACCTGCAGGAGGAGCCATAGGAGCCTGGTGCTATGTGATTTGGGCAGCTCCAACAGCTGCCCCCACGACCTGGCAACGGACAAGTGGAAGAAAATGGATGGATGGATAGTCCTAAGTGCTTTTTCGTTACTGTATTTGCGACGTTTCAGGATCAAGTAATACGTTTCTCCATTGCAAAGCCGGAGTTAAACGATAGGAAGCAGTTAACCAAACTAAAAGTAGAACAGAAATATAACCAATATAACAGAAAAGTAATAGAGCAACAGTTGGTTCTCAGCGACTCTGGGCTCCAAGTAGCCGGGACGTACCTATGGATGAAAGTAAGGGTGTTAGCGAAAGGCGAAAGGCTGCAGCTGTGGGGCTTGGCTACACCTGAAAAGCGGATGGGAGCAACATACCGTTCCCTGCCTCGGCAAACCAGAGCTTGACGCTTTTATTTGATCGGAGGCAAAGGCACTAAAATATCATTTATTTGAACAGGGACAGTGTACAATCTACATTAGCCTCAGAAAGGAGAGATGCATTGTACCAGGTTATAGCACTTGTGCTAATTTCCACCTGCAGTCCCTGGGCCTATTGTACATGTTTTTAGTGGTAGGGGAAACCGGAGTACCCGGAGGAAACCTACACAGACACGGGGAGAACATGCAAACTCCACACAGAAAGGCTCCGTCCAGGTGGGAATCGAACCCGGGACCTTCTAGCTGTGAAGCACGAGCGCTAACCGCTGTGCTATCGTGCCATCTAATGCCTATATTAATAAAGCGGCGGTAACTGCTGTACCTGAGAACGGAGAAACGGTCGGCACACAACCAGGAAGCGCTTGAGGTGAGGGGACGAGAAACTAAACTAACTCCTGGGAGGCTGGGAGGAACACAACAGGCGCCTTGCTACATTAGGAATAGAGATCTGGTTTGAGTATCTGCCGATATTCGATATTAACCAACACCAAGACACTTCCTTAAAAGTGGATGCTTTGAGTAAAGAAGGTGAATGGTCCTCTTTTCTCTATTGTGACATCAATAAAGTCTAATCTTTTCTTGCAAACGAGATGTTACAGATCAATTATCAATTATATCTATTTATAAACTCATCGAAAAAAACACATCAAAGAAGGGTCCAAGGATTACACTAAATAACTTTGGGTATATGACAGGTTGCACTAGTAATATAAACAACTGATCTTTGTGCATGACAAATATGTTATAGGCTATCAGTTATTCTTTAACAGCATTTTGCAGAAGCTTAAATACAAACACTTGGCCACTCCAGCAGTGGTCAATTTTATTTCATTACTTTAGGCGATCCAATCATACTCTCTGTCCCAGCCTTAATTGCGTACCTATGTTCCCCTGGTCCCATGTTCCCCCACTTCTATTGACGGGGGAACTGCGCTATTTAGAATAAATAAATAAATAAATACATTCTCGTCATTTGGACCAGCCTTTTAAAATTACAATTAGGCTATCATTTCTAATGCGCTAAAACCCTATAAACACTGGCATAACATAAAGCCTAATTGCCTCATTGTGTTTTGTAAAATAAAAACCTATTTATCTATGCTATACTCTACTTTTTTTTTTATCGCATTTGTAATTTTGTGCATAATGATGCGCCTCATATACCTATTGTGAAGAAACTAGCAATTTAGCCTGTCAACTAACTTGATAAGAACAATGAAACAATATCGCATATGTTCTCTATTTTCTGCTGTGCTCTGTGTCATGTCTTGATGTGTTTATTCTTTCACTTTGACGGAATACCCAACCTGGGGAAACAAAAGGGTCGACCCCAGTTTGGGTTTCCACTAGTAGCCTATTAGCATGCGGTTGCTAGCCGCGGCGTTTTGCGCGGCGATCAAAAGACGTTGTGCGGAGGTTAAAACTAACTCAGCGATTGAATTCTCCAGGTCCTGCCCTTCGAAATGAGGTACAGCATGTCCATATTCTCTGAGAGTTAGTTGGTGTGCGTTGTGTTTTTAAAGCGGTGAGAGCCAAAACAGGTTCAATATCAGATATTTGGAGCCGATATCCCGATATTGTATTTTTTCCAGTATCGGCTCCAATTCCATTACTGGATCAGTGCTTCCTTAGTTAGGATTAGGGCCATTCATATTTTCAGACTAACCGACTCATAGCCTATCTATCCAAAATCACCGCAGACCGTCCCTGCCGAGCAAAATATCCAGCGCTAACCGAAAAGACAATCCCCGACTTCCACACCCGACTGCGGAAATCAGTTTGTGAGCTTTTTGATTAAACGCTGCTACTTTCTTGAGTTTAGTTTGAGCCGTCATTGTCATTCAGAGAAAAGAACATTAACATTTGCGTGATATTTTATAAAACCAACAAACCGTTTAGCTTTCGAGACGCTAACGCCACATTTACTTGGCTAGCTCGGTTAAACGCTAATCAGTGGTAAAAGACGGGTTATCTGTCACTAAAATATCCAAAGAGATATACAGTAAACTACAGAGCTACATGTGGGGGAAATGCATCGTTTTTAGTCTTTTTTTGTCATACTAACAAAAGGTTCTTATAGATGTGTTTGGCAAGCATAGGGTGACAACAAAAAAACGGGACACTATTTGTAATCTAGTTGCACGGTCAACCAGGGAACCATTTATCGACTGTTTTCCCCACGCTAAATGGTAAATCTGCTATCCATGCACCGATCAACTTTAACACGATAGACTTTCAAGCAAAGTTTGTTACTTTGTGGATCTATTGGCCAAAAACTGGGACACTTGGGACAGATCCTGTGTGAAACTGGGACAAATGGATGGTTTTGGAGGAATGTGTGGGGGACATGGGACAGAGGACTCAAAACTGGGACTGTCCCGGGTAAACTGGGACATCTGGTCACCCTAGGCAAGCAGTCTAATACGCTAAGGCAGGACATGTGTCGAATAGTGGAGCGTGGTCCTGTGTAAGCAGATGAGAATATGGCGGGGTTGAAACCATAAGGCAGAGCACAGACAGAGAATGATCTGGCGTCCTCCGAGCCTGGTTCGCTGGTTCGTACATAAAGGTTAATGTGATGCTAATGCGGCCTATTTCAGCGGGACGACAGTGACACTCGACCTTTGACTGGGTCTAAACACGCAGCACTGAGCGCTCTGAGTGTACTGCGCCTTATAAGAGCAATAAATCAAACCAACTGGATTATCTCGACTTAAGGGGAGACACTGCAGGAGAAACTCTTCTTTTCGGTTTGCAGGCTTTGGGCCAAATTGGTCTCTTTCACCTGGAAACGAAATTGACAAAAACTGATTCAATGTTTTGCAGTAGATTTAGAGCAATTTTCTCAAAATGGGTTTTTCTCTCACTGGCGCGACAACGTCTCCACACATGTGGCACCGACAGACTTCGAATTTACCAGCCTTGGACTGAACAATATTTTGAAGGTTTTTCCGAGGGGATTCTGTAATATCTAATTCCTCGCCTGATTGAGTTTTAAATTCCCAAATACAATAACAAATTTCAATGTTTACGGATTTTTCCAAACAGCTTATTTGAAAACTAAACATGATATCCAAAAAAAAAAAAAACTCTGGAAAAGTCTTACTGGAACACAGTTTTCTCCTCCTTTATATTGTAAACTCAGACATTTGAGGAAAAACACTGTCCATCTAATTACAAAGCATTTGTATCAATTTCTTGAACTTGCCATTTCTGTGACAGTGACCCTGAAAGGGGACACTGGAGGTTTTGAAATGTGCCGATAAACTTGTCCCTGTGAAGACCGGGATAAATATGTTAGAAAGGAATGAGTTTGAAGACAACTGGCTTCCTCTTTCATTTTCCATCCATCCATTTCCTTCCACTTGTCCGTTGCCGGGTCGTGGGGGCAGCTGTTGGAGCTGCACCAGCCCCTATGGCTCCTCCTGCAGGTGGTGGGTCCACAGAAGTACGGCCTCATGGTTCTACCCGGGCCTGTTGGTCTCTCATAAGGGGCTTCTGAACCGCTCTTTGTCTGACCCGTCACCTACAGGACCTGTTTGCCCTGGGAGACCCTACCAGGGGCACGAAGCCCCCAACCACAGAGCTCCAGGATCATTCGGGCGCTCAAACCCCTCCACCACGTTAAGGTGGCGGTTCCAGGAGGGGTCTCTTTATTGTTTGATATACTATATATATATTCTGTGCTTTATTCAGATGAATTCATGTGGATTTTATCGTGTTAAAAGAATTTGGCTCCAAACATGATGGTTATCGGTGTAACTCCAGCTGCGATCAGTGTGTGTGTGTGTGTGTCTGTATATATGGTTTATGGAGCCAATTGACCTGACTACTCACCAGCACTACGAGAACCTAAGGGGATTAGCAGGACTATGCTACGGTCCTCATAAACCAAGATTTTGTATTTTAATTTTTAGCATATAAAGAGCATAATTTCATTGTTTTTCTGAAGTCCTTTTAATGCTCAATGATAATATATCATGCACATATCAAGTTTTTTTAAATTCTTAGCTTTTAAAGACCATAAATTGAAAGTTTATTTGACGTCCATATAATACCCCAACCTGACTTCTTGTGTATGGAGTGTATGATGTGCTCCCCCTACCCTACTCTGGCGGTATTGAAGGCTCCATTGTGATTGGTTCTTTATGGGGACACGTGCGGGATATGTGTCCGGGCATGTTGAGTGATTTCGGAAGACATCTAATGGTAATGCGAAGAAGAAGGACCAAGAGAAAGTTCACTCCAAAGAAGACAAGAAAATATATTGGTAAGTATCTAGTCCTTGTTAAATATACGTTATCAAGTATTTTCTGAATGGAACTTAGCCCCGGCCTGGAGGATTTATCCCCGGGCTGGATGATATGGGGACCGGGCTATTGGGTTTTGGAGCTGGCTGTGGAACTTAGCCCCAGCCTTGGTGAGTTTTCCCCGGCCTGGATGAGTTGGGGGGTGTAGTCCGAGGAGGGGTGCTTAAGAGTGGGTCCGAGATGTGGGCTGTGTGTCCCCGGAGGTCCAGAGGAGTCAGGGGGGCGAGTGTGTGCAAGTAGGGCCGGGGTAGGAGTGCCCTGAGCCGGGTAGTGTAAGTGGAGTAGAGGGTGGGTCATTGTGGTGGATGTCGGTGCGGAGCTGGTAGCTTTAGGAGCAGGCTGGTCAGAGGAGGTCCAGAGGAGCCAGGGGGGCGAGTGTGTGCACGTAGGCCGGGGTAGGAGTGCCCTGAGCCGGGTAGTGTAAGTGGAGTAGAGGGTGGGTCATTGTGGTGGATGTCGGTGCGGAGCTGGTAGCTTTAGGAGCAGGCTGGTCAGAGGAGGTCCAGAGGAGCCAGGGGGGGCGAGTGTGTGCACGTAGGCCGGGGTAGGAGTGCCCTGAGCCGGGTAGTGTAAGTGGAGTAGAGGGTGGGTCATTGTGGTGGATGTCGGTGCGGAGCTGGTAGCTTTAGGAGCAGGCTGGTCAGAGGAGGTCCAGAGGAGCCAGGGGGGCGAGTGTGTGCACGTAGGCCGGGGTAGGAGTGCCCTGAGCCGGGTAGTGTAAGTGGAGTAGAGGGTGGGTCATTGTGGTGGATGTCGGTGCGGAGCTGGTAGCTTTAGGAGCAGGCTGGTCAGAGGAGGTCCAGAGGAGCCAGGGGGGCGAGTGTGTGCACGTAGGCCGGGGTAGGAGTGCCCTGAGCCGGGTAGTGTAAGTGGAGTAGAGGGTGGGTCATTGTGGTGGATGTCGGTGCGGAGCTGGTAGCTTTAGGAGCAGGCTGGTCAGAGGAGGTCCAGAGGAGCCAGGGGGGCGAGTGTGTGCACGTAGGCCGGGGTAGGAGTGCCCTGAGCCGGGTAGTGTAAGTGGAGTAGAGGGTGGGTCATTGTGGTGGATGTCGGTGCGGAGCTGGTAGCTTTAGGAGCAGGCTGGTCAGAGGAGGTCCAGAGGAGCCAGGGGGGCGAGTGTGTGCACGTAGGCCGGGGTAGGAGTGCCCTGAGCCGGGTAGTGTAAGTGGAGTAGAGGGTGGGTCATTGTGGTGGATGTCGGTGCGGGGCTGGTAGCTTTAGGAGCAGGCTGTGGAACTTAGCCCCAGCCTTGGTGAGTTTTCCCCGGCCCTGATGAGTTGGGGACCGGGGTATTGGGTTTAGGAGCTGGCTGTGGAACTTAGCCCCAGCCTGGGTGGTTCTTTGTAGGTTCAAGTATTGTCTGTTTATCTTTCAGAGTGACACTGGGAAGGACCAAAGGCAGGAGATGGCACAAGAAAAAAACAACCCAGACTCAGACCCAGACTATGTGGGTGATGAAGATTTAGATGAGCTCCCCCATCCAAATATATGGCTGACACAAAAGTCGGATACAAGTCTTGCTCCTGCTTCTAGTGCACCGGGAACCAGCCAGCAAGGTAGTTCTTCATACACCTCAGAGTTGCATTCAGAGAATGGTCCACGAAGAGGAGACCCACAGCGGACAAGTTCCATAAATTACTGCTTTGTCTGCGGTAAGCCCCAGAAGAAAATATCGAGACATCTTAAAACACACAAGACCAATGCAGAGATTGTACAAGTCTTTTCCCTTACTGATGTCAAGGAGCGCAACAAACGGATTGAAAAAATTAGGAATAAAGGGAACTTTTTACATAATCAAGCAGTATTACAAAGTGGGAAAGGGCAATTGAAAGTGAAGCGACGATGCAAAAAAAAAGCTTTGGATGGAAAGTTTATTCACTGCATGTATTGTCAAGGCATGTTTCTCCGCAAAGAACTATGGAGGCATACTCGCAGGTGCCCTCACAAACCCGAAGATGCAAACCAAGAAGAGACGTCTGGAAGGAGAAGGATCCTCGGCTCTGCATCAGCTCAGGATGCCGCCTTATGTGCGCAAATCTCGGGTGGGGTTTGGAAGCTTCTCAGTGTTATGAACGTGGATGAAGTTGGATCAGTTGTGCGAAATGACTTCTGTATTCTCCAGTTTGCCCAGTCACTTTACAACATTCATGGACAGGATACAACAAAGTATGAATACATAAGACAAAAACTGAGAGAAGTGGGACGTCTGCTGCTGTGCTTGCGGACAGATTTCTCTGTGCCGACCCTGGAAGATGCTGTTAGGCCTGCAAACTTTGAGAAAGTGGTACAAGCGGTCAAAAAGGTAGCAGGTTTTAATGATGACAATCTTTCGTACAAAACCCCGAGCCTTGCTCTTAAACTCGGCCACACACTGAATAAGATCTGCGACATCATCCACTGCCGGGGCTTGATGGCAGAAGATGAGAAGCTGGTGAAGTATACTGAAACATTTAAGAAGTTGCTCAGTACCAAGTGGAAAGAATATGTATCTCACAATGCCCTTAACACACTGAGTGATGCCAAGTTTAATAAACCGTTAACCTTACCATTCACTGAAGATGTTGTGAAACTTCACAAGTTTTTGGAAAAGGCAGCAGAAGAGGCCACAAGCAAACTGCAAGAAACAGATGATGCTCAAACTTATGCCCGTCTTGCCATGGTGTTGCTCACACAAATCATTGTGTTCAACCGTCGGCGAGCTGGAGAGGTTTCCAAAATGCCTCTGAAACATTTTCTGGAGAGGGATAATCAACAACTTCATGCGGATGTAAGCCTTGGTTTATCGGACACAGAAAAGAAGCTCTGCCGGTATCTAAGTCGCGTGGAAATTATGGGTAAAAGAGGGAGAAAAGTTGCAGTTCTTCTCCCCCGACCTGTTGTCAATGGTCTTACACTACTCACAAATAAGAGGAAAGAATGTGGTGTGTCTCCCTCAAACCCATTCTTATTTGCACGACCCAAAGCACCAACCCATTATAGAGGAAGTGACTGCCTGAGACGTTTCTCCACACAGTGCGACACAAAGTACCCCGAGCACCTCCGGTCGACGGGTCTCAGGAAACATGTGGCCACGCTATCTCAAGTCTTAAACCTCCAGGAGAATGAGCTGGATCAGGTGGCAGACTTCCTTGGACATGATATCCGCGTACACAGGGAATTCTACAGACTGCCTGTTCCAACAACACAACTTGCAAAGATATCCAAAGTATTGCTTTTAATGGAGAAGGGATCCATTTCCTCGCTAAAAGGAAAGACGCTGGAGGAGATTGAACTTGAAGGTTTGTTAAATGTATCTCTTATCTGGGTGTGCATGTAGGGCCGGGGTAGGAGTGCCCTGAGCCGGGTAGTGTAAGTGGAGTAGAGGGTGGGTCATTGTGGTGGATGTCGGTGCGGAGCTGGTAGCTTTAGGAGCAGGCTGGTCAGAGGAGGTCCAGAGGAGCCAGGGGGGCGAGTGTGTGCACGTAGGCCGGGGTAGGAGTGCCCTGAGCCGGGTAGTGTAAGTGGAGTAGAGGGTGGGTCATTGTGGTGGATGTCGGTGCGGGGCTGGTAGCTTTAGGAGCCGGCTGGGGATCTTAGCCCCAGCCTTGGTGAGTTTTCCCAGGCCTGGTGGCTTTAGGAGCGGGCTGATTGAATTGAATCCCCCTTTTGTTTTTAGATGAAATTCCCATCAGTGCAGATGAGGCCGAAGAGGAGAGTCACAGTGACTCGGGGGACTCTGCTGAGAAACAAGCGGCAACTGTGGTTATAGATGATGACCCGATCGACATAGCTGATGGAGATACCTCTGATTTTGAAGGCAAGTTCTTCTGTTTACTCTTGTAGTAGTCTTGCTCTGACTTATTCACATTGTTTTGTTTAAATTAATTCCTAATTTTCCTTTTCAGAGGCAGCACAGAGGCCTGCAAAGCAACCTGGACCAAAACGCAGAGTGACAAAAAGAGCATGGTCAAAGACTGAAGAAGCAGCTGTAATGCGGCATTTTAAAAAACACATCAAGAGAGGAAAACTGGCCACAAAAAATGAAGTAACTCAGTGTAAGCAAGCAGAAATGGCCTTAAGTCAGAGAACACTGCAGAATATAAGAGACTTTGTGAGAAATCGTGGACTAGCACATAAAAGACAACTAAAGGTAAAAGATGGATAAGCATGGAGTGTATGTATGAAGAACATTAAAACTTTTCCAGCCTCTAATTGTGGTTCATCCATCCATCCATTTTCTCCCACTTGTCCGTTGCCGGGTCGTGGAGGCAGCCGTTGGAGCTGCCCAAATCACATAGCACCAGTCCCCTATGGCTCCTCCTGCAGGTGGTGGGTCCACGGAAGGACGGCCTCATGGTTCCAAACGGGCCTGTTGGTCTCTCATAGGGGAATTGTGGTTCAGTTATGTTTAAAGTCCTCATAATTCATCTTTGGTCCTCATGAACCACCTTCTGGTCGGTGGCTGTGTATAGACAACCGTAGCTGATACAAGGATGTTAAATAGACCTAAATTTTTTTCAGATTTTTTACAGTTAGTCTATCCAGAGCTTATCTCTCTAGGACCTTGGGAAACCATAGTCCTCTTAAACCACACCAGGGTTGGTTTTTCCAAAAGGTCAACATAAACCATAAAACCACGTATGTGTGTGTGTGTGTGTGTGTGTGTGTGTGGTTGAGAGGCTGTTAGTAGCTTATCATAAGACTGACTAATGCATGAAATTCTAAAGCTACTTTGAAAAGCGCTTTATAGGACTCATATAAAGGCAGGACTTTGAAGACTTGCATTATTCATAGTATTTCTTTAACTGCTTTTAGTGCGCTGCTGTGCCGTATGTTTTTCTTACACACACAGCATTAAACGATTCTGAATTAAATCTCGCAGAGCCTCTCGCGTTATGACCTCATCCATAAAGTTTTTATTAGATGACTTCATGTTTCTTCATCGTGTGACGCGCTCTCTATTCTCAGACTCTGGTTCATCTGGAGTATTTGGACCTCAGAGAGCGTGCTGGAGGGAAGAGGCCGGCAGTATTCAGTAAGAACCCTTTGAAGGAACTGGTTCCCCGCACCGTATTCTTTGTCCAGTCCAGGATCTAGGCATTGAGTTCGACACTTGAGAGCTGTGGCACTTGTGAGAACTGAAATGTCTGCCCAAAAAAGAAATGGTCACAGCCTCTATTTAGTTGGACCGCCTTCAGCTTTGATTAGTGCTGAAGGCTCCATGAAAACAGTGACAAAAACGAGACGAAAGCAAGGATGAAAATGCAACCAAAGAGCAACAGAAAAGTGACAAGGTGGTGAAAATGTGGCAAGAATGTGACGAAAACAAAAACATCACAAAAGAAAACTAACAACAAAGGTATGCTCGGGGACCCATCTCCATGATGTGGAGCCCGGCTGATGTTCAGAAACACCTGACTGGAGGATTCACGAAGGAAACCAAGGTTTTCAAGTTGGACCCCAAAGCGGAGACGGAGGCAGGTAAGCTTTAACGGATTTATTTTCACAAACACAAGAATAGTCCGGAGTGGTGGAGGCTGGCCGGGAGCTGGCTGGAGCAGGCGGGGACAGGTCAACGAGAGGCCCCGGGGAATCCTGAGCACAAGAGGAAAACAGGTGAGTAGCAGCACAAAATTCTTTCGCAAACAAAACAACCCAGCTCTGGCTGTACCGAGCATGACGGAATTATCTGGCAGCGTGGAGAGGACTGAACAGAGCTTAAGTACCAGGCTCCTCATCAAGGACCAGGTGTGCCTCGCTGCAGCAGGTCTCAGCCCCGCCCCCGTCAACCACCGGCACTAAGGAGAAAACAAGGGGGAGGGGAAACCGAACCCTAACAGACACGGGGAGAACATGCAAACTCCACACAGAAAGGCCCCGAGCGCTACATTGCTACATTACACCTAAAGCAATGAGGGGTCTCCGCACCAGAGGAGACGTGGAGGTCCCACACAGAAAAACAACATCTGGAAAAACTGTGCTGTCCGTCAGAGGAGGCCAGTCTTGGAACAGCCTTCCTACAGACATAAGAGAACGCCCGACTTACAGCTCTTTTAAAAAACAACTTAAACATCACCTCAAAGTGAATCATGCACTCATTTTAAATAAATTTGTAAAGTTTTATATTGTGTTTTGTTCATACATTGTTGTACTTGTGTGACCTGCCTCGGGACTACAGATGTAAATGAGCAGTTTTGCTATAATCCGGCACATTTACAATTTGTGTACAACTTGTATATGATTGTTCATGACTGTGTGTTGTCCCGATCAAATAAATAAATAACAATAAATAAATAAAAAACGCTGCGCCATCGTTCCGCCCAGAGGTTAAAGATCCTATACCTAGGATCGTTTGAGGCGTGGCTACGAACAAAGAGGAAGCCACTAAAAATGTTAGTTGTGTTCTAACATATTTGTAGCATCACAATTCTTCACAGGGACGAGGCATATTTCACATCTGGCAGGGTCACTTTTCAGGGTCACGTTCACAGAAACGCTAGAAAACTCCCCTGCAAGTTCATGAAATTGATACATATGTTTTTTAAATACAGGCACATTGTTTTTTTTTCCCACAAATATCTGAGTTTACAATACTGTAGGAGGAAAAACAGGGCCTTTAAGTTTTCACCAAGATCTTGTTTTAATGATGACCTGACCAACTGCAGCAGTGTATTTTTTATTTCTGTGTCTAGTCAATACCACAAATCAGGATGTAGCAGCAGCAGCAGCAGCAGCAAACAACACATTTGTAAACCATAATTTTCTTTATCTTTATTTAATCACGGACAAATCCTATCAACACAAATCTAATCCCCAGACACTATTTATCTCAATGTTGTTGCCCCCCCCTCCGCACGACTCCATTATACACAGTCATTTTCATAATTCATCTGAGACTGCAGCCAGTGTTTGTGGAGTCTCTCGGAACCGCTTTGATGATTTTTCCTCCGAGATGGAGAGAAATGCGGCCGTTATTATCGGAAGAGGGTCCAATCGGAGACGGGATAACCACTCTGCCAAAAATGAGTTTCCTTTACCTGGATTTAACGAACTTAAAGCAGTACCTTAAGTTGAATAGATAAACCGTTCCATAGATCAACTCCTTTGACACCTCCTCTTAGTATTACTCTTCGCCATGGGTTTTTGTAGCAGCTCAGTTCCTCTGAGGTTGTATCTGGATTCTCTAGTTTGAAACATCTCTTGTAAACAGTGAGGAAGCACGAGACTGTGAGCCTTGTACATCACAACTGCTGTGTAAACATCAACAAGATCATGCAATTTTAAGATATTTAGTCTTAATAAAAAGTGGATTTGTTGGAGCGAGGTATTCTGCATGGCTGATCACTCTAATTGCTTTCTTTTGTAATAAGAAAATGGGTTGTATATTAGTTTTAAAGGTATTCCCCCATATTTCCACATTATAGCTACGGTATGGAGGTTGGAATTCTGTCCAAACAAGACAAAAGACAAAGGAAAACATCTACTAAATGACGAGGCTGCTCGTCTGGCCTATTTGTTTGCGGCGACGAATACTTTATCTTCGTAAAGTCTGGGATTTATTTCGAGAGCGGGTGTTGTGGCTCCTTCTGGCATTTGGTGACACATCTTTATCACTATCTTGCACTGAGTTGGTAAGAAAAGGCAACACTGTTCGAAAAACCGCCAAAACCAAATATCCGGTATGTTTTCACTTCCTGATTCTTCAAGCAAACGTCACCACTCACCCGGGACGATTCCAAGATCACACAAAGATCAAGTTCCTGTAATAAAAGCTAAACTGACTTTTGTTTGAGCGTTGCTCCGTCTCCTAGGCGTCCCGGGACCTCAATGAATCCTCATTTAGTCACTTGACTGTGGAAGCGAATCGGCAAAGGGACATTTTCTCCTTCCACATGCGGATAATCTGGACCTGCTTCATCTGCACCGTCAGCAGACCACGTTATGCAAATAAACCGTGCTGGGCCAGTGGTACCTATTGGTTTTCTTTGGTCAGGACAGTGCATGTTAATGAACACACATGGGTCTCATGCATGTAAACAAGCCACACTGGATTGTAGCCACGGGTTGTCCCACACTCGCATTCGCAAACACACTCTCGTTCATCCTGGCCTATTGTACATGTTTTTAGGGTTACTTTAAAACTATTTCGAGCCATATGAACAAAACTATTGTTTGTAACTATTGTTTGTATTGTATTGTTTTGTTCCTATAATTGGCCAACAATTATAGGGACAAAAGAAGCAGTAGTTAGATCTTTTAAAATGTAATGCGTTTGTATTACGTTATGGTTTCAAAAATGTTACACTGCTTTGAGTTACTTTGTAGTTACTTTTGGCAAAATATAAACTAAAGTAAAAGTGCAGTCAAAGATGAACTTTCCCTTCACTTTCTCCCAGCGTCCCACATGATTTGGTGCTGCATTGTATTTGGGCAGAGGTTGGCATTTTTTGGTTAGTGCATCGATACAACGCGTTTAAATGCACTTGTAACTCGAGTTACTTGAATTATAATGACTCAGAAATGAATGTATTTTGTTTAAGTAATATGTTACATTCCCTAGTTACTGAAAAAAGTAATATACTTTTATAACTCATCACTTTTGTAATACGTTAACCCCAACCATAGACCCTTAAAAAGAATAGACAACTCCTCCTCACTCCTCCCCGTTTACCATAATGACCACGTTCGAGGGGGAAATCATGGCGGATTTACAGACTGAAGGCGGGATCTTCAGTGGATTGTTTTTGTTTTGTTTTGTTTTTCTGTATATTCTCTGTTGCCCTCTGCCTGAAATAAATAAATAAATGAACGAAAATGAAAATAAATGAAGGCGTGATATTCACTGTAGACTCGGCCCTTGCGTGACATGTAGCTCGCGCAGCTCCAATGCTAACAGTCCGACCCTCATTCGTACGAGATTTCTAAAATGTTTCTTACGAAAACCAGCCTGGTGCCTTTAATTGTATCTAACCCAGCGTTATCACAGGAGTAATATCTAGCTGTAGAAAGTTATAAAAAAATTCGTGGCACAGGTGGTAGAGCGGGTCGTCTTGTGGTTCGAATCCCAGCTCCCGCAAATGCACTGTCGTGTCCTTGGGCAAGACGCTTCATCCTCCTTGCCTCCAGTGTAAACCTTCACTGCAATGTGCAATGTGCAAGAGGAGAGTTGACCTCGCACAGGAGCAGAGTGAGTTAGGATAAGGTCTGGACTATTCCGTTCAGAGGAAGACTATAGAGATCTCAACATGACGAGTGTGGGCTGGCATTTTGATATAGGCCCTTTCATAATCCTATTAATTTCACAGGTGAGACTTAATGTATTTTTCCTTCTCCTCCTTGAATCTTCACCGTGTTCGAACTTAACCAAAGCACACTGGTCTCCTGGCACCAGCTCGAGTGTTTTTCAGCGTCGACGTTAGCAGCCTCTCGATTTTTAAACAGCGATTTTCAAAGATTTGCGAAACCTGAACACGTCGGAAAGAAGGTGGGCGAAAAAACGCTCGGAAGGAAAGTGTAAGATTAGGGGAAGAGAAGGTGAGAGAGGCCTCGCTCAAAACAAAAGACTGATCCTCGGAGGAGCAGACAGGAGCTGGAAACAGTGCTTTGGTGATTTACACGGATGTGATTCAGTGCAGCGGAGTGTATCTTCATGACACCTCAGCTCCGCCGTGTGAAGAGTGAATGAACTCTGCAGCGCACAGCCCTCACCACAAAACAGGTCCAGTATCATGAAATAGGGCTGGGCGATATTTACTAAAATTAATATCTCAATACTTTTTCTCCCCGCATTTCCCTTTTTTCCATAGTTTTTCCTATTATTCCGATTATTATTCCCCTATCCCCCACACTTCTCCCCCTATTTCTTTTTCCCATGTTCCCTACATTCCCACCCTTCACTTTTCTCCCATTTCCCCCCAATTACTCCCCTTTTTTTCTTCAAATTTGTTTCCAATTCTCGCCCCCACTTTTTCCATATTTCCCCCCAATTTCTCTTTTTTTCCCTTAATTTTTCCTTATCCACCCTCCAGATTTCCCCTATTTCTTTTTCCCCCATTTTCCCACCCCACACTTTTTTTTTTTACAGTTATTCCCCAATTTCCCCCAAAACAATTCTCCCATGTTTCCCCATTTTCCCCACATTTGTTGACAGTCTCACCCTCCCATTTCCCCTTATATTTTCCACTTATTTCCCAAATTTCTCCCCCCATTTTCTCCAGTTTTTTCCAATTATTTCTTCACATTCCCACCCCCCACTTTTTTCCTTCCTCCTCCGCAATTTCTTCCCACATTCCCGCCCCAATTTTTTTTCCATGTTTTCACTCAAAATTCCCCACATTTCTTGAGATTTCCACGTTTCCCTTATTTTCCCCCAATTACTCCCCATTCAGAAGCCCCTTATGAGAGACCAACAGGCCCCGTTAGAACCATGAGGCCGTCCTTCTGTGGACCCACCACCAGCAGGAGGAGCCACAGGGGCTGGTGCAGCTCCAACAACTGCCCCCACGACCCGGCAACGGACAAGTGGAAGAAAATGGATAGATGGATACTCCCCATTTCCCCCCCCCCCAATTTTTGGTATATGGTATATTTTCCCACCTCTATAATGCCTGACGTGACATGTCTTTTCAGGGATATTTGAAAGTCTACAGGAGGAGGAAGTGGTGCTCTGCCTCCTCCTGAGTCCAGAGAGAGAAAGGGCAGAGTTCAGGATTAACCGCTGTCCCACAAAGGGATTAGATGGGCCCAAAGAGAGACCGAAGAGACCAGGCCAGGCCTCGCTAAAGCTCCCCATTCACCAGCTGTGTCTGAACAGGAGTCCGGAGCAGCGGCGTATAATCCCATTCAACAGGACTGCCCTTTTTTTTAGAAAGAAATGAATAGCTCACCTTTTGCACGTCGCTCACAGGGAAAAGTTTCAAAATTGTACCCGGTCAATCAGGGACGGGTCGGCTCCTCGTCGTGGCCACAGACAGAGCAGGTGACATTAGCTTCATTACTGAGTACAGAAGATGAATCAAGTACCTTCATTGAGGATGGACAACCCCTGTACGACTGAGAACTTACACAGACATTAGCTTCATTAGTAATCACAGGAACTGGAGGAGCGAGAGTGCGCCCAGAGGGACTGAAGCAAAGCCCGTAGTAATTACAGACAGGCCGATCTCACGTGTCCCTTCCTGTCACCGTGGAGGGTCCATGATCGTCTCGGCGGCCATTCGCTCCAGTGTTGAAGGCTTTATTCATGCAAAACAAGCCCCAAAGCCATGGTGCTGCTCCAGGACCGGGCTCCAGTGGAGGATGGATCTATTGGTGTCTGCTCTGGAGCCAGGGAAGGTGAACACTGTGGGAAAATGCTCGCCAGACTAACTCTCCAGCTGTATTCATTCTAAACGGGTTGGTTAGTTAGATTCAAGCAGAGGTGGGACGTAGTTGAACGCAGAGCGACAAAGACAAACATGGCGCCGCACTACTGGAGCTTGGGGCCATTTTTCTAGCCTGGCGAGACCAGAATGATATCCCTCTAACCCCTGCCCTGGTTAGTGGCAGTAGAAAACTCAAACGAGCCCATGGAATCAGATTCATTTATTCGGGGCCACATTGTTTCATGTTTCGCGAGCAGCGTCACTCACGGCACGCCGAAGTCCCTCAATAACGATCTACAGATGGAGCACGGGAGAGAGAGAAATTTTTTCCAATCGCCGTTAAATGACCGAAAATACATCGACAGTAGAAGAAGAACTTTACTTTATATAGCGCCTTTCAACAGCAGACGCCCGCCCTCCGCTGATTGGTTTACTCCACTTCCTGTTTGCTCGTGTATGTACCGCTTTGGAAATGTAGTTGATGCCACGGTCAAGCAACCAATAAGCTTCAGCTAATGCATATTTCATTTCAGACTCTATGTATATTTTTTCCTTCTCTTTACGTGGAAAATGTCTAAATGTCTGAACCGATCAAGTCTGAATCTTTGGTCCACGGGTGAAAGCTACAATAGTACCTGGTTTGAAGCAGTTGAAATGCTCGATGTGCAGGGGTTTTAGGTTTCATTTAGTCAACACAAGAAATGGTGTCAGATAAAGTCAGGGGGTTTAGCTCATTTGGACAATCGCACATTTTTGTTTCACATCATGATGCTGCCACACTTAATAAGTCCAGCTTTTTTATTTTTATATTCAAAATGAAGACATCAGAACACATCACCCTTTAGCTTCTTCACACTGGCTACCTGTAGGTTCTAGAATTGAGTTTAAAAATGTAATTGTTTGATTTTAAAGCTGGACCGGCCCCTCAATAGATAGATAGATTATCGATCGATAGATAGATAGATAGATAGATAGATAGAATGTGGTGTAGACAAGCCACAGTCTAACCCAGATATTTGAAGGGCTCCACCTGTTTGATTGGTTCGTTGCTGATGGTAATGGGAGCTGTAGTTAACGGTTTTAAACTGAATACCACCTCCTCTGTTTTTTTTTTGTAGTTTATTTCCACAGCGTTGTTTTTGCTCCACATCACAACCTCGCGGACACCCTGCTGGTGCAGCCCAGGACCGTCAGTGTTTGACAGGAGGGTCACCTGGACCGTACCATCAGAATATTTTGAAAATGTGTTGATGATCGGACTGCTCCACAGTCATATGGTGAACAGCAGAGCAGAACTGACACAGCCCTGAGGTGAACCGGCGGTGGTTGTGATGGCAGAGGAGAGTGTACTGTTTACTTTGAGCAGCTGGACTCATGAGGAAAGATGCATACCAGAGAATTAGATATGGGTTTACGCCCTGATGGAAGAGTTTGGAAAACAAAATGTCTGGTTTTATTGTACTGAACCAGATGAATAGTCTAAAAAGAGAGTTCTTGCGTAATTATTGGGTTTGTCGAGATGTTTATAGGTAGTGTGGATGAGGGAAACAACAGCATCCTCAGTGCCACGATTTTCAGTACATTATGGACCTCATCTAAATCTGAGAGCTGGTGTACACTTCTGCAGAAAATGTCTCTTTCCAAAGTAATGACGGGTGAACACAACCTTTTGTATTTGGAGTAGATTCCCTTTTTTTTCTTACAACAGTAGCCATTAGTGCATTTTTATTGCCATTTCCGACGTAAAGAAGCAATGACATACTGACTGCAATTTCTCCTTCAAATTTGATGGCGTCTGACTCACTCCTGCTGTAACTACATCCTTTTATCAGAACGCAGTAACAGTATATATATATTTAGAACTGACGGTGCGATGACAGAGTGGTTGTGATATCTTCTTGTAAAGCGATGAGCTCATTGGGCACGGACCTGTTGGGAGGATGGGGAGCGGGGGAAGGGAAAAGACAGTGGAGAGAGAGGGGGGAGACGCACATGTTTTATTCAGGGTTGAAGTCATGTTTCGGGGAAGACGTCGAGGGTTCGCTCCTGGAGGAAGGAAGAGCATCACGTCATGGGAAACACACTGAAGAGAGAGTGAAGGGACAGATCAAGCGAAAAAGCCTTAAATGTACAGATATCAATTTGAAACTTTTGCTGAAATAAAGATAAGGGGAAAAGTGTATTGTAAGTGTTCTGTCATTTCATGTTTTCAAAGTAAAGTAAGTAAGAAAGAAAGAAAGTAGATACATTTCATCTTGCTTTTTGTGGTTCGAAGCTAGGTCTAGGACTTGGATATTTGAAAGTCCCTCTGAAAAACCTTCAAAATATTAAGTTCAAGACTGGAATGTTTGGAGTCTGTTGGGGCTACTAATGTTAGATATTGTTGCAACTAGTGTAAAACAAAAAAAAAGTAAACGGGACCTAGGGTTTGAAACGTCTGTACAATAGGCCCAGGGACTGCAGGTGGAAATTAGCACAAGTGCTATAACCTGGTACAATGCATCTCTCCTTTCTGAGGCTAATGTATATTGTACACTGTCCCTGTTCAAATAAATATTAAATATTATAGCGTTACAGATTTGCCAGGTAACAGCTGTCGATCTCGCCCTAAAGCACATTAGCTGAAAACCTATCCTAAACCATCCAGTTTTGTGCTCCTCCATATAGTTTTGAAGATTTCTTTATTTGTCCCTAAAGAAATTTGCCTTGGCTGCCACAGAAAACACACACACATCTGCTTTTATATGAAAACAACGAGGTGTCACCAAAACCCCTGAATCTGCAGTTCACGCCCTTGTCCAGCCAATGGCGCTGCACAGAGGGAGAAAATGTATAGTTGTTTTTGCTTCTTAAGGCAACTCTGGATCTTTCTAAAGCAAAAGTCATTACAAATTATTTACAGGCCAGTATTTGTCCGATCAGAGTTCAGATTGGGCCGTGACGTGACCGTTCCGCGCTCTTTCTCATATTCTGCAGTTGACATGAGGGAAAGCAGCTGAGAACGGCCTCGCACTGAGACATGGAACTACCTCCTCCAAAGACACTGCGCCATAGACATGACGAAGATAGTGGAACCCGTACAATTCGAAACAAAACCTTCCATCAAGCATCGCAGCTCTGCTCTCTGGCCTGACTGGGCCCCGGGATGGAAGCCGCTCGTACTGGGAGTGCAGGAGTGAGAGGTGTGAGGGGTCAGAAATCATTTTCCTTGCCCGTTTGATTACAGTCTCCTCACATTTCTGCTGTAATGATGGATGTGAAGAGATAATATTTTTATACGATGTTTTGTTTCTTTGGCTATTTAGCAAACTAACCAAAAGTTTTCATTCAGTGCAGTAAAAGGTGTGGTTTTCCCCAAAAAAGTTCTTTGTTTCAGGGAAGATTGAGACACAGCGACCCCCACCCAGTCCACTGGCCACATGGTCAATAAAGGGTTCAAATTACAAGGGAGACCAAGGTGGAGCTGAATGCACAGCTGTGGGAGCCAATGGGAACGATGAAAACATTACATGTGGTCTTAGACTCATAAATCTTGTAAACAATGGAATGTGTAAAAATACTGTGCTTCCCCAGGAAGAGTCAGTATGCCCATTGGGAACGGCTGCTGACAGACACATTTGATAGGGCACTGGGAAAGACAGAATTCTGTATTAAGATGACATGTTAGGGAATAAAACGTCTAAGTTGAACTCCTTGATTTGTCATCAATTCCTGGTATGTATTTTTATTAGTTTTACGTAAGAGTAGATTTTGACGGTTCTGAACTCCTTTTTCAGTTTGAATGCGCAGTGTTGTCAATTAAAGGTAATGTTTAAAATAGGGGAAAAGTAAACTCGTCGTAGTGATACTCTTTATTGTGTACAAGGACAACACAGGAAAACGGCTGTTTTTCTTCATTTTGGTGACCGCGACGGGCTGAAGGGGGTGCTGAAGAGCCGTCAAACGGAGACGCGACGAGGTTCGGTCTTCGAGAAAAAAAAAACCCACTTTTGCGGCAGGCATACCAGGTCCTTATCATTCCACATCATACAACAACAATTTCATGGACGTCCATCTAGAAAAGGTAAGACTGCTTTTGACCCCTACTATTGTGTGAGTCTCAAAGTACGTCTATTTGGCATATTTTTCCAAATTTTAGATTACTTTTTAACGGAGTTGTCTGTTGTGTGGTGTAATCTGTGAATTGATGGTGGAATTAAGGAAAGAAACGTTATAATTTGATATCTTAGATACCACAAAAAAAAAAAAAAGTGGGATAAATTGAAATTACGAGTAATTAACGGGCTGCGCGTTGGGGTTTTACCCCTGTAAAAGCTGAAATGCACGTAGGCAGAACCGCCCAAGGCCGTGGACGCACGGTCTGAAATAAAACGTTGAAATATAGTCGTTGACAGATTTGGGGTCTGTCTAAAATAAACGGTTGGAGGCCGTTAGGACGGGGATCCTATAAATTCTACATAGAAACAGGTTTGAGGCCTTTAGAACGGGGTTCTATAAATTCTAAAAAAAATACGGGATTAAGTGGTATAAAAAAATTAATTAATAAAAAAAAAAAAAAAAAAAAAAAACGAAAAAAAAAAACCCATAGTGAATTCGGTGAATTTATGTTTGGTTTTTGGAAATCATAAACGGTATTAAGGTGAGTTGGAGTGGTGGTAAGTATAAACTTGTGTGACGCGACAAAGAAGGTAAGAAAATGCTGGAATTAATGGACTGTGAAGGTTGGGGGAAGGCAGTCACGGAGGCGTCGCCTCTCTTAACAAAGACCACGCGAAAAGACTTGAACAAGGCGATTTTGGCCTGTTTTCAAGGCTTTGAGCTGCTTCAGAGGGACCCCACGGTCCCACATTCACTGGAGTTTTTCTGCGGGGTTTTGACTGGTGCAGTGGAGTTCTGCACGAGGGAATTGCAGGACGAGGACAAATTAAAGGGGAGTAATGGACTCTCGAAGAGTGAGAAGAAACTGCTGAAACTCACGATCAGTAAGTATCAAAACCTGAGAAAACGCATCGACCCGGTCCTTGCACTTGCTTCAGCACAATGGTTGAAAGAGAGACAGGTTTTTTCCCCAACTCAAGGGGGAGGGGTTCAAAAGTCCCTCCCGAGAGGAGGGGCTCCCGCCGTGGAGCCGAAGGCCCCTGCTACAATCTCCCCCACTTCAGGGGGAGGGATTCAAGAGCCCCTCCCGAGCGGAGGAGCTCCCGCTTTGGCCCCACAGGCCCCTCCTCCGTATGACCAGAGCGGAGCGTGTGGGTCCTCTCTATACCCACAGTTAACCCTTCATGGACTGGTGGACGTGGACGTGGCGGCTTCAAACTTGTTATCAGCGGACGAGCATAAACATGTTAGGTCCTTGATAACACGCGCTTACACTGACTCCAAGACAATACCAAGGGATCCAGGCGGACAGTTGTGGGGGACAAAGGTGGTGGAACAAACAGAAAAATGCGCCAAGGAAACAATGCAAGCCCTTGAAGAATTGAAGACACACTCGCTGTCTCAGACACAGAAGGTGACTGAAGATCATCTAAAAGCGCAACAACAATTAATGGAAAGATTTAATGAAGAGACGGAAGCAAGAAAGGCTGAGGTTCACGAGCTGACTGAAAGGCTACAGGAACTTGCGCTTAAGGCCAACGTGGCCCAGCCGGCCCCAGTGGTGAAACAAAAGAAGACAGTAACTGAAAAGATTAGTCTTTCCCAGTTCTCGGATGATAGCGAGGACGAAGGCCACTGTCGGGCCAATGTGGAGTCATACAAAACATCGGATGAATTAAGCGCACTTTACACCGAAAAAAGAGGCGCTTTGGATCGCGTATTTGAACTTAAGAATAGAGACTATGAGGAGGATGAGGAGGAGGACTGGAAAGTGGAGCTGAAACAGGCAAAAAAGGTGGTAGCGGACCTACAGGTGAAAATCGAAAAAAAGACTAAGGAATTGGCCAAGCTCCCACAAGGAGCTACATATCGAGGTACTTATCCTCTTATTCAGACGGGACCCCCAGTAAATGCAGGGGGCCCGGTCCCAGTGGCCTATAAACCACTGAGTAGTATTGAATTACGACACCTTAGGGACACCTTACCCCCCCTACAAGAAGGGGGCAAAAAATGGTTTAGCACATTACAGCTACAATGCGCCAACGCGCAGCTGGCGGTCGGCGATATCAAGGGCCTGGTGTCCGCGTGTGCAGCCCCTCACGCTGTAAGCCACCTACTGAGAACCGCGAACCTGCACAACGCGCAGGTCCATGAACCCTTTGATCCACTGGCAGAGAATTTCCTGACAGTAGTGGATCTTATGTATCCACCACCATCCCCCCAACCTCCCACATTCCCATCATTTGTACCGGGCACCTGCCCTACCCAATTTCTGGATAAATGTATCCAACTTTACATTGCATCCATGCATGTACACCCGTACAGACACCCACAGACATCCTGTCTTTTCCTTCAGAACGTGCTGGACGTTCTTCCAGAACCTATTAAGACCTGTCTGACCAATGTCCCAGGACTGACTTCAGACTCAACCACATTTCTGACTCATTTCAAACATCACGCTGAAATTTTCAACAAAAAACACAGTGCCAGACAAAGTAACATTGAAATCATGCAGGAAGAGCTGCTGAAGAATCAGCTTAACCAGACACGGCAGCAATTAACGGCTGCCAAACAAGATAACAAAAAGACACAAATGGTGGCAACAACTCCCATACACACACCCCTGACACCTGTCCCTACACCAGCAAGCGTCCTATACGCCTCCCAGAATCAGCCCTTAGGGCCAACATCACAAATGCACATTCATGTTCACGGGATAGGAGGACACTCAGGGGGTAGGGGTAGAGGCAACAAAAGGGGACGATCAAGAGGCAGGGGGTCCGGCGGTACGGGCTATGGGGCTATTGGAGCTGGGCGGGGCCAAGAGCACAACCAGGCCTGCTTTCACTGTGGGGCGCAGGATCATTGGGCCAGAGACTGTACCCAAGGTGGCCTACAGGCGGGCTGCTTCAACTGTGGGGACCCCAGTCATTGGTCTAGGGATTGTCCCAACCCACCTGCTCGTGTGCCTTTGGGAGGAGCGCGTGGGGCACCACAGCTCCGACATCCGGCAGGGGGACCTGGCCGTTCTGGACCAGCCCCGTGGTTTCGTGGGGGCGGTGGTGGCAACTATCCAGTACACGACACTCATGGTTGCCTCCCATACGGTCAAGAGGACTTCTACTAGGGGTGCCCAGTGAGTCCTGGACCCACCCCAGAACCATTTGTCCCAGTAGAGGTGGGTGGGGAAACGTTGATGATGCTCGTGGATACGGGAGCTACTCATTCCACGACTAGAAAAGCAACACCACACATGCTAAGTGACAAAAGCATTAACCTTTCAGGACTCACGGGAAAGGCAACCCCTCTACGCATGACCAAAGAACTGACTTTCAAACTGGCTGGACAGACTTTCAAATCGTCATTGATATATTCACCCCAGACTCCGGTGAATCTGCTTGGTCGAGACATCCTTCAAGCTACAGGAGCCATTATTAACTGTTCCCCTGACGCCATGTATGTTACGTGGCCAAACGGATATTCCATCACCTGCACACCGGCACGGTCGCATGGACTTTATGTTTTTCGGGAAGAGCGTATGGCTGAGGGAGTGTCAATCTATTGGCTACTCCTAGAGCCAGGGACTCCTGACATGACTGGACTCTACGCAAAAATGCTCGAATGGAAACCATGGTTCACTATGCTCCACCCATATGCCCCTCCAATTGATCCACTGCACTGCACTCTCTTCTATGACAGAAGTGCTGACGCCCAATACCAGTTGGCTTTTGATAGTGAGGTTAGAGGTAATACATATACTATCACATCCACACATTTGTATGTACATGAATCAGGTGTTGTTGCCCCAGTTGTTCTGCCGGAAAACATAAAATGTTTCTATAAAAGAGACACTCTAACTGACCCACACGTGTCACTGTTCTTAGGCCCTGGCCATGAGGCCAGGGAGTTGGGTCCCCTAACACATAAACTTAACAAGGTTCTGGACTGGGAGCAGACTGGTATGGATGGGGTAATGTACAGTTCAAGTACACAGGCATACAAGGTCGAGTTAGGTTTAGCGATAGACGAAACAATGGCTGAAGAAGAGATTCTTTCTCGGTCTCATGGCCGCGAGTTGACCGACCATGAAGGTGCGGAGGACATGTTAAAGCGCTTCTCAGAGGACTTGTGGGCGAGGGGCCCATCGGACATCGGTTATTGCACGAAAGTGGACCCGGTAACTTTGGATGTTGCCCCGGGGTCTCGTGTTTATGTCCCGCAAAGACCTTTTCGTAAGGACAAACAGCGGGAGGGCATTGAAACTGCCCTAACAGACTTATGGGAAGCTGGGGTATTAGAGCTTTCTGATTCTCCTTGGAATACTCCTTTAAACCCAGTGCCAAAGCCTGATGGCACTTTTAGACCTGCACATGACCTAAGAAAGGTAAACGAAGTCACAACCACACCTCTCTTGCCTGTTCCAGACCCTCACAAATGTCTCTCTATCCTGACTCCTGTGATGAAGTACTTTACAGTCATTGACCTGAAACATGCATTCTTCACCATTCCCTTGGCTAAGGAGTGTAGATATCAATTTGCATTTACATATGGTGGAGTGAAATTGCAGTACAAGGTCTTACCTCAAGGTCATCGGAACTCACCAGGAATCTTCAATAAAGTTTTGAAGGACTGTTTGTCCCCTATTGAAGTACTTCCCGGTGCTGTTGTGTCACAGTACGTTGATGATATTTTAATTGGCGCTGAAAGTGCCAAAGATTGTTTGGACGTGACGGCCGCTGTCCTGTCACGTCTCCTTGAATGTGGCTTTAAGGTCTCAAAGGAGAAGCTACAATGTTGCCGACCCCAAGTTCTCTTTTTGGGTAAGGTTATTTCGGCTGGTCATATTACCCCTAGTGCCACCCAGAGGCAGTCCATTCTTACGGCCGACCGTCCGGATACGGTACGGTCCCTTCTTTCCTTTTTAGGGTTGGCGAATTACTCCAGACACCATGTCTTGGACTACACAGGTAAGACTGCTCCCTTGCGAGAAATCATCCGCGCAGCTGGGGTTCGAGATCTCCGAGCCTCCCTGTCTTGGACGGAGGAGGCTGACAAAGCCTTTACTGACCTAAAGGCAGCTTTGGCTTCCTGTGCGGACCTTGCCATTCCTGATTACGGTAAGCCTTTTCATCTTGATACCACCATCACCAATTGCTCCGGACATGCGGTCTTGTGGCAGAAAGGAGCGAGTGGTCAGCGTAATATCATACTTTACGCATCCACCTTGTTGGACCCAATTGCCAAGAAGGCCACTGATTGTGCGCTGTTTGCTGATACATTGGCTTCCTTATTGAAGAAGGTGGCTCATGTAGTGATGGGTCATCCATTGGTGGTGTATACCTCTCACTCGGTGGTAGCTTATGTACAATCTAAAACCTTTGCCCTGACTCCTCAAAGACAATTGAGACTTGCAAGGGAACTGACTGCCCCAAATTTAACTTTTGCTGCCGATGACGCTCCTAACGTTTCGGCAGGGCTGACCCTTACTGGCTCCCCACATTGCTGTGAGTCTTTCTCTCAATCTCAGGTTCGGATTAGGCCTGACTTGTCAGACCAACCTTTACCGGGCTCTCGTTTGCTTTTCACGGACGGACATTGTCACAGGCTCCCGGATGGGTCCCTGTCAGCTGGGGCTGCGGTTGTTGAACTTTCGCCACCGAACCACACTCGCACAGTTTCCAGCTGGGGCCCCTATGGTGGCTCCTCCGCCCAGTTTGCGGAGTTGATGGCGCTGAAATTGGCGTTGGAGGTTGCTTCGGGTCAGCGTGTCACGATTTACACCGACTCGGCTTATGTGTGTGGCCTAGTGTTGCGTGATTTGTCGTCTTGGAAAAGGAACGGCTTTTTGACCGCTAAGGGCACTCCTGTAGCCCATAAAGAACTTTGCGAAGAAGTAGCTGACAGTCTGTTGCTCCCTGCTGCTGTGGCGGTAGTGAAGGTTCCTGGTCATTCTAAGGCGGACACAATGACTGCCATTGGCAACAGGGCGGCGGATGTTGCGGCGAAAATGGCGGGTGATTATCATTTTGACTCTCCCGGTGAAGGGGAGTGTACTCCTTTGATGTTGGTAGGACTTGTTCAGGCTCCTTTGTTGGAGTCCTTGCAGCTGGTCTCGGATGTATGGGTCAGTATTTCTACAATTGACGGTCATGATGTTGCTCTGACTGACTCAGGTCATCTCTGGATGCCCATGGAAGTGTGGGATCGCTTGGGAACCTTGGTGGAGAACTTGCCGCCAGGCAGGGCGCACAGCCTTAAATTTCATTTAGACACCTTTTGGAAGCCCCACTTAACGCTTGTTGCTTTTCAGGGACTTCTGAGTGTCGACGAGTGCCGTTCTTATCATGATGAATACGGTGAGGACTTTTGGTCACGAAATCGCCTTGCTGACGCGTACGTTGATGGGGTCTATCGTGGCCCTAATGGCCTGCCATTCTTGACGCCATCAATGGAACAACGTGTTCTAGAGGAAATACATGGTTTGAATCACCTTGGTCCGAAGGGCATGGCCAGCATCTTGGAACAGTTCTACTACCATAAGATGCCTCTCTTTTTGTGTAAAGACTTTGTACGTGCGTGTCAGACATGTGGTGCCTTTAATCCTCACCCACACCACAAACGAGGTGCGGGTGCGGTGAAAACGGGACGCTACCCTGGTGATGTGATCCAGATTGATTTCACGGACATGATCGTGCCTCACCAAGGTAAGCGATTTCTGTTGGGTATTGTAGATACGTTCTCGGGATGGCCGGCGTTCTTCCCATGCAAAAGGGAAAGCTCAGCTGAGGTCATGGCTGTACTTCTGAAAGACTGGATCCCTCTCTTTGGGGTTCCCTCGGAGTTACACAGTGATTCCGGGACCCACTTCACGGCCCATGATGTTAAGACTCTCTGTGGTCTCTTGGGTGTTCACAAATCGTTCTCCTGTGTATATTACCCTAAAGGTAACGCTAAAGTGGAGAGAATGAATCGGTCACTGAAGAGTGTTCTTGCCAAAATGCTGCGAGACAACCCTAAAGCCACTTGGTTGTCCTCGCTCCCCGCTGCGTTACTTCACCTTAGGTCCACTGTGAATAACACGACTCATTTCACCCCATTTGAACTTGTGTTTGGCAGGGCCATGCCCGGGTGCCTGCCTAAGTCTAACTCAGCGACCTTGCCTGAAGTTACTAACATCTTCCAGTTCAGACCGTATTTTGAGGCTCTCAATACACTTTTGAAGGAACTAACACCCATTGTGGCGACTGACACCACTGTTTCTGATTACACAGCGGACTTACCATCGAGGGTCTACATTAAAAACCACACCAGGACCTGTTGGAACGCTCCCAGATACTTAGGACCTTTTGAAGTGACTCAAAGGACTGCCACCGCAGTTAAGGTTGAGGGGCGTGACAACTGGTACCACTGGTCACACTTGAAGCCCTGTTCTGAGAAAACTGGCTTACATTGGACTCATACGCATCCCAGACGGTTGACACATCCTGCTGAATATGATAGTGGGTCTAACAGCCCCACTGAAGGGGGTGGGGGACACCAACCCCAACCCAGACGATCACAAAGACATAAAAAAAGACTAACAAATATGGACTTAAGGCCTGGGTTTTAAAACCAGGACCTTTAAGGTGTCCATACGGGGTGTGGGCCCTGACACTTGCTCTTTGCTTGCTCATCATACCAACAGTAATAAAAATAGACGATCCACATAGTTGTGAGGGACGGGTCAGAGGACACCCTATCAAAGAATTGAAATTGGCCCTCTACAAGGTATGCAAAGAAGTAGGTAAAACACCTGGAGAAAATCTGGTCATCTACTGCAACAATGCAGGTACAATGTTGGTGAAAATGAGAGAAGCAGTGTCGGACCAACACACCCTAGACTGGATCACCCATTGTACAGAAAAAATGATAAAAACATGGGAAAACAAAGAAGGAACAAATTATGCTGTTTTGAAACCTGTGATTTATGATGTATCTAACATGTCTGTTTCCACAGAGGGAGATGGATCTAGGAAGCGACGGTCTTTCGATACGGGGGGTCATAAGCCAGGAGAGAATAAATGGGTAAAATTAGCTAAGCACACGGCCATGATTACCAACTCAACCCCGCCCTGTTGGGTGTGCTCCCTCAGGCCCCATCATGCTGCAGAAGTGCCGTCCACTGTCCCAGTCCCGATTTCGGTAAGGGCCTCGGTGTGTCTATTGTGGCTCTACCATTGGTGGAGGTGGACTGATAGGGTCCTACCGGGGTGCGAGCCATACAAAAAGTATGCTAGTCCCTTACAATGGGTCTGGCCAGGGAATTGGACGACCGGAACCAATGACACCTTGAGGAAGGGGATACGGTTTGCTGGCGTGACACATTTTAGGAAGGAGCTAGTAGCGCCCCTCGGGTTTAAGCGGGAATGTGGGCAGGGGGACAGGTACTTGGGTAAAACATCGTGCTTAGATTACATAGGTGATGGGTTTTCTGTAAGAAACCAAACATGGGCCGAGAGAGTAGTGAAATTCCACAGTGACCTCGTAGAAAAAAGCGAGATAAAACATAGAAGGCATCCGTTTTTCGGACAAACATGGCCGTTGAACCGAACCACTTGGGCTAGGGTAGTGGAAATGACTCCCCTAACCTACTCCGCGGTAGTATCAGTCCCACTGAGAGGGGGATTTCCCACCCCGGTCGGACACATCTGGCTATGCGGCGATAATAGTTATTTGACCCTGCCGCGGGGGTGGTGTGGGACCTGCACTCTGGCTCGTTTGAAGCCCTCATCTATTGTGGTGTCAGATGCACTAATGCAAGACGCCGTACGAGAATATAGACACCATAACCTACATAAGCACGGCATGAGAAAAAGGGACACCCTGAAGGTGGGAGATCGTACCCTCGGTCAATCATACGTACCTTTCTCTGATAACGGCGGACGTAAGCCCCTGTTCGGAGATGGGAAAGGATTTATCGCCACGCTGATCCCTATGATCGGTGTGGCGGCCTCCATGCAGCGTCTAAATGAGGTATGGTGGATCCTGGAGGACCTAACTGAGGTAATAGGCGACATCTTGGACCAAATGGAACGGAGTCCAGAACTTAAGGCAGTGGCTGTTGTGGCTATGCAAAATAGAGTGGCGTTAGACGCGCTGTACGCTGAACAGGGTGGTATGTGCGCAGCAGTTGGCCTTGACCACTGCTGTACATATATTCCCGACGACACTGGCAATTGGACAGCCATTAAAAATAAAGTAAAGGAACTCAAAGACTTCCTCGCGTCTCAAGAAGACCAGGGTCCTCAGTGGACCTGGCTAAATTGGTTGAATTCCGGTTCCTGGATCCATATCCTTCAAAAGGTGGGTATTCTTATAGGTGTAATACTCTTGTTTTGTTGTGTTTTGTTTTGTTGTGTTGTGCCTCTCATTCGCAGCATGGTCTCCAGGGCTCTGGGTTCCACTGGGGGCATCTACACCATGGGTGATGCGTCCCAGGGGGACACGGAGCTCAGGACAAGGGAAACGCAAGAAGGGGGTGGTCCCAGCCTGTACTTGGAAAGAGTACGGCAGGCTTTGAAATATGAATGGAACGACCCCCGACAAGGCTGTGATGGAGAATATTGTGGTGGAGATAATATCTAAACAACACTGTTCGGTGTTGTTGTGCTTGTTGTGTTTTGTGTTGCAGGAATGTTTATTTTTGTGTCAAACAGAGACGGTCCCAGGGGGACGTAAAAGGTGAAATGTACCGTTGACACGGAATAAAAACCAGCCAAGTTCCGCTTGGAAAGATTAGTAAGCGGAAGTTACACATGGGAAGAGAGAGATGATTTTGTAACCACTCAGCGGCTGGTTGAGTATGCCCTACATAAAGTGAACATGTTTTTTTGGTGTTATAATATGTGAAATTGTACTGTGATTTTTGATACAGGCTGTACTTTTGTGAACTTGAAAATATTATGGTTTTGTTGACCTCCTTTTAGAGGTCAGAAAGGGGTCTGAAGAGATAATATTTTTATACGATGTTTTGTTTCTTTGGCTATTTAGCAAACTAACCAAAAGTTTTCATTCAGTGCAGTAAAAGGTGTGGTTTTCCCCAAAAAAGTTCTTTGTTTCAGGGAAGATTGAGACACAGCGACCCCCACCCAGTCCACTGGCCACATGGTCAATAAAGGGTTCAAATTACAAGGGAGACCAAGGTGGAGCTGAATGCACAGCTGTGGGAGCCAATGGGAACGATGAAAACATTACATGTGGTCTTAGACTCATAAATCTTGTAAACAATGGAATGTGTAAAAATACTGTGCTTCCCCAGGAAGAGTCAGTATGCCCATTGGGAACGGCTGCTGACAGACACATTTGATAGGGCACTGGGAAAGACAGAATTCTGTATTAAGATGACATGTTAGGGAATAAAACGTCTAAGTTGAACTCCTTGATTTGTCATCAATTCCTGGTATGTATTTTTATTAGTTTTACGTAAGAGTAGATTTTGACGGTTCTGAACTCCTTTTTCAGTTTGAATGCGCAGTGTTGTCAATTAAAGGTAATGTTTAAAATAGGGGAAAAGTAAACTCGTCGTAGTGATACTCTTTATTGTGTACAAGGACAACACAGGAAAACGGCTGTTTTTCTTCAGATGGATGGATATTCTCTTCACCGTCCACTTTGGCTGCACATTTTAGGAGTACCTCGGTACACTCTGCGCAATGCAAATGTAAATGCTAACTGTGTACGATCACGTTATGAAAAATGTCTCCTTAGATGCTGCAGAGACAGACTTCAGTAGTTTGTGCTTTTGCAAATGATGAATTTCTCCAAACTTCTGTTAAACCACCAAAATCCCTCCTCCCGCAGTCTGTCTCTCCCACTCATCTTCCTCCTACACATCACACAGCGCTGAATAGAGCCGCTTTACCCACATGCACCGCAGTCCTAGTGCCCTCCGCCTCCACACCTCCTGTCTCTCCCTCTCTATCCGTCTCTCCACATTCAAAATCTCATCTGTTCTTTTCAATCATGTTGTGTGTGTAGCCTGTGCTCTCTTGTACTTGGAGTTTGGTCCAAAATGCTTTCATCGCTCACAACAGCAAACATGATACATTTATTGAAAAGTGTTAATTTGAAAATGAAATAAAAACATGGTTTATTCATTTCACAGGATTAATCAGTATCAAAGATGTGATTGGATTTGACAAATTCAGTAGTTATAGTCGCCTGGAGTGCTTCATTTCAGTGTATGCAGTTAGAAACATGTAATGCTTTAAGCAATCATTTGACAAATTTCCTGGCAGACTATAAACATATATTTATCGCACACAGATAAAGACAAGTCCAAATCGGGACAATACGGATGTTTTTTCACATCATATTGTCCAGTTATGGAAACTCTGAGCTGCCAGTGTGACTGAAACATTTTTGACTGCACTTTCTCGTTCGAACGTAATACCAAGTCGTTCTAACGTGTTGCCAAAGTTGTTCTTAGACTTCTAGTTCTTAGTGTAGGCTAAATGCTAAAAACATTAGCTACCTTTCCCCCAAAATACCACAGGATATGAGCATGTGCAATTGACCTTTCGCAAAACCACGCCCCAAAACGGCAATTGTCCAATCAGACGTCTTTACTATGAAGCTAGTTGCGTCTCCAATGCAAAACAATTGGACATACCAGCAATGAGCACTGAGCAGATGCACTTTTTTTGTTACTGCTAATCACCAAAAACCCAACCAGACAAAGAAGAAGAAGCAAAAGGGTGAAGCGATCTGCCTATGGAGGATGTAACTCAGACACTAGGTCCCACGAGAGTGTGTCTGGGAGAGTGGAGTTATTTCCCTCCCCTCCCTCGAAAATACAACCTTAGCACTGCCTACAATGGATCAAACAATGTGGACGGTCTACGCCCAGCTAAATGTCTCCAAAATAAACAAGCATGCGTCTGCTTTAAGGTAAGGCTAACACCTTAGTATGCTAAAATCTAGCAGTCATATAACGTTACACAAACTGGCACTGGAGCTGTAACTTTAACTGCGGCGGTGAACTTTTACAAGCTTTACAGTCTCACGTTTTTTGTCTCCCTTTATGATAAAAGTACTGTGTATTTTGTCACGGTCCTGATAACTGGCTGTAGCTGATTGTCATTGTGGCACCTGTAGGTTTAGCTAGCGTTAGCTAACTTTAGCGCACCGGAGAAATGCACCGGAGAAATGTTCCTATTTTTAGAAATACTAAAAATGTAAGAGGGTGCTTACCGGGCAGTGCAAGAGCACGACTGGTCCACAAGGCTGTGCTGTTGCATTTAAGGAAGAGATCAGAAGGTTTCTTTGATTTTGCTGGAGACCTGTCTGTTTGCTTTAGTGTCAATAGTCCTTTATCCTTCGTTGGATAGTTTAATAACTTGAATATATGCATGCTGAAACCCCTTTTGCCTCAATCTGGAGGATATCGCGGCGGTATTTAAAGCAGTACTAAGTAACTCTTGCCCCTAGAGGCCATAAGCGCAACTGCAAGGTGTCGTAGCAAGTTACGCTTTTCTAACGTATTAAATGTCTTGGAGAGTAAATACTACGCTGACAGAAAAGGCGAAGGCAGAGAGGGATGTTGTACATTCAGTTATACAATGGAAATATTTTTTTTCATTCATACAGCACGGTAGCACAGCGGTTAGAGCTCGTGCTTCACAGCTAGAAGGTCCGGGGTTTGATTCCCGCCTAGACGGGCCCTTTCTGTGTGGAGTTTGCATGTTCTCCCCGTGTCTGCGTAGGTTTCCTCTGGGTACTCCGGTTTCACCTACCACTAAAAACATGTACAATAGGCCAGGATGAATGAGAGTGTGTTTGAGAGTGTTCATGGGGGACAACGGACGCAAATTAACCCAAGGCCACAATCCCGTGTGGCTTGTTTACATGCATGAGACCCATGTATGTTCATTAAAATGCACTGTCCCGACCAAATAAATCAATAAATAAAACAAATTAGCTTCCTGGTTAGCATTGTCCGTTTCTTCTGTATGGGCTGTTGAACCACTTTACTCCTCTTCAAGTCCCTGTATCTTTGTTTGGTGGAAAAATGTATTCATAATGTTGTTGAAGTATAATTTTGGAGATAAAAACAACAAAAGATAGCAACAAAAAAGTGAGAAAAGGCAGTGAAAAAGTGTCGAAAACATCCTGAAAACGCAACAGCGATGAGTTTAGATGAGGTTAATGACGTTTAATTATTTTCAATGCCACGTGGAAACCCTGTCTCTGAGTCCAGGGTTTAGTCCCAGATTGAGCTGAGTCCTTACTGCAGTTCCCGGGCTGCAGTGTCGGAGGTGGGTCAGGCCTGTTTGGCTTTGCGCACTACAAGCCGGGTGACTTGCTGTGACTCGAAATAGGAAAGCTGAAAGTTAAGTCTATGCAGCTATCGGAGCAGTAAATTTCACCCGAACGGCCTCCCCTCTGATTGCCCGATCCGTCCTCTAAAACTCCATTGACTTCATTATCCGCTCTCGCTGCAGGAGGCTCCGTGCGCCACTTTGCCTTGTGTTTTTTTTTTCTTTTTTTTTCTCCTCATATTTGCTTGGATGTAATTATATCTTGCTTCGGTCTGGCAGCCTGCGTATCCATTAGCCCAGCGGCCACATCTGTTCCGGCGGCTTCGATATTAGCGAGCCTGCTGTGACGCTCTGCAGGCGGCCAGATCCGTGTCGCTGTCAAGATGGCCGAGGGTCTTTACAGCGCACAAAAAGATTATTTCACCAGCGATCGTACGAGCGCGGTTTGCAACAGTTACGGACACGACCCCAGGCCTAAACCACCAGGCCTAAACCACCAGGCCCAAACCAGGAGCAAACCAAACTAAACTGATTAAACCAAGACTAAGGCAGGACTGAAACAGAAATGGTACCAACAAAAAGTGTCATCAAGTCCAAAGCATGACGGGCCCCTAATTAAATCAGTACTAAGTAACTCTTGCCCCTAGAGGCCATAAGCGCAACTGCAAGGTGTCGTAGCAAGTTACGTTTTTTTTACTTATTAAATGTCTTGGAGAGTAAATACTACGCTGACAGAAAAGGCAAAGTGAGAGAGGGAAGTTGTACATCCAATTACACAATGGAATTGATTTTTTTCACTCAAACCTGACTGTAAATACTGTTTAAAGTGGCGCTAGCCCGCAGTTAGCTTTGCCCGTTAGCCTGTTAGCTTCTTCTTCCTTTGACCCGGTGGCAGTCAAGTTGCAAGCATGGTTTTCTGGCCAGAGACACCAGATGAAAGACCCTCCAAACATCCCATTAACACTTGTATTACCCCCAGAGGGACTCAAAGGATTTATTAAGGTTAACACGTTACTTAGTACTGCTTTAATCTAAAGATCCAAAAGAAAGACTGACGAATAAAGCACTTTCCTTTCCTACAATAAATACATATGACATTGACGCTCCTTTCTAAGAAAATGTTACATTTTGCAAATCAATACATTTCAACAAATACATTTAGTTTTTTTTTCAACGCACTTACTGTGAAGACGAGCTTCGGGGCCCAGTGCCTCGGAACTGTAGTTACACGAACGAGGGGAGAGTTGGATTCCTCGCTTAGCCTGACTAGATGTATGTAAACTCGGACGATCGCCGACTTTCCCAAGACCCGGCGACCTGTCTGGGCCAATGGTAATGTGTGTTGTCCCGATCAAATAAATATATTTTTAAAAAACAATGTGTTTCTATTATTACTGTTTCAAAAATGTTACACCACTTTTAGTTGTGTTACCTTTGGGAAAACATAAACTGAAAATAGTAATCAAAGATAGATAATAAAACTCTAGATATGATGCATGGCGGCCATCTTGTGACCAGCCGGCGAGGCTAACCCCAATACACTATAATCTGTGTTTAGAAACAGAAGACTGGGCCCGAGCAGTTAGCTCTCAGTCTGGATAAAGCTATAAAGAACCAGACTAAAGCTCTACAGTCACTTATTGTCTGTTCCACTGATAAAGTCCTGCTCATGTAAAGAGGCAACATTGGGTGGCACTTATAATCAATAAACTTACTATAGCCCGTCTACAGCAGCTGAGAACATTTAAATAATACATTCAATTCAAGCAGCCCTGAACTGCGATTCTATTTGTGGCCGACTTCTTCCTGGGTTTTCTAAGATAATCTGATCATGTTGAACACACTTTTTTGAATACATACTCACTTTTAAATGTGTGTTTTAGTTTTGGCTGGGGACATCCGTTGGTGGAAGTTAACTATAGAAAACCACTAGCCACGGCGGCCGGTGACAAAAAAAGTTAATTTTATTTCAGACTTTTGGCTGCGGAGAAACGGTTACTGTGCGTTACCGCGGCAACACAGCTCCCCTCTTTCCCAAAGTCTGCTGCTGTTGTGTGACGCTAACGACTGTGATTTTATCCATTTTAGACACGGAACAGGTGAGTGAATGTTTTATGAGGATGTCTAACACCTTGTTAGTGATGTTTTCATGATTGTTGGTCTTAATCACGATGAAGCTGAAGTTGAAATCTCTCGGGAGCTCGACAGCAACAGGAATATGGGTTAACTTTACTATTGTGTGGCCACTTTATCGCCAGTCTACGCACAAATATTTAAAAACAAAAAATAAAGGTCAAATCTTATACATCATTTAATTTGGTGAAAGTCTAGGCCCAGCTTTAGCTCTATTTGACAGCAGGGTAAACTATCAGCTGAAACCTCATTGTTTTCCCTGTCGTCTCTGTTTAGGGCTGAAGCGATCACTGCTTGTTTGTAAAAAAAATAATGTGTGACGGCCAAACGTTCCGAGCTTTTGTGAACGAGCGTCTGGCTGCGGCGACTGGAGAGACAACGGAGGGCGAGGAGGAGGAGGAACGACGTCGCTCCGAAGGGGTCAGAGTGGACACCGGTCAGAGTTTGAAACGGGAAATCCCCGAGAGCTCACGGCTCAAAGAGGAGCCAGAAGAGCAGAGTGTCACACGGGGGGAAGAGCAGCTGCCAGTGTAGGCTCGCACACTTTCAAACACGTCACATTATTGTTCAGTTTATTCATATTTAAATCATGTTTCAGGTGTTTCCCAGATTTCAGTGCTGTGAGCGTGAAGAGAGAAGAGCCCTCCCCGCTTCCACAGAGACAAACTGAGCCCTCGTCCGGAACCTCCATTCAGCCGCTCAGATGCACAGATGGAGACAGAGGCTGATGGAGAAAGAGGCCGTACAGTTGCTCAGCCTGTCGGAAAACCTTTGCCCGTGAATGGACTCTAGTTGCACATAGAAGAACACACACCGGAGAGAGGCCGTACAGTTGCTCAGCCTGTCGGAAAACCTTTGCCCGTGAATGGACTCTAGTTGCACATAGAAGAACACACACCGGAGAGAGGCCTTACAGCTGCTCAGTCTGTGAGAAAAGGTTCACAGCTCGCTAACCTCAGTACACACGGACGAACACACACACAAGAAACCACACGACTGTTCAATCTGAAATCAAACATCTACCCATAGTCATAGCTGCACACAGGAGAGAGGCCTTACAGCTGCTCAGTCTGTGAGAAAAACATTCACCCAGAGACATCATCTAAAAACACACATGTTCTTTATTTCTGAAGTTGTATGTTTATTCTCTTTGAATCAAAAATCAATTCACAAACGTTTGAAAACAATTAATTGTACAATTTCAAGTGATTTATTCTATTTGAATTGACTTTTTTTTTTAATTCTTCTCATTGGTTTTCTTCTGTAGAAAACATTTGTTTATGAAATACTGAATGTTAAATGAGTTATAATCAGAAATGTTAAAATTAATTTGATGCAAACTGTTCAGTCTTTATAAACTCTTGAGAAATCTGCATGTTTCTGACAATAGTTTTAGCCTGTTTTCCATTTTGATTCTCTGTTTTGAAATTGTCCATTTTCCATCCATTTTCTCCCACTTGTCCGTTGCCGGGTCGTGGGGGCAGCTATTGGAGCTGCCCAAGTCACATTGCACCAGTCCCCTATGGCTCCTCCTGCAGGTGGTGGGTCCACGGGAGGACGGCCTCATGGTTCCAAACGGTTCCAAACGGGCCTGTTGGTCTCTCATAGGGGGCCCATTCACACTCTCATTCATACACCAGTGTACGCAGACACTGGAGGCAAGGAGGGTGAAGTGTCTTGCCCAAGGACACAACGACAATGTGCACCTTCAGGAGGCGGGATTCGAACCCCCGACCTTCCGATCATGAGCCGACCCGCTCTACCATCTGCGCCACCGTCGCCCCCGACTTTTGCCACAAAAATAAATTTAAAAAAGAGACAGTTTTAGTGGTACCTCACACTCGGCCATGGTGACCAGTGTTACTGATTACTGTAAACAAGTAATTAGTTATAGTTACTTGTTACTTCTCCACAAAAGTCCGTGTGTTGGTTACTGAGTTACAGTAAGATAAAAGTAACTTGTTACTGGACAAAGTAATTACAAAGTTACAAACTCATCTAAATCTAAGAAAAAGCGCTCATTCATAAGCCTGTTTTAGCCACACAATCAACCACAGTAATCAATCCTATTTTCATATTTCTAAACGTACTAAATGTTTACATACAGTATTACCAGATTAAAAGCTTATTTATTTTCTACTAATTGATTATTTTGTATCTTTGCTTTTACTGCTGTTTCTGATGATTGGTTTGGATCATTCGAAGTCTAAAATGTACAGCTGAAAACAACAAATACTGCCCTCCACTCCACAGAGTTTCCATTGCAAGTGTACGATAATAAACCGTTTCAAATGAAAACCATCCCCCCCAAAGGTGTGTTCCAGCGGCGCTTCGTGGCCGTGCAGGAAACACAAAAGGCTCAATCCACGTGAACTGGATATTATTGGCCCGTAATCGCCGTCCTCCCGGGGGGCCGTCCTCCCGGGGGGGGGGGGGGGTCGTCCTTCTGCGCGTCACCTGCTGAGACAGATGAGACCGAGTGTTTGCGCCCGGACGCTTCACCCGGGGCCGTGTCTGGTCCGGGCCCGTAGCCCGGGGCGAGAAGTGATGCTAAGATAACAAGAAAAGGATGCAGAGGGAAGAGGGGGGGGGGGGCGGGGGGGTGATAGAAGAAGATGGAGGGAATGCAGATGAAAAATATATGAAGGGACACGTGCGCGACGGGCTCATCCGCAGACGCCGCGGCAGCAGAGCTCAGAGCTACACCGGGAGATGTGTGAGAAGACGCCCGGGAAACTTCGATTCCCCCTGACGCTGATCGCTCCTGATTTATGGGATTTTTCTTTTGAGGAATTTGGAATTGGTCGGTATCTGCTGGATTTGCAAAAAGGGAATGAGAGAAAAATCTGAGCTCGGTTTGAAGGATCACGCGAAACGGACTTTCATGAGCTTTAACCTCTCGACCTCCACCGTAACTGAGCATTTCCTTAAAGGAACAGGCCAGAGTTCTTCCACACTGAGATCTGTTCTTACCTGAACTTAGACGAGTTGATACGCACCTGTCTGGTCTTTGTGCCCGTGGAAGAGCGTGGTCACTTCTATCTTCACCCCCGTTTGGAGCCATAGGAATGTGCTGGGAGAGGCCAAATGCCAACAACATCTTTGGTCGTTTTGTGTGACTGAGCGCACGCGTAAAGACCAGACAGGTACGCATCAACTCGTCTAAGCTCAGGTAAGAACATGTCTCAGTGTGGAAAAACGGTGGCCTGTTCCTTTAAGTTCCACTTTCTCAAAAGCTTCTTGAGAAAAGCCTTAAAAATAGCGACAATAACACAAAAATAAAAGCAACAAAAAAGCAACATTTGACCTAAATGTGGTTGATGAGTTGACAACAGCTGAAAACATCTGGATCATTTGCGGTGTTTAATGGTTTAATGTTTAATGCATCAAATGAATAAAAAGGCGCCTTCAGGGCTGGACCAGCACCGGGAGTTTTCCTGTTGGGCCGACGTAATTTTGGGCCGGTGAGACCAGATGTTGCCCCACACTGGCCCACAATAGAAACCACTGTTCTGATCATTATTTGGATGTAATTACCACTTATTTACCAGATATCTGACACCTTTTCTACCCCTCCGTTGGCACACTCTAAGAAATGTCCTTAAAAATACAGGCCTTTTTCATATAAATTCTGACGGATTTGCTCCGTAAATTCATTTTACCTGTACTTTCTGTTTGATCATTCGTTTTCCTGTAGTTATTTGAAGGACTGATCCGTAATTTTATTTCCAGTGTCCACCAGTGTGTCGTACAGTATGTGGAAATGAAGAATGCGGGGAAAAGGAGCTCACACTGTGATCAGGACTCAGATAATCAGTCAGTAAGTAGATTTGAGTCAGGTTTCAACCTTCTCATCTATGACTAAAGTATTTATGTGAATGTTCTTAAGTGTTTTTGTTACCGTAGACCTGAGGCTGATGGGGATGAGACGCACGCCTCCAAAGATTCTCAGGTCTTTTTCATGAAGTGAATAGTTATATTTAGTTGGCTCTAGACAAACTTTTTCTCATAGTGGGACATCCTTTTTTTTTATGTGGTCGCATTTACATGGACTAAGTCGCACATTTATACAGATTTATTGGACTATACATGGGAAATCTAATCATTTGATGTTTTATCTACTATTATTGTTACAGACTCGTGCAAGCCCCCAGTGCCCTATCGCTGAATGTGAAGAGGAGAAAAAGTCCACTCTGGACGACCAAGAGTCAGTTTAAACAGTTACATGATAGTGAACTTGGTTTCATTTCTTGCTGACCGACTTTCGCAATATTTTTCAGATGTTGGAGCCAGAAAGCAAAGTGAATCTGCTTGACGTCAGTAAGGACTAACACACTAATATTGTGTGCACCGTTTCAGAGGATCAGAGCCAGCCAGGTTTCCTCCGAGAACTAAGGTTTCCCCGACGTCCAAAAACATGCAGTTCGGCCCACAGTGGCGGTTCAGGACTAACACCTGCACATAATTTCATTGTAGGGTTGTACAATGACAAATAAAGCACTTACTTATAAGTGAAAAGAGTTTATTGTTACACCATCCAGGACCCACAGAAGCGCCACGAGTGCCTACAGGTGTTTGCAAAGAAGTGCATGTTGGGAGTTGTCAGGTGACTCGCTCTCCTGCCCCTCGTCGTCGAGCTTCTGGTTACCATTGAAACCCAAATCTACAGTAGGATCATCTGGTTGGTTTTGTGAAGTTCATTTGTGTCGCTTAACAGAACGCACATTTTAAGATCGTTTTGTCATTTCACAAAGTCCACCAAGTTGTAAAGGAAAAGATTAAAGTGGTGAATGCTATGAGGCGTTAGCTTGAATTTGGCAAAAGCAACATGCAGCTATCGTCCTCGGTTTTGTAACTTATAGGGCCAGACCTTGTGCCTGGCACGCGGGGGGCGCAGGCTGCTAGCGAATTTAGATTTCCCGAGTGACGGAGAGCATTGCAAGAGGAGGTGACGGCTCTGAGAGGAGCAACACTGGGATTCATTCCCTCGTTTACATCGAGCTGCCTTGTGTTCTTCCTTAAAGGGATATTTCAGGATTTTTGACATAGGGCCTCATTTCCTAGTTATCCAGAGTGTTGTTGATGTCTGGAGATATATATATTTTTTTTTATTCATGCAGTTCTTATATTTGAAGAGTTTAGTGACGCTAGGCTAGTCCAAGACTAGCGCATTTCTACGGTATCAGTTAGCCTACATTAAAAACAGTCTGACCCGCTCCACAGTGCACCTGAGGTAAATCACTTATAACGCCAGACTACCGATATAAATGTCTGTGTCGACAGTTTTAATTTGAACCATTTTGCATTTAAAATATGGTTGTAAGCTACACTGCAGTGGAGTGATCTGCGAGAAAATAGTCCCTCAAAATGCGATACTTCATGTGATACAAGGTCAGTTATATTTCTAAAAGGAGTCTATCGACACAGACATTTATATGGTTAGTCTGGCGTTATAAGTGGTTGGCCTCAGGTGCCCTGTGGAGCGGGTCAGACTGTTTTTAATGCAGGCTAGCACCACAAAACTCTTCAAATATAAGCATGAATTAAAAAAATAAAATAAAAACTCACGAGAACAACACTCTGGATAACTACGAAATGAGGCCCTATGTAAAAAAAAAAACCTGAAATATCCCTTTAAGCATTACAGGCTCTCACAGGTCAAACTAAAAACGTTGAACAAGGTAGGCCCGCACTGTTTTAGTTCAAGGGCTTGTATTGCTAATGGCCTCGACTATTGCATTGAATATGACTGATTTTCAGAGGGCCGATCTTGACCCAAAAGTCCCGGGGCAATTTCTCCTGCCCTTGATCTTACAAATTCCATGCAAAAAATACATGCTTTGATATATTTAGAAAAAGACAAAAAAAAAAAAAGGTGCCTTTTTATCCTATATTTTAGGCCAGTGGAATCAAAGTGTTTTCATTGTTGAAAAACTTTGAAACAAACTGTACTCAAATCAGAATGTGCTGTTGATAAAGTTGTGCATTTGTGAGTTTCTCCTCCGAACATTTCCATATGCATCCCCCGTGTGTTCACTTGCTCAAGCCTCCACCAGACACAGAAGCAGAAAACCGCAAATAAACAAAGAGATTGCGAAAAGTACACAGTGTCCCTGGATCCTGCCGTGTGCGGGTCCCAGCCCAGAGCCTTGGACCTGGAGTCTCCGCGTGGAGCGTCTGAGAGGAGAGTCTGCTGCTGAATTATTCAACGAGAAGTGCCCAAATCCAGAGACAAGCCACGCGGAAACAGCAGCAGCAGCAGCAGCAGCCTCTGCTCCACCAGCTCACGCCGAGAGTCTCTACCTCTGTGAGCGCAGGGGGGGGAGGCACGCACAAGGGAAACAGGAAGAGAATTGATTTAAATCCACACATTTCAGCCCGAAAGTAGAATAATACGACATGCATTTATTTTACAGGTTAACAAAATCATGGATCTTTGCAGTGACCTGGAGTTTGCTGGGAGCGGGACGTCCCCGGCTCGACTCCATGTCAGGGATGTTTGTGTACAACAGGTGAGGTACACACACATTCACAAAATAATAATAAAACAAAGACACAATCAGGGATTACAACACAACTATAAAACTGTTAAATCCCCTGTTATTTACAAACTGTATGGAGGAGGGAAAATCTGGGGCAACCAGAGGGAGCACTGTGGTTATATTAAGGTTAGTTTTACTTTTTGGGGTTTTTTGTGGACACATTTATAGTTTTTTTTCTAGTTAAAATAAACAGGTTTTAGTTATTGAGCTGGTTCCTTTTAAAACGAGACACAACAGGTGAAAATGAATGTGAGAAAGAGAGATGTATACACACGTTTTAAGGCCTACTTTATGAATCCCCGTAGGGAAATACATTCTCTGCATTTGACACCTCCTCGAAGCCGTTGGGGCGACAGTGAGCAGCCAGCGTAGGCCGGCGCCCGGGGACCCAGCTCCAGATGGGAAGCCAGGCTAATGGTCAGTATCACCTGGCTGGAGGATTCACCTATTGTACATGATTTTAGTGGAGAGCATTTTAGTTTTCTCGATGTAGAGCCTGCTGACAATGACAACAGCTCTACTTTAGTCGCTCCTACAGACTCCGAACCTTCCAGGCTTGTGCTAAACGATATTTCGCCGGTTTTATTGAGCTTTGAACTGCAAAACAACAAGACCAAACGTGAATGTTGACAGATTTGTTTGACTTAGAAATAACTTATTCAGAAACTAAACAAGTTTCAAATCCCTAAATGTAGTTTTTTTTCCCCCATACATCACTCGCCTTAATACACTTTCTCCATGCCATGAAGAATACATTCGTTCAAGACTTTATTAAGGACACAAAACCATGGTCCATAGAGTAAGAACATTTTGGATCATTTTGGAGCAAGCTGCTGCAGTTGTTGTTGTTGTCGTACAGTGTGGCAGCTCTGAAGGTCATATACGTATGCGGGTATTTGAATGGGATTTCTCTTCTTCGCCGAGATGCGGCAGAACAACAGTGAAAGTGGGTCAAGGAAATGGGTGAAGGTGAATGTACCGCTGCGTTCACAGTGACACACAGACAGGCAGCCGAGGGGGAGGGAGAGGACACGCTTTATTGTGTTCACTCTCGATACGTTCATCTGTTTGTCACAAACAACGGCTAACACGCTGACGTCACATCGTACGAGAGAGACGAACAGGAAATCTCCGACGTAATTAGAGGAGAATATTTTCACCAGCAGTTTGTTGTGTTGACTAGAAGGCGTCGAAGAACATGCTCATTTTTGTTTTCAAGAGGATAGGTTGAGTAATGAGTAATGATGACGCCTTCACCTGCTCTTTCTTTCCATTTCAGCAGCACTCGAATCACGTGTTTGGCTTTAACTAATTTATTTAAATGACCAGAAGAACTGTCACTCACCCAGAGATCTACAATGCAGGCGAACAGATACAATTAAAATGTATTCAGGCTTTATGACGCTTTGTGAAAAAACTCAGTGAATGAAGCTCTTATGAGACGGCGCTCGTGTTTGCATCCACATTTAGCTTCAGCCCCACCCGTTAACTCCTGCCATCGCAAAGAAACATCTCAACGCTTGTATCTTCACATTTCCCACAAACGCAGATACAATTGAGTCAAGGGGTAAAGGAAGCAAACATTTATCCGTCCAATGAATAATTCAGATGTTATTTTGTTAAGTTAGAGTCCAGACAGCGAGGTTTAACGGCGTATTGACCGGTTGAACACTCGTGCTAGCCCGGTGCAGTTTCCCCAAACTCACGCTACATCAGTTTCATCACTCGCTTTACAAACACATCCAAAACTGATGTTCCTCACCTTAAAGTTACTGGTCAGGCTCTTTGTACCGATGAAGACACACTGTCCACCTGCCGAGGACCGCGAAAAGTCCTGCTCCTCCATGTGATAATCCGTGAAAAACTCCGAAGACACGATGCACGAGTCCTTGTGCTTCGGTTTGGTCAAATCTGTCCGTCCAATGATAATCCTCAGTATTCTCACTTTAGCCGTTTTTCAGCGGTTTACAGAGACATGTTCACATTTCAGCTGCTCTGAGGTGATGTTGCGGAGCTGCATAAACACGGCTACGCAAAGCAGAGCGGATGTGCCGCGGAGCGACGCGATACTGGCGCAGATAATGCCCAGTATCCGAGCAGTAATATCTTGTTTTTTATGGAAAATATGGCGCGGGTCATATTTAATTGTTTGGCCTCGGGGAGCCTATTGAAAAGGTCCAGTCTAAACCCAGTAAATGTAAAGTCAATGAAAATTCACTTTGTGAAAGTGGAGGGGACCAAACAACCACTTTTCAAAAGTGGGGGGGACACGTTCCCCTCACAATGAATGGTTCCGACGCCCATGCGGCCTCTGGCCAGAGCGAAAGAGCACTTGCTCTAGCAATTTAAAGGAACGGGAAGGAGTAGGCGTGTCCTGGTCGTTGAACCAATCAGCGCTCTTGAAATGTTGTCGTCACTTCCTCTTCATGATCTGACTCCACCTATTGTATTGTATGCATTGTCCTTCAGTGCAGCTCCCTGCCCCCCAGTCATTTTGCCAGTACTTTGCCACAGAGAACAATGGGGCTTTAAAATGGAGAATGTCGGGCCAGTTTTAAAGTCAGGCTTCAAACCCCAGTTTAAAATGAACCTTAAAGCACAGGTTACATTAACACAGTTTTATATATAATCACTAATGTATGTATGATACAAATATGTATAGAAATACTTCCAGATTGTATAAAAATATTTCCACAATATGTTCTGATCTGGGGTCACTGCTGTTGGTCAGGTCGAGGGTCAGCAACAGGAACATCCCGAATGTCCAGGTTATTCGATCAATGGATTTCTTCTTTCCTAATGGTACGGGCATATTCCAAGATGACAAAGCCAGGATTCATTGCGCTATGAAACTGAAAGCGTGGATCATGGGAGCGTGAGACGTCCAGATCTTAACCTCTTAACCCTCGCCTGAACCAAGCACATTTTCTCCAGTTTGGCCTCACCCAAGTCTAAAAGCTCCAATCAATACAAGATCTTGGTGAAAAAAAATAGCATTTCATGTATAAAAAGCTGCTGTGGTCAATAAATGTTTCACTTTATGTTTAAAAACCTCCTAAATCACGTAGAGAAATATAACAGGTAAGATACAGAAAAAGATACCACCAGTTTTGCAGGTCTTAGCTTCACACCGTTGCTCTCCAGTCGCGAAGCTTTCAGATTGGTGTAAAGCCGAACTGGCAAAAATCTTGCCCCATGCGACTTCTACATCAGTGACTGTGAGGAATTGGCTCTCTCTCTCTCCCTCTTTGCCTCACAATCGCTAACAATAATCCCCCTGGTGTCTATAATTGCATCAAGAGGCCGTTATAGTTTTTAAGTCCCATCTCCTCCGCCGCGGCATTGACGGACGACGCACGCCGCGGCGAATCGTCAGCGCCGAACACCTAATTCAATTTAAGCCGGGATCTGTCGGTGCCTCTTTCTCATTACGGCGGCGCTTTGTTTGTGTATAGTTCTGGGGCTGGATCTATACGCCGTAATTGAAGCGCTGTGTAAACTCGGCCTCATCATTCACGGTAATAGCTTTCATCCATTCCGCTGATGGCTTTAGATATATGGGACGAACAGGAGTCTATGAAGCTATAATGAATGAGCCGACTGTACGTGTCACTATAGAGGCCGGAGCGCCGAGCAACACGGGGCCCCCGAAAATTCAATTAGAGAAAGTGGCAGACTATTACGGGAGTCATTTGCGAGCGATGTTAAAAATTCTAGGGGCGGAAAAGTTTGGAATGGTTGGTTTGCAGAGATGAGACTTGGGCCCGTGCTTCAGGAGGAAGGATCCAGAACCCAAACCGTCTGGTTATAAGACGATCAACCATCTAAGCCACCCTAGCGGTATTTTATGTATTGTTTTTTCTGTTATTTCAAGAACCTTTACATTGTAGATTCTCCCTGGGCGTTTATGAATGAACACATGTAACACTTCACAGCTCGAAGGTACAGGTTTGATCCCCGGCTGGAGCCTTTCATGTTCCCCCGGTGTCTGTGCAGGTTTCCTCCCTAGACATGGAGGAGGTTTCCTCCTTCCTCTGTGCCACAATTATAGCCTTTTTCCACTGGCACTTCTAGCCCAGGCCATGTTTACCCACATAGTTCACTGGACAGACCAGCGTCAACCAGGTACAAGCTTTGGAACCGAGACAAAACCTCAACTTTTACTCACATGACGTGAACTGACCGCTCTGATTGGCCAGAGGAGAGAGGACAGCACTCACTAAACAATTTAATATTTCACATCATACCGCTGTCAAAAATGTATTTTGCTGTCGACAGCATTTAGCCGCCGTTAGCACAATTTAAGTACAGCGGTTAGCACTCGTGCTTCACAGCTAGAAGGTCCCGGGTTCAATTCCCACCTGGACGGGGCCTTTCTGTGTGGAGTTTGCACGTTCTCCCCGTGTCTGCGTAGGTTTCCTCCGGGTACTCTGGTTTCCCCTACCACCAAAACATGTACAATAGGTCAGGATGAATTAGTTAATGTGGTTGGTGGTCGGACAGACCAAGGCACAGACTGGTGGCTTCGCTTCTGTCAGTTTACTCCAAGGGGGCAGCTGTGGCTACAGTAGCTTACCACCTCCGAGTATGGAGTGAATAATGACGACAGTGTAGCGCTTTGAGAAACTTGGAAACACAGGCTTGTAAAGCGCAATACAAGTGTAAGCCATTATTATTATTATTATTTGGCTGCTTTTTCCCTTTTGCTTCAGCAGTACTTCCACTAAGTCTATGAACCCCATCAAATATCAAAGTGTTGGTCCACAGTGTTTTCACCGCGGCTCACAAAACTTTCATCGTTGTTCGGTTGTTTCTATAATAATAAATGTCTGTATCGTGTGACGGGTCTGTGGGAGCTCCGCCCACAACCACTGCAGTCCATTTGGGTCAAAGCCACATGGAAACACATTTATCACGCAAAACCTTCCCCTCCGGGTTTCTGCTCTGCTTGTGTGTTTTTAGTGTTTGATCGGTTCCATATTGAGCAAAACGGCACAAATGCCACATAGATATTGTAGATACGTTACTGATCTTGACATTTGCGATTTCTGCGATTAATCTTGCCCTCGTCCTAATCCCTGTACCTGTCCCGTCTCCCCCCTCCTCCTCCCTGTAGACGGTGGTTTAATGGCCTGACATTCAGCTGTTCTCCGCTCAGTCACACAGCGGTGCCACAAAACCACACACAGAGCGAGCCTCCGTTAGATTTACCGCCGCTCCAAATGTCAGCGATGTCACCGCTAAGACACACGCGCTCGTTCATTCGGCCCCAGAGCCCTCGCCGCGCCAACAACTCCGTTGCGACGCCATTACTGACAAGACCAACGCGCTTATCCGTGTTTTTGTTTTAGACGACGTCGGATTCAGAAGGGAACGAGCAATTTCAGATAGAAAAGTGGTTTGTAGACAGCAACGGGCGACGGTCACGGGACATTTATGTTGGCTCAAAAAAACAGTGTATACTCCAGTGACTTTGCGCTTGGAGAATATAAAGGTGCGTTCAGACCTTTATATTCTGCAGGTGTCGGTGATTTCTGAATTCGGAGCAACGTAACCATCTCTACGACATCATAAAGACACGAGCGAAACAGAAACACCGCGTGAAGAGAGGAGGCAAAGCTTTATGACAGCGCCGCAGCTGTGGTTTGAAATGCCTTTCCCGAGCCCAGGCATTCGGATCAGCTTCAATAAACTTGACTGAAACAAAGAACGCACTGCCTTACAAACGTGCTTCAAACAGGATTTTATCGTGACACACAGGAACGGCAAACCACACACGCAGCCTATTATTGGAAATACATGGAATTAGCTTAAAGATTATGAAATGATGTTTATTGGCTGTTTGTGAATGGGGTTTTTGTGGGCAAGCGCCACACAGAGATTTCCTCACAGCCAGGGGCAGGAGGTTGTGAGGTCGGGGGGAGAGAGAGAGGGCATCCCCGAGTGGGAGAAGCAGGAGGGTGAGGTTTGTGTCAAAGTGTTGGAGGAAAACTCTTCTACTGTCACCAAAGCACGATCAAAGAATCAAGAACTTGAACAGCGCGTGGGGAAAAACCCGGAGGTCGCGCAACAGCAGCAGTGGCTCCTCCTGAAGTGAACACTTTTGACTCGAGCGACTGATGTCAAGGGTTTCCAGCGACCAAATGGAAGCGAGGTTTGGTATATTTCCACAATAAAGCTGTTGTAAACACAGCAAAAAAAACAGACCTTGCCGCATTGTCTCCACCTCAGGGTTTATTGAGCGATGGAAGATGGAAGTAGAATAGAAATGAATACTAATATTTGCCGTTCATGTAATTACTTTGCTTAAACAATTCGGATTTGCCGGATGGAAAATCAGCTTTAAAACTATGCACAACGGGAACGAAGCAGCGTCACTAAACTTCTTCCCAGGTCATTTTCATCTCTTCTGTCTCAATATCATGCAATATGAAGCTCAAATTGAATGGCCGAGTTCCACAATGTATTCCTTTGATTTTAGGAAAGTGATTGTTTTCTAAATACTCTCAGATGAAACTGTACCAGAATACAGTTACTCAACAACACCAACTAGGAGCTCTCGCAAACCGTACTGGACGGCCCCACGAGTTCTTGCACTTGCATGTGCTATCGCTGAGTCCATTTGCAAGACCTTTCACAGCTCCTCGTCAGTTTAATGCCTTTGAGTTTAAGGGTCTGCAGGAGTCGGTATCTATCGGACTCCTTATTAAACCCAGCCACAGTCGAAGTCTGAGGAGCAGATTATCTTTGTGCACACAGAGGCTCTCCCTCCCGAATCGGAAATAAATAAATCATTCCAAATCAATAGCCCCGAACCTCTCTTAGCCCGTTAGCATGCTGCGAACGTGTGAGCGCTAATTAGCCGCCATTAGCTGGATAAAAGCCGCAGCGAAGAGAGCGCATGCAACTTTAATGAGCCTCTTGTACCCGCTCTGAATATTTACTGTGGCTTTCTTTGAGAGGAGTCTAAACATTAAAGCTCGACACAAACACGCGCCGAGGGAAACATTAGCGAAGCGGTTAGAGAAAGATTCGACTCCTAACAAATGTGGCTTGGATCTTTTTTTTCGTGTCGCGACTCGATCTGGAGGAGTACGCCACATAAGCAAATGTTACGCTTCGCAAAACTGACTTCAAAGCACGGGTTTCTACGTCACGTCAGTGGATGTCCGTGTTTTCGGGGTGGACGCAGTTTAAATCTTCCACAGAGTAGTCATCCAGATGGAGGATAGCAACAAGTGGAGTTCACCAGGTGTTGTTGGATTTTGCCAAATCAAAAAACAACATCGCACACTCCGATGTCCAAATCCTTAATGATAGTGATTACATTTCGGGATTAGCCTTCATCAGATCCTTCTTCTTTCCTCTCTAAACCAAAATGTGTGTGGAGTGGACCAGCCCAGGTTGTTGGATTTGTTAGCGTCAGGCGGCGCACACACTACAACTTTCTTTTTAAATATACTCCCACTTGTGGTGAGTCTTCCCAGTTATCGAAGACAGTCCCCGAGAGTCATGTCTCATCTGTGTGGGGTCTACGACTGGACTTGTGTTCGAATCGTGTAACGTGAGTGCGGCAGAAAGACGCGACTAAACCGCAGTCACAGAGGATCAAACTAGGGCTGCGACATTTTTCGATTAATTGCGATTAATTAATTACATGCGGTTTAGTGCAATTAAAAATATTAATCGAAATTAATCACACTTTGCTTTCCACACTTCAGTTTCCTTTTTTCCTGCAGACGCACAATTAATGGCAATATTGCACTGGTCTGTTGGACTTGGTTGAACAAAAATAAACAATATTTTGTTGCTTAAGCTCATGTATTCAGTCATTATTCAATGGTGTACTAAAAATCCTTATGAAAAAACTTACTTCCCACTGTTCTCAGGTCAAATATTTAAATGCGATTAATTTCGATTAATTAATTACAAAGCCTCTAATTAATTAGATTAATTTTTTTAATCGAGTCCCGGCCCTAGATCAAACATGTGTAGCAGTATGGGGCGGCTCGTCCCAGGTTCACCTATAAAAGGCGCTGCTGTCCTATGCTCGCCCCTCTCTGACCAACAGAGGGCGTAGCATTATCAACTTTATCTATTTGATTGTATTAGAAGAAGAAGAAGAACTTTATTTACATAGCGCCTTTCACAGACATAGTCACAAAGCGCTTCACACGAGACAAATATACATTCACTCCATACTCGGTGGTGGCTGTCGTGACCGCACACATCTGACCACCATCATTCACGCACACATCATTCATCCTGGTCTATTGTACATGTTTTTAGTGGTAGAGGAAACCGGAGGAAACCTACACAGACACGGGGAGAACATGCAAACTCCACACAGAAAGGCCCCGTCCGGGTGGGAATCGAACCCGGAACCAAAATAGCCTAATGCCCCCATGGCATAACCAGGCAACACAGGCAGGTTTAACTGATTGACATTTTATTGATGGCAGGTAACCTAATAAATACATGTTGACAGTTCATAACCAAAAATAAACACTGTGACGTCCTTGATGTTAAGTGTCTTTAACTCTGTAGGGCCGGGTCCGAATTATTATTATTTTTTTTAAGTCTTTCCGCTGCTGAAAAAAAAGTGTTTGGGGTTTTCCTAGAGGGGGTTATTAATAGTTCAAGCCAGATTTACGTCAAATTGTATAAATACAAGGTGAATGGCAGCATTAGTCTCGACTTCAGGCGTGATATCAGGGCAAATACCGGCATACAGGACAACCTATTAGGCTTATGTTCTGGGGCTAAGAGGGGAAAACAACAGGTCTCTCATAATATACTCCGCAGTTTGTGAGATGCTCTTGGCTGCTGAGACCTGGCAACCCTGGGTAACTGGACCATGCGCCTGGAGCTAAATGCTTGCTCTTTAGCAGCAGATGAGGTGGATGGTAGAGACGCGCACAAAGGAAAGGCTCACCGCCCACAGGAGCCTAAGATAAAGAGTAAACAGTGCATAATCGGTCATCTACATGAGCTCGGCAATAACCTACATAATGCCTTGACTGAAATCAGATACGGATTGTTGGTGTCAGTATCTAGGTCACTTTGATCAACCCAAAGCCCAGCAGAGGTGCAGGGCCACCAACAGGCTAGAAACAACAACGGCCCATTGACCTCACGCAAGTCGATTTACACATTTCTCAAGACGTGCCCTGCTCACCAGCGATTCCCCACAGCCCGGCCCAGTCTTTACACAATGACCCTAGTGCTCCTAATAGCCCTCTCAGCTGGGTCTCCAGCCTTGCGGCCATGATGGGGCAGCTACAACGGCGTGTGGGTGAGGGGAACATCGGCAGTGGCGGTTCGAAGGGCAGACAAACCCAAGGAATTGTCATGTCATAATTACGCCTGTGTTGGCCGCTAGTAAGGAGGGGAGTAAATGTTTCACTGTCATGGTCTTTTAGCGCATTCGGTCACATAACCATAAATATAAAACTAAACTAGCCTCATGGACAGATCCCTTGACATACCTGAAATCAAGGACTCAGTACCTTTTGCGGTTTGCCCGAAGAACAGTTTCTGGTTTTGCTAACTTGTTTGGAGCTTGTATACATATTTTTTTTTCAAAGATATGTATGGTTTTTATCTTTTCATCAGACGTATGCGGACAGAGTTTGCCGATAAACCTTCGCTCTCTCTCTCATATAGACAGAGAGACTCCTGCTCCTCTAATGGACACAGAGCTCGGATCGATACCAGGCCTTCAGAAACACAAGCGCTACGGGAGGCTAATGGTACGGCGCAGAGGAGAGAGTGCACGGACGCCAGCTTCGGGTTTATCGTGAGTGCTGTAGGCTGCTGTTATCAGACCAGAGAGCGAGTCTATTACAAGGGTTTGGCGTGTTATCAAACACCGTCAACGCGGGCACTGATGGGATTTATGGCGCTTTAATGAGAGCCGAATCTAAAAGAGCCGTTCAAAGACTGGCTCGTTTTTGTCTGGATTTCTTGAGGGGCCGACCAGAAAACTCATACTGTTTTTGATGAGAAATTAACATGGTACCATGGTAAAAAGCTCGAAAAAAGTAGATTTTTGCCTAACGTTAATATGACTCATGCTAACGGGGAGATTGTTTTTAACCTCTGAAATGCATGTCATGTAATAAAACGTTTAAAGATGCTCATTACATTTCAAATCTTTCAAACTTTTATCCTGGAATATGACTTCAGAACCTCAAAAAACACACTTAGACTTAGTATTTTCTTTCAATAACTTTAAAGGAATTAATTTATTTGACCAGGAAAGTCCCACTGGGATTTGAATCTCTTTTCTAGGGGAGTCCTGGCCACATGTTTTAGCGGTAGGGGTTAAGTACCCGGAGAAAACCTACACAGACACGGGGAGAACATGCAAACTCCACACAGAAAGGCCCCGTCCAGGTGGGAATCATGCTCTCTGCTCTCTGCTCACTTGTGAGTATTGTTTCTGTCACTTGTTTATTGCTTTTTTTAGTCACATTTTTGTTGTATTTTCATCCTCGATTTTGTCGCTATCCTGACACTTTTTTTTCTAGAAGCTTTTAGATTTGGGTAAAGCCGAACTGGAGAGAATGTGCTCGGTTCAGATGGGGGTTAAGAGGTTAAAACTGTGACAGAAGGACAGGAGGAGATCAGCCTCTGCAAAGCAAGCTGGACTGTCTGAGAACATTCAGTGACAGACTGTTCCTGCTCAAATGCACTAAAGAGCTACAGGAGCTCTTTCCTCCTCTCAGCTCTTTCAACAGAAACAGAGAAGTTTTATTGGACATAAATCATAAATGGGGCTCAGACTCCGGTGGAAGATTAAATTAACGATATGAAATACATGGCGATGATGAATGTTAGACAGAGTGTTCCCACCGGAGTCTGGACACTGGTGGTGGTGATGAGACTCGGGGCAGCCAGTTGACAATGATGAGCAGAGAGGCCAGGCGGAGGAGGGGCGGAGGAGGGTCGCAGCACGAGGAAGCTTAAAAAGGGGATCCTGGAAGATGAATGGCTGAAGCAGGATTGAGCAGCTGCTTGAGATGGGGCTGTGATTGGATGATTGGTAGAGGGTTGTTGGTGATGAGACGATGAATGATGCAGGTAGGTCTTCCAGGTTGAATTTGCGCTTAAGTAATAATTAAGTAGACTTAAGCTCAAGCAACCATAGTTCTGATACCCTGAACTATGGTTGATTTGGACTTTTTTTTTTTGTATAGGTATTAAATGGCAAATGATGAATTTACCTTATGGATTAACAAAGTCTTCTGATTCTGGTTTTCCATTGGGAACAGTTTTACATAAATCATGCTTCTTTCCATCTAAAAAATGCACTACTTTTAATTCTTTCATTGATAAAACAAAAACTTAATCTCCTGTTGACTCCAGAAATAGGAGCTCTTCGCATTTGCCACGACCATGTTTGTTTACCGCTAATGCCGCAAGAAATAGGAAGTCGCGTAAAACCGGGAAATAGCGTAAACATGCCACTATATCCCAGTTATTATTGGAGAATCCAGGTTCCTCATGACCAGGAAACTGCTATTTTTAGGTTTTTAATCGGAAAACTGTGTTTATATGATCAAAGACAAAACTGGAATGTTAAAAAGGAATAATAATAACCAGGAAACTCGACACACTCAGTGAAAATATGCAGGCGCTCACAGATGGATATTTGGTTCGTTCTGCCCCATTTTTGTCCAAACTTCTCTCTGCTACTTGCTTGACTTTCCCCTTGATTTAAATTGCTTTTCTGACGTTGGCGTCCCAAACAAAAACACCCGCTAATTGGTCATTTGTAGTCGAAGTCCTGTCAGGTGAAGTCACTCTCTCCCGAATCAAAGCTTTCCCAAATTAGCTTCCGTTTAACCGCGCTCGAGTCTCTGTTCTCGTCAGTTTCCTTTACAACGCTGGAAATGTGTCGTTTCGTGTGACCAAAGCGCTCCCGACAGCTTCGCTCGCCGTCCCTCGTGTCGGCTCCAAAAGGCCAGATTCTAAATGTCCACCCAGAACAAAACGCGAGTCATCTCCAATTGCGTTTGGCAGCTCCTCACGGCGGGACGGACACATCTTTCCCCCTCAAAGCTTGTCATTCTCCAAAACGTAATGGCAAAATAACCACCTAAAATAACCTCTATTCGACCAAATCAAAATATACAAAAGGGATATGAGTCCGGTGGACTTAAAGGAACAGGCCACCATCCTGAGATATGTTCCTACTTGAGCTTAGACGAGTTGATGCGTACCTGTCTGGTCTTTGTGCGTGTCCTCAGTCACGCAAACATATATAATCCGAGTATAAAAATCAAAATGAAGCTGAAATACTCGCAAAATAAAACCTTTTACTGAAAGACATATTTAAAACTAACTTCCCTCATAAATCAACATCCACAGAGATGGAGACGCAAACAAACAAACAAACAAACGAAACAAACAAGAATAAATCAACCAATAAAAGAATAAAGCAATCAATCAATAAAGAACAAAAGAAACAAACAAAGAAAAACAAACAATGAACAAAAGAATACATAAAAGAAAGAAATATAAGAGAGAGAACAAACAAACATAGAAATGGTCAATGGTCCCATATATGTAGCACTTTCTACCTCATTTGGGTCAAAGGAACATAAAGGAACCACTCACCCATTCACACAGAGAGAGGAAGAAATCAACCAATAAAGGAATAAAGCAATAAAGCAATAAATAAATAATTAAATCAATCAATCAATAAACCCCTCCCCCTCAGACCGGGTGAGTGTTTATGCTCTTTCTCCTGATGTTTCCTGTTGATCTGATCGATCCTGGAGTTTCTTGTTGATGTTATTGATCTTCTTCTGTCCTTGGCTCTTGAGCGTCTTCATCGTACGTTATACTACTTTACACCAGCATTTAGCCTACGATCAAGGCAAAATGTTGCTTTGTATGTTATTTTAGCGGCAAAATAATTAAAAAAAAGAATCCTCAGAATATAGTTAATATACAAAAGGCGTGGCCTCGCTGAGGGGAAATAAAACCTCTAATGGGAATCACAATTAAAAGTCTTTTCTGGCAGACCATGAACATATTCCTCACACACAAAGTTAAGTCAAAATCGGGTCTATAGCAATGTTTCTTCACACAAATTTACTAACATATGCTAACGTTAGCACTCATGGCTAATGTTGCGTTTTGGTTTTTAAAAAACACGGTGTGCACGGTGGCACGGCGGATAGCGCTCGTGCTTCACAGCTAGAAGGTCCCGGGTTCGATTCCCACCTGGACGGGGCCTTTCTGTGTGGAGTTTGCATGTTCTCCCCGTGTCTGCGTAGGTTTCCTCCGGGTACTCCGGTTTCCCCTACCACTAAAAACATGTACAATAGGCCCAGGGACTGCAGGTGGAAATTAGCACAAGTGCTATAACCTGGTACAATGCATTTCTCCTTTCTGAGGCTAATGTAGATTGTACACTGTCCCTGTTCAAATAAATACATATTTAAATAAATAAAATAGCATCAGAAAACGTCTTTGTGACGAATATGTCAAACAAATAAAACCATAAATTCAAACCTGGCTCGATCCATTATTCAGATTTCCATAAGCCTTGTTTTTATATGAAAAAAATAAAAACTCGTGTCTCGCCTCCAAGTGTAAATATTAACAAATGAATGAAATCTGGGCAGTGTTTTATTTTGCACAGACAACAGTCCAGACACCTGCCCCCCTTTCGTAACGCGACTCTGTTTCATCATCTATACCAGATGCCCCGCAGCAGCAGCAACTCTCTCTGACCCATTCACAAAACCTCTGGACGTGAGACCGCAGCCCTGATTTATAACCCAGACTAGAGCTGTCCCTCTGACGCACCTCCATCTTCCTCGACGGAAGAGACGCCCGGCGAGATTCATGGGCCGTACGGCGTGGCGGCCATTAGCGCTCGCCGTGGACCGTCCTCATCACTGTGGCACAGCGGTTATCCCGTCTGCTGCCCGGCGGAAGAAGGATGATTTATATTCGTCTCACGGTTGGCATAAACTGAAGGGGCAGACGATACATAAACTTAAGTACTGCACTTAAGGGGAGTTTTTGAGGATCCGGGCTTTGCTTGAGTCGTGTTTTTCACCGAGAACCTTTTTGCTTTTACTCCTCTGCGTTTGGAAGATGAATGTCACACTTTCTACTCCACAACATTTCAACAAAGGCTCCCGAAGCGAAGAGTAAAAGTGGCCACTCGTTTAAAAAGCCTTTAAATGCAGACTTTATGAACAGCAGGGGGCGCTGTGCAGATGTGCTGTCAATGCCACTGACTCACGACAAAGAAGAAGATTTGTCCCCGTCGTGTTGCCGTACAGAGGGGGAATTCCGGCGCAAGTTTCATCTTTATGAAGCTGCAAAGCGATACCGAAAGTAACGGGCAAAGTAATTACTCAAGTAAGAGTAAAAAAGTACGTGGAAATAACTTTACTTAGAGTATGTATGTTTCAGTAGTGAGAAGAATTTTTAGATAATATTTTAATGTTAGGTGGGGCGACGGTGGCACAGATGGTAGAGCGGGTCGTCTCATGATCGGAAGGTCAGGGGTTCGAATCCCGCCTCCTGAAGGTGCACATTGTCGTTGTGTCCTTGGGCAAGACACTTCACCCTCCTTGCCTCCAGTGTCTGCGTACACTGGTGTATGAATGAGAGAGTGAATGGGTGAAGCCCCCTATGAGAGACCAACAGGCCCGTTTAGAACCATGAGGCCGTCCTTCTGTGGACCCACCACCTGCAGGAGGAGCCATAGGGGCTGGTGCAGCTCCAACAGCTGCCCCCACGACCCGGAAACTGACAAGTGGGAGAAAATGGATGGATGGATTTTAATATTACAAGTACATCACATGTAGAAAGTAAAAAGAAAGTACAATATGTAAAAGTACAATTGCTTCAAAAAGTTACTTAAAGTGACAGTTCGGAAGTCTAAATGCTTTACACATTTGATCAAACCCCCCGGTCTTTCATTTTGATGCAAAGTAAGTAATAACATACATATTATTTTTCCTGGGTCTCCGCGACAGAGTCTAGTATCCTCCCGTGTCGACCAATGAGACCAGATTTTCCTGTAAACCAGCAAGGGTGGAGGAGTTTGAATGTTTACTTTTTGAAAAGTCTGCTCCTGCTCATATTGCAAACTAAGAAGGGCTTTCTGGTTAAAGAGGGGAGGAATTTGAAGGTTTACTTTCAAATTTCCCTCTCTCTCTCTCTCTACAAACTTACAAACTATCACTTTAAAGCTGCCCTCAGCTTTAAATCACCAGAATCACCAGGGACCCTACATTGCAAAGTCTCTTCAAGGTAGTGTCTTCAGGGAGGAGACTGCGGAATCCACGGGCCAGGTCCAGTCGACTTAAGAACAGTTCCATACACCAGGCGGTCAGGAAGCTGAACATATACTCGTGAAAATATATTGAATTTTAGTCGTTAAACATTAAAACATGTTTCTATTGGAGTGAATTACTGAAAACCTTGGATCGATAAGGCTCTGGAGTTTGGGACGAGCCTGTGTCCGTCCTCGTTGATAATTCATCTTTAACTCTCGGCTGTTCTGGTTCACTCGTGTCTTTTGTGCTTTGTATGAAGTCATAAAACTTGACAGCCTCCTCTCATGGCCTTTAATGTTGCTGATGCTTCCCGTGGATCAGCGATCGTCTTTAACGTAACGGGACGAGATAAAAGTGTCACTGTTTTGGCTGCACAGGCGTTTTTATTCTACACTGTCGGCAGCTTGTCACGAGGATCTTTCTGCTCAGGCGCGATTAAAGCAAGAGAAGAAGAAGTCTGCCGTAAGTGTTTATAGTCCGGCTTTATAGCTCGTAGTTTTGGAGTCTGTGGAGTTTGCATGTTCTCCTCGTGCTCACGCCATGTTTTGAGGGACATGCTTATGCTTATATTAAATTTAATGTCAAGTAAAAATATATACATTTGCAATTTGATTTTTATTAATTTTGTAGGAATGTGTGACACTGCTAACTGTAAAGTAACTCTAACGAGAGTAATGATTCACTTAGAATGTTGTTCACGTTCCTGAAGTCACACTGATAAGAGGAAATATTAGTGAGTTTTATTTGAGGTTTTTTAGGATTTTTGGTAGGTTTTCGGAATGAAATGTAAGGCAAGGCAAGTTTATTTGTAGAGCACAATTCATACACAAGGCAATTCAAAGTGCTTCACAGTTGCATAAAATTAATTTAAGAAATCAGATCAAATCATTAAAACATCAACATAAAAATTAATCAATGACAGTAAAAGGCAAGAGTGCAGATAAAATACTTTCAGTTTTCATCTGCTCGGGTAAAAAGAGCTGTTTTCAGCCTGGATTTGAACATTGTCAGAGTTGAGGCCTGTCTCACATCCTCATGAAGACTGTTCCAGATTTTAGCTGCATGAAACTGAAACGCAGCCTCAGCGTGTTTAGTCCTGACTCTGGGAACCACCAGGAGACCCCTCCCTGAAGTTCTCAGGGCCCGAGATGGTTCATACGGCTCTAACATGTCAGAGATGGACTTTGGTGCTAAACCATGAAAAGACTTGTACACAAGCAGAGCTGTTTTAAATTCTATTCTCTGAGTGACAGGAAGCCAGTGCAGAGACCGGAGCACTGGACTAATATGGTGGTATTTCCTGGTTCTTGTCAGGACTCGAGCAGCAGCGTTCTGGATGTTCTGCAGCTCTAACAGCTCGTTTAGAAAGGCCAGTGAGCAGCCGTTACAGTCGTCTAACATGCTGGAGACAAACGCATGGATGAGTGTCTCCAAGTCTGGTTTTGACACTATTCCTCTGATCTTAATGTTTTTCAGATGGTAAAAAGCTGATGATGTTATTGCTTTAATGTGGCTGTTTAAGTTCAGGTCTGAGTCCATGATTACTCCTAGATTTCTAACCTGATTTCTTTGTTTTAGAGAGAGAGACTCAAGGTGACTGATAACACTTTGTCTTTGTGTCTGTCGCCATAAAAACAATGATCTCAGTTTTGTTGGAGAAAGTTGTTTTGCATCTGTGGGATGCAGTCTGTATCTACAGGCCCGTGTTCACCTGCCGTACGCGTAACCATGGGGACGGTTCAATCAGCAGTGAAAACCTCATCAGAGATCCTATAACAACCGGTCATGGAGCGATCACAGGGCCGTTTCCCAGTTTACACAGGGTCACCTTCACATGAACGCAAGAATTAAAACATATTTTTGTTGCACTACAAAAAAAAAAGCAGAAAGCTGACCTCTTCCACCGCTGACAATTACATTATTTGATTTGATTGCTCTATGTTAGGGAAATAAACTCTCCCTCCCTCTGTGTCCCGGTGCAGCGAAGGGTTAAAAGTTTGGTGCAGTTTGAGGAGCCGAGGGAGGAAAGTGCTGACGGGACAAAACCCTTCAAACCCTGTGACATGAATGTTTAATCGGAGTTTAATGAACAAAAAAAACCTGTATAGTCCGGGCTACTGCAGCAAACACTGATGAGTGAAAATAAAAGTAGGGAAATCCACTCACGTTTCGAAATATCTGTCTTTGTTATATTTGATGTTATTTAGTATAACTTTGGTCCTGTTAGTTCTTGTAACCCTTAGTCAAAACAATTAGAACATGTATTTTCTCATCTTTAAGTGCAATATATTGTATTTAATCTCATTTCAGGAGCAATAAAATAGTCCACTGAATAGCTGGACAATATTCATAGGCAAATGATTATACTTACAGACTCAAATCAAGGGGGAATATTCTTTATTCTGTTTTGTGATGTCCCTTTAAGACCTTTAAGTCACACTCACTTCTTTCCCTTTATATTTGAAACATATTCCATAATGAGAGTTAATGTTGAGTTTGCTGTGAGCCGTTCACGTCTCCTGGGAATGGGACGTGCAGCTGCTGTGTTGCTTTGACTGTAGTTAAACATGAGGTTTAATTTTGCAATATATCGCAATAATACTTCTCTGTTGTGCTTCGTTAATCGTATCAGAAATGGTAAATAGTCTAAACTTATATTGAGCTTTTCCACCTGTCTTAGCCACTCAAAGCGCTTTATGTCAAGGACCCACTCACCCATTCACACTCTCAGTCATACACCAGTGTCAGACCCTGGAGGCAAGGAGGGGGAAGTGTCTTGCCCAAGGACACGATGACAGTGTGCGTCTGCAGGAGCCGGGATTCGAACCCCGGGCCTTCCGATCATGGGACGACTCGCTCCTCATCTCAGTTATGGAAATGAAATAGTTAAATCATAGTAAATATCGTTTTGTAAATACAGATTTGGGGCTGATTCGTTTTTTTATTATTATTATTTTTATTTTTTATTATTATTTTTTTTATGATTATTTTTGTATTATTATTATTTTAATTTATTATTATTATTATTATTATTATTATTTTTTTGTATTATTACTCGTGTCCCGTATGTCCCGCCGTGATCCGCAGTGTGGCTTTAAAGCCGGTGCATCAAGCGGAGCCCGACAGACCTCCCTCACGCCGCCATTGACTGCAGCGTCCCGAACTCACTGACCCGAAACACGATGTTAGACTAACTCTGATAAATCATTCATCGAAACAACGTCAATTAGAGCCGCGCCTCATCTTTATTTGATACGAGGCGCGGGAGGAGGAGAAGGAGGAGGAGGAGGGGCCTGGAGAGCGGGACGCTGAGAGACTGAAACACAATGGATATCTGCTCAAGGTAAAGGTCACAATTCAGGATTTACACTTTTTTTTGTTATAGTTCAGTCGACTGTCACATGTAAAGCTCAGAATGGTTAAAAAAAAAAAGATTTACTCAAGTACTTGTATTTGAGTAGTTTTATCGTTCTTTTTATATATGTGGGGGTCGCTGCTGTTGGTCAGGTCTAGGTTCAGTGACACTAATACTGTATGAGCCCAAACAATGAGATCAGCTGGACATCCTGAATGACCAGGTTATTCCATCAATGGGTTTCTTCTTCCCTGATGGCTCGGGCTTATTCCACGATGACAAAGCCGGGATTCATGGGGCTCACATTGTGAAAGAGTGGATCAGGGAGCATGAGATTGATCCAGGTCTTAACCCCGTTGGGAGTCTTTGCTGGAGAAGGCTTTATATGGGCGGCACGGCAGCGTAGAGATTTAGCGCTCGTGCTTCACAGCTGGAAGGTCCCGGGTTCGATTCCCACCTGGACGGGGCCTTTTCTGTGTGGAGTTTTCATGTTCTCCCCGTGTCTGCGTAGGTTTCCTCTACCACTAAAAACATGTGAATCCTTCAGCCAGGTGATTCTGACCATCAGCCTGGCTCCACACATGGAGATGCGCTGCGGTCGCCCACTGCTCCTTACAGGTCGTCCAAGAGGCGTCCAAGGATGGGTCAAATGCAGAGGTCAAATTATGCACCTTAACCTTAAAGGGACTATACGGCGTTTAAAAATGTTGAAACTAAGTAGGTTCCTCCCTCTACGTGTTCCAGCCATGTCCTAATGTGTAGAACGAGCCCAGACCTGTTCAGCACAACTTCCTCTAAAATCCGGCCCGAAGTGCCGTCATGCACGAGCTTAATATAGAAACTGCAGTTACACTTAAGACCTGAGGTGGCAGTATTGAGCATAAAATGACCAACTTGCATCTAGTGCAGAGGTGGGCAAACTACGGCCCGCGGGCCAAATCCGGCCCACGAGATGATTTAATCCGGCCCCTGACTTGTAGAGCACACATTCCTGAGTATGTCAAAAAAAAAAACTAAGTCTCTAGCCCATTCCTGTGGGGAGTTATGATTTTTAAGGAAATAACTAGTGTGCTCATTCCAGCCACTAGGGGGCAACATAAATACAAAATATATATATATAATTCACACGTGTTCAGTAGAGGGCACTGACATAACAAGAGATCAGGGTAACACATTATAACCACGTGTTAAAGGTGAGTCTGCCTCAGGGGGGCTGTGGCTACAATAGTAGCTTACCACTGTGTGAGTCAATCATGACTACAGTGTACTTTGAGAAACTTGTGACACAGGCTTGTAAAGCCGTTATTGTTATTTATTACTGTCCTGTCGGGCTTTTAAAATCACAGCTCATTATTATTAATTTATTGGAAAAATATATTTTCCTGTTTACATTATATGCTGCCCGCGACCCGCCGAGGAAACTGGATTTCGGCCCACGATCCAAATCAGTTCGACAGCCCTGGTTTAAAGGGTGCACAATATTTTCACTGACATGAAGAAGGATACGACATAACTGCTGCAATTTGTTGCACTTTTGTAATGTGCTATTACAGTCAAACTGAGAGTTGTACTTGTTTGAAATGCTCCAAACTGGTCCGGCCCTCCTGGCGAGTTCAAAAACCCAATGTGGCCCTTGCATCAAAAAGTTTGCCCATACCTGATCTAGTGTCTTAATTTTTTTTATTTGAGCTTTATTTATTTATTTTATTTATGTATTCATTTATTTGACAGGGACATTGCAGTTCAACATAGTACAAAACAGGCTTGTAGCTGAAAGAGTTTATCGCTAGTGCTAATTTTCAATTCCAGTCCCTGGTTGGGCCTTTCTACACTACATTAAAATGTACAATTTCATCCTAAAACTTACCTTTATACACTAAATAAATCATTCATATACACAAAGTCAGTGCTATTTACAGATGGGTGCAATTCTGTTTCGATTTCAGCCAAGACTTAGCTCGAGAAGTGAACATTTTAAACTCAGTCATGGTTTTAAGTTCAATGTAACCAGGTTGTTTTAATGGTTGTGAGGAAACGTACACAGACAAGCAAATTCCTCTGGCCGGGGATTGAACCCTAGACCTTCACGCATTGGTCACATTCCACTCACTAACAACGCTGGATCTTCTGTCACTGCAGAAGCTTAATGAAACAAAGCCACAGAGTTTCCCCCTACCACTTAAAACATGTACAATATGCCAGGACGAGTGAGAGTACCGAGCCTGGCGTGAGTACAGTGTGGCGCTTTGAGAGAAATGGCGCTAACCTGTAAGCCATTTTTATTATGATTATTATTATACAGCTTTATCCGTAGAAAAAGAAACAAGTGACGTGACGTTCATGAGCGAGCGGCTCTTTTGAACGGCTCTTTAAGGTGAACGGTTTGAACTGGTCCTCGGATCTTTTTTTTTCCAGTCGATTTGACCCAGAACTCCCCCCGGAACGAACACAAGAATCCGCCCAACAACGGAGCAGGCGACACAAGTGAAAGCTTTTTATGCTGAAGTGAAATGTAAACGCACTAGAAATGATTTCTCATGATGATGAGACAGTTGCATCCTCTTTTTATTAGTCGTGGCATGAGATTTTATTCACAAAGCCTGAATATCAGTCCCATTGTAATTGTAGATGATTTAAAAAAAAAAAGAAGAAAAAAAAGCCTTTTATAAATCTGGCTGACGTTATTCAAATGTTATATCAAAAAGAGCCAGTCTGTTGAACGGCTCTTTGAAATGAACGTACTCCCAGTAAAGAGCCGTAAATCCCATCACAAGAAGAAGCTACATTAGTGATTGCGATCAATCCAAACTTATGCCATGGTTAAAAGCTCATTAAAGTCCACGCACATGAACACAGAGATGCTGCATCAAAGCGGCTGAAGCGCAGATGACTTTTCAGAATCCGCAAGTATATCTTTCCTGCGTACAGTGAGTGTGATGATCGGAGATGGCGCGCCGCCCTGAGCTGTGCATGTTTAACCCGGGATCGGTTTAAGAGACTGGGGCTAAACGCTCTGAGAGAACTGGACCAGAAAACTTCAACTCCGCTCAGCGCCGGCGCAGAGTAATGCATTCGGATGTGCGGGCGGAGTGAGAGGAGAGAGGGCTATTTTGTGAAGACTATCAGGGTGTAAAAGGTCAGATACTTTAAAAAAAGGGTTTGTCAGCACGAAAATTACAAGTAACAAGTTGATTCAGAGTCACTGCTGGGTACTGAAGTGATGTTACAGTGGGTTTAAACAGAGATTTTTTTTTGTATTTTTGAGAACTTTCAACTTTTACTCAACATTTGACACATACATAATAATACTTTCTACTCCACCATTTCAATAAAGGCGCCAAAGTGAAAAAGTAAACTTGTCAATGTGTTTTGTTCCTTTTAACCTCTTAACCCCCGCCTTAACCAAGTACGTTTTCTTCAGTTTGACGTTACCCGCATCCAAAAACTTCTTAAAGCAGTGCTAAGTAACTCATGCCCCTAGAGGCCATAAGCGCCACTGCAGGTGTCGTAGCACGTTGCGTTTTTTTTACTCATTAATTGTCCGTGAGAGTAAATACTACGCTGACAGAAAAGACAACGGGACAGAGGGATATTGTTCATCCAATTACACAATGGAGATCTTTTTTTTTTCACTCAAACTTGGCTGTAGATACTGTTTAAGTGGCGCTAGCCCGCGGTTAGCTTTGCCCGTTAGCCTGTTAGCTTGTTCTTCATGATTCCATTAGTGTGTATTGGTGACTCCGACCCGGAGGCAGGAAAGTGAAAGACCCCCCCAATCATCTCATTAACTCTTGTATTACCCCAAGAGGGACTACGGACAGGACTTATTAAGGGAAACAAGTTACTTATTACTGCTTTAAAAAAAAGCGTCAAAAGAGCAACAAAAACGAGACAAAACAGGCGACAAAAAAGTGACTATAAAGCAACAAAACAAGCAGCAAAAAAGTGATAAAAATGCAGCAAAACAGGCAACAAAAATAACAACAAAAAGTGACGACAACGCGAGGAAAAATCTTAGATCAGTTTTGTAGGTCTTAGCTTTCAAATGAGGCGTTACCCTGGTCTGTAGGCTGTAAATAGAAGCTTTTAGGTTTGGGTAAAAGAGGCTCAAGAGGTTAAAAGCCCAATAATGCACACTCCAGAGCAGTAGGTGGCGCTGAACAAATATAATGTCAAAGGCCAGTGACTCAGGAAGGAAGAAGGTTTGTCCCAGTTGTGTTGCTTTAAGGTTTTTACAGCAAATACTTCTGTACTGTCACTTAAGAAATGTCAATGAGCAACTTTTATACTTTTATTGAAGTATCGTTGAAGTAATGACGTTTTCCTTCATTTTGAGGTGGAGTAACTTCACTCATAACATACGTTTTTGGAGCAATCTCTCTAGAAAATTTGAACGTGAATCTTTTCAAATCAGCCTGTACCATCAAACATTAAAATACTGTAGTCTATAAATGATGCCGCGACATGGAAAATACATTAGCCCCAAAGAACAGCTGCAGCTAAAATAATTCATACGGACATACGTTTGAACCCGCTCGCTCCTCGTGGGCCGGACCTAAAACTTTCATTGGGGTTCGGCGCGCAGTCGTGAAGCCCTGGAGGAATAAATGATATCAGTGATTTGGAGAGATGGTTCTCGACGTGACGGCTCACGGCCCAAAAGTGCATCACGAGTCTCTTCTACCAGGACGACTCGGTTTATTAACACTGACGCGTCGCAGCTGATCTCCACGGTAACGCAGGATAGTCAGCGCCGTAGAAATAAGAAGGAGAAGCGGAGTTCGATCCTAACGTGTGCCGACAGGAAGTCGTCTAGTCCGGGCAACAAAGATCTTTCATAAAACGCTAAGACCATAGTTCTATGTTTGAACCATCGGCAATTCTGGCGGCCATCTTGTGACTGGCCCATCTAACCCAGTGCAATGTAATCAAATGGGAAACATGGACACTTTTTTTCACATTGTATTTCAGTTCAATAGGAGGCATAGACTTTATCTATACATTTGTTCATGGATTTTCTTCACTTCAAATTATTCAGTTCAATTTATATCAGATATGTTTGTTTCCTACTTTAAAACAGTATGTCTGTACTTTTAAACACTATGACCAATATGTATGGAATATGGGACTGTGATACAATGAATGTTAACCACTGAACCCTGGGAATGAATGAGAAGGATCTGAACACAGTTGATGGAGGGCCACGTGATCAGTGGAGCTCCACTTTTCGACAGGAAATGACGTCACCTCAGCAGGACAACGCAAGCTTAAACTAATCCAAACTAACCCTAATCCTACCTTTAGGGATAGTGGAGTGTACGAAAGGCGTTTTAGTGAGATTAACTTAAATAAATGTTGGTGGTGACGTCATTTTCTGTGGAGGTCTGGAGCTCCACTGATCACATGACTCTCCATTGGCTGCATTCAGACCCTCTTGGAATGAATGGAGTAAACAATGCTAATGCAGCTAAACAACACAACTAAAAATCAAAGACATTTCAAAGAAATTACATCCTGACTGAGATACTTAAAGGGACTAGAAGGAGTTTAAAAATGCAAAAATTAAGTATTTTCCTCTCCAATGTCCTAATGTGTAGAAGACATAGTCACCAGCTGCCACTAAAAACTCTACACTGTCACTCAAAAGGTTTTTAATTCAGGTCCGAAGTGCCGTCATGCGTGAGCTTAATATAGAAGCTGCAGTTACGCTTAAGACCAGAGGTGGCAGTAGTGAGTACAAAAATGTCAACTTGCATCTAGCCCCTTTAAACTCAGAAGTAATACAACGGATCACAAACAATGATCTTTTCCATTGATTCACATTCTGCCGTCGAATCAATGAAAATGCTGCTCCTGGTTTTGCATTGGTTGCTATGGGGGTTAGCCTTGCCGGCCAGTCACAAGATGGACACCATGGTTGCCACGCCAACAAGCATCATGTCCGATCCTGAGTTTTATTTTATAAATATCTTTACCAGACATTTCAGAGTCTGTTAGCCTGCTCATTGTGTTTTTTCCTATAGCCGTTAGCATTAGCCTCCAAACATCGCAAATCATGAACGATCCAGATGTTTTCAGCTGCTGTCAACCCATCGACCACATTTGGGTGAGGTCAAAGCCTCGTTAGGAATCATTAATGAATGTGAAGACCTTTTGAGGTTTTACTTTAGATACAAATTAGTCTCTAAAAGTGTCCTCTGAGCTAAATGCTAACTCAAATTCACTTGTTTGTGGGTCAGATCCAATGGCCACTAAACTCAATCTTATTTTATGTTAATGATAACACGGTGGCGCAGATGGTAGAGCGGGTCGTCTCATGATCGGAAGGTCAGGGGTTCGAATCCCGCCTGCTGAAGGTGCACATTGTCGTTGTGTCCTTGGGCAAGACACTTCACCCTCCTTGCCTCCAGTGTCTGCGTACACTGGTGTATGAATGAGAGAGTGAATGGGCCCCCTATGAGAGACCAACAGGCCCGTTTGGAACCATGAGGCCGTCCTTCCGTGGACCCACCACCTGCAGAAGGAGCCATAGGGGACTGGTGCAATGTGACTTGGGCAGCTCCAATAGCTGCCCCCACGACCCGGCAACGGACAAGTGGGAGAAAATGGATGGATGGATGGATGGATAAAGATTAATTGTCGAACTTTGAGAGGAAACGATGTATTTTAGGATTATTACAACATGGTCAAACTGCTAAATCTTGTTATTATAAGGGAGCTTTTGTTGGAGGGGGGTCATTGACGGGTGAGTGTCTGCAGGACGACATTAGGAAGTGTCTGGTCGTCCCGAGGGAGATTTCCACACCTCCGTCCTAATGTGTCTAAAAATGTCCCCAGCGTCAGCCCGTCTCTCACTGTACTCCGCTCTGAGGGAGCGGCGAGGCATTTGTATCAATTATTCAACTTTATTTTCATTTTATGATGAGCTCAGCGTATGGAACCTTAACATTTGCATGGGAAACTTTGCGGTATAACTTCAGAAGCTTTCCATTTGGAAGAGGACTTAATCATGCCATGCTAAACTTGTAGAGGTTTAAACAAGGGTTTGCTTTTTAATGGGGACAGTTCTTTTTGTGGTTTTCAGAAGACACACAGTATTAGTAGAACAATGTTGTGCTTAATCTTAATAGTAGGCATTGACAATTCAGTAATAATCATGCATTATGGCTTTGTACACACTTTCAATTGTTTTCTGTGAGTCGCATGACAAAAACACCACCCGCCGCCATATTGGACAATGTTTCTAATTATAATAATGAACAATAAACCTGAATTGAAGTTACAAACGGACTAACTGCTCATCTGTCCTGCCTTTGTCCTGCATTTACTGTCCCAGAGCGGCAACAGGAATTACTACAGCACAAAATGCAGCAACTTCTTAAGGCTTAAAAATATCTTTATTATTAATATCTATATTCATATCTTTATAAAGAATTTTTCATAGAAATCACAGAAATGCCTTTAGCTATCTGAGCCAAATGCGAACATTTTGTTATGCGTCAAATCCCAGACGTATTGTGCATTGTGAAGTTCCATCCTCATACAAATGAAAAGGGAAGACAAATATAATATATAATTTATGGTTTCTTTATCATTAACATCTTATAAGATGAAGTTTAGTGGCCACTGGATGTGTATCTGAGCCCACAAAACGCAGAAACTTTAATTGGAGTTAGCATTTAGCTGAGAGGGCACTTTAATGCTAATTTGTGTCTAAAGTAAAATCTCAAAAGGTCTGTAAATTCATTCATGATCTCTAACGTGGCTTTGACTTAAATGTAGCCGATGGATGACAACAGCTGAAAACATCTGGATCGTTGATAATTTGCGATATTTGGTTGCTAATGCTAACGGCTATAGAAAAAATACATTGAGCAGTCTAACGGACTCTGAAAAGTCTCCCGGACAAGCCGACTTGCTAACTGTCCGCATGCGTTTGGATCGAACGCCGCTTCTACTTTTGATTTCTATGGTATTTTGCCTAAAATGCTAACGAAGGATTAGCAATTAGCTCACATGGCTAACATACTGCAGTAGGCTACAAAAAGTCTTCTGGTGACTGAAAGATGCCGCGTAAATGATTGAAACTGTCAGTGTGTGTGGAAATGCTGCTGGCCAAAAAAGCCAATTGGTTTAATTATGTATTTTAAACTTTTACAGATAGATATTGATCAGTTTCTGCCATATTTAATTCCCTGGTAAGCTCATGTTTTCTTCCAATATGGTGCCGACTGTCCTGCGTTACCATGGATAATAATAATAATAAAACTGCTTATTAGTCTATTTTCTTGATAAGAGAGCAAATGGGCCAAGTAGGCAAGAACTCATCTATGTAAAAAAAAAAAAAAAATGCAGGCAAGACATGAAGACGAAACCGTGAACACTCCTTGATTCCATTTCCGAGCATCTGTCTCTGTTTCAAAGTCCTCTGTTTACGTCCAGGGCTCGGAGAGAGACTGCCGCGCTCTGATTGGGCCCGATCCACGAGTTCTACCCGGCGACAAACAATAAGGTAAACTGAGAACGAGCAGAGACGTCTGCTTCAGCGTCTACCTAATTAATATTGATGAGAGAGAAAACAAGCGCTCGTGGCTGCGGAGGGAATATGTTTTATTTAATGCGCGAAGAGGAGGGTCAGCGCAGCTCGCGCCTCACAGCAGGAAGGTCCCGGGTTCGGTGGAGACTTTATGTTTTTGGTTTATTGCCAGTTTATAGCCAAAGCTTGAGTTTCTGTGGACTTCCTAATATCGGTGCCGGCAGTGGGTAACAATTGTTATTATTGCGTTAATACTGGTGGGAAATGGGGGCTTCTCGTCTCCCCACTTCCTTTCAGGCAGAATTGGAACTTGTTTGTATTTTAAATATTACTTTGTTCGTACAATATGACAAAAGAATGAATGCAATGTTCTCAGTGCAATATTTGAATAGAACATCACTATTTGGGGACACAGATACCATACAACATGATATTCTTTATTAATCCCGAAAGAAATTCAGTTTATCAGCAGCTGCATACATTAGTCCCACAACAGATTAAAAACATATAATATATATATATATATATAAAACATTTTTCAGAGAATGATAGATAGAAATATCTCTCTCTAAATGTGGAGAAGACAAAAGAGATTGTTGTGGACTTTCGAAGAGCATGCTCCTCTAACAATCAACGGTGCTGCAGTGGAGAGGGTGACCAGCACTAAGCTCCTGGGTGTGCACGTCACAGAGAACCTGTTAGGGTTTGTTCTGTTTCCCCTCCCCCTTGTCTTTTTGTTTCTCTGCAGTGCTGGTGGTTGACGGGGGCGTGGCTGGGACCTGCAGCAGCAGGGCACACCTGATCCCTGATGATGAGCCTGATACAAAAGCTCTGTTCAGTCCTCTCCACGCTGCCAGAAAATGCCGTCATGTTCGGTACAACTAGAGCTGGTTTGTTTGATACGAACCTGTTTCTTTCTGTGCTCAGGAGATCCTCGGTGCCTCACTGTGTCCTGGTTCCATCCGCTCCCAGCCAGCCTCCATTACCTCAGCTGTCCTGCCTCCCTCTCCGTTTTGGGGTCCAACTTGAAACCTTAATAGAACCTTTCCTGGACCATGCACACTACGTCACTGGTCAAGAAAAGTAATCAGCATCTCCACTTTCTCCGCAAGTTGAGAAGAGCCAGAGTGTCCCAGCACTGCCTCCTGCTGAAGGAGCCTCCAGCGCAGCGGAGAAGATCTCTCTCTCTGAGCAGCTGCTCCGCCCTCTCCTGGGAAACGACTGCGTTGTGACACTGACGTATTTTTCGTCATTTTCAAAAAAGACAAAAGGAAGTGCCTAACGTGTCCACGCTGTCCCTGTGGTAAAACAAACGCACCCCTGAGCGTCTGAACAGATTGTCCGAAAGTTGTGAAGAAGGAGCTCTTTCTCACCTACTCTGGACACCTGTTCTTTTTTTCTTACCTAACGCTATTGTCACGGAGAAAAAGCGCTACGAGAGGTGCAGGACTTCATTCAACCTTCCTAAAGAAAAGGCCACTCGCCAGAAGTTGGAATTTCTTTCTGGGATTCAGCGACTCCAGCCAGAATAGTGTCTGTCTGTGACCGTCCCTGATGGATGCTTTGGTGAACCTTCACCAGAATCAAAGTGGATTCACTTTTATACCCAACGCGAGTCCCATAACGTAGACACCCGATCGTCGAGGCCAGAGGCAGAGCGGTGAGTCAATCAAAACACGTGTTAGCCATTTATGAAGCCGTGTTGCACATGTCAACTCATAACTGCATCGTGAAGTAACCTCCCTTTTTGCTGTGATATTTATTTCTTTTGATGAGGAGGAAGATGGGTCGGAGTTAACCCAATCGAAAAATACCTCCAGAAAATAAAACATTAGTGCTCCAAAGTGGTAGAGGTACAGTATATCATATAAATGCCTATAGTTTACTTTGGAATGGCTAAAATAGCACGATACAGATCCTTTAAAACAGTTTAATCCACAAACTCATCCCAACAAAAGCGAGACTGATCCGAGGCTCCTCTCTGTTCTCCGGGTCGTGACGTGTCCGAGTTGATTCGCCCTCTTTTGATGCTCTTCTAATCTCACACGTCACTCGTCCCGACACGAGCGAACTTTCCTACGCCGGGATTACAAAGTGCCGAGTGGGATCGTTTGATGGGAAAAACGTCGGTTCACCAAACGCAGGCTCTTTTAAAAGCTTGCGTGCACAACAAAGCTCTCTCTCTCTGGAGTGAGTGATGCAGAGACTAAATGAACAGTCTTCAGTTAACACGAACACATCTCCTCCTAAAACAGATCGGGAAACGTTCACTGTGCTGTTTTTAATGAGCTGCTGCTGTTCACATCTGGGAGATAAATAAAGGATACGGCAGACGAGGAGGAGGAGGAGGTGATGGGAAATGGAGGTCACAACACAGCATAACGATAATACTGATGAAAGGGACTTTAACTGGCAATAGTGAGATGGTAGAACAGAACCATGTTAAAGTGGAGGCTTTCCCGGGTAAACTTTCCGGTCGCGACTCGTCGTCACCCCGGGAAACCAACGCCGAGAACCACAGTTTTAAAGTGTGTTTAAGACGAGACTGGGCAGGGGACTGTTAAACATCTTGGAGTGACTTTTTTTAAATTTGGAAAACACATTGGATCAGTCGTAAAAGCCACTTCCAACTGAGACTCCTTGCAAAAATAAAGGCCTACTTGCCAGAAAAAGATTTAGAGAAAGCGATTCACGCCTTCATCACTTCAAGGTTGGATTATTGGAACTCCCTTTACACAGGGCTGGACCTGAAGTCTCTCCAGCGCCTGCAGGGAGTCCTAAACGCCCGCATTACTCCTATTCTGTCCTCTTTACATTGGCTCCCAGTTCCTTTTCGAATAAAATTTAAAATTCTGCTGATTGTTTTTAAATGCCTTAATTCGCTGGCCTAAGTATTTGTCAGAGCTGCTGGGGCTCTACTGTCCTTCCAGAGCTCTGAGGTCTGCGGACCAGCTCCTTTTGTCCCTAAATCAAAGCGTGTGTCCAGAGGTGTCCGAGCCTTCTCAGTGGCGGCCCCTAAACTTTGGAACAGCCTTCCCCTACATGTACGCTCGGCTCAGTCTGTAGAGGAGTTCAAAACCAAATTAAAAACTCACCTTTTTGCTTTGGCCTTCGGTTCTATCTAGACCAGACACAGTTTGTGCCTTTTATATTACTTGTGCTTAAGTTTTATTGTGTATATTGTACATATTGCTACTGTACTTGCACAGCACTTTGGTCAACTGAGGTTGTTTTTAAATGTGCTTTATAAATAAAATTGACATCGACTAATGTGGATTTCTGGCTGTTTTTCTCCCGAAACAGCTTAGATGGTTAGAGTTAAAAAAAAATAGACCAAACTCACCTTTTGCTGAGCTTATTCTATGACTCTATCGTCTTTCCCCACGCATATTCATTCCCAAACATTGACATTATTTGTATCCAAAGGCGACTGAGATTATGCTGAAAATGACCAACGGTAATATGGTTTCCTTCCTTCCAAGTGATACACAGAAGTTACAAGACTTTGGAGTAGGAACATCTCCACATGTGTAGACTCCAAACCTTCCAGGCGGCGTGTACTTCAGAATATGGTTGAAGGATTTCTGAAGGATTCTTTTTTTAACCTCTTAAAAAAAAAAGCTGAGCACGTTTTCTCCAGTTTGGCAATGCCCACATCCACGGTGAAAGCTTCTTGAAAGAAAGCGTCAAAACGGTGAGAAAAATGTGATGAAAAGAGCCACAAAAAAGTGATTATTATAAAGCATGTGTGGAGATTTCACGAACTCGCAGGCGTTTTGTAGCATTTCTGTGACACTGATCCAGAAAACTGACATGCTGTGGTTATAAACTCATCCATGTCAAGAGTTGCTACAAATACAGTATGTCAGGAAAGGAATGAGTTTGGACTGGACTTCCTTGGGTCCCAGGCATGTTCACTCGCTCCCACTCCCCTCTCAGCCGGAATGGCGCTTCATCGACGATTGCATTACAAATTTGCACGTTGCACTTTTTGAAGTTTGCGTCCCTGAACCCCGTGTCTCGGCATCTGCGCATAAACCGATTTTCCGTGTTTTAACTCTGTAACTCAGCCCCTCGCAGAGACGGAGCTGGCACGGCCCACGAGCAGCTGGCGACTCCGCGGATGAGGCAGGGAACGCGCGGTCCGGGGTTTAGCCAAAAAGTTAGCTTCCTAAAGTGAGTGTCCAAGCGTTTTCTGCGTGTCGCTGTGAGCATGTCCTTCAGGCAGGAGCAGCTCCACCGCTGGGGAGTAAATGAAACGTGAGTTACGTGCTCCCGTCTCGAACGCTCGCCTTCACATGCTCACACTCTGGGATGCTGTGAATCTGCGATGCTCACTTTGTTTTCGCCACATTCATGCCAACGCTTTAGCCAAACACGTCGGCGCTTCCCGGTCTTACATGACTGAATATTGAAGTTGTGATTGAAGGGGTGTGGGGTTGCAATAATACACTGCCTACGGGTACGGTTAAACTCGGGAAATCGGGGGGGGAAATGTAGGTACTACTTGTATCGAAAAAATAAGAAGGTACCAAGTTGTGATGCCTGTTTGGTCCAGGGACCGCACTAACGGAAGTGTTTGTTTCTGCTATTGAATAAAGTGACATTATGTTTTCTGGTTCTAGATGACAGATATGTTATTAGGCATTTAAAAAAGTATTGTTCAGGTATCGGTATCGGGAGAAATGTAGCGGTGCCCAATCGGCCGTAATGGTGTTAACATGACCGAAACAAAAGCACATGTTCCCCCCCCCTCGCGTGCTATGTTCAGTGGAAAGACGCCTTAATAGTACCTGCTTATTTTTTCAATACTAGTTGTACCCAAACTTTTTTTCCCCAATACAATACTGGAATCGTTTAACGGTACTCAGCCTGAGCCGGGATTCATCGGGCTTACATAGTGAAAGAGTGGATCAGGGAGCAGGATTGCGCCGATCTTAACCCCTTTGAGGATCATTGGGATGTGCTGGAGAAGACTTTGCGGAGTGGTCACACTATCCCATCATCTCGGTGACAAATGAATGCAATTCTGGATGGACATTGCAGAAGCTTTTTGAAACAATGAATCCAAGCTAAAGGTGCTCCGACCTGTTGTCCGGGATCAAACAGGGCATCAGTTTCTCTTCTCAGTTGTGGCTACACAAAAATAAATAATAATCTACATCAAAATGAGAATTACTTTACAAACTTGGCAATGTGCACACGATGTATGGATTTTCTAAAATGCACGGTTGGATTGTGATGTTTATCTAAGAGAAGAAGATGTGTTGAAGGAAATTGCACCCAAGTTGATTCGACACTTGAACCGAGAAGGCGCTAATAAACAAGGGAGCATTGTTCTTGTTAAGTTTAGCACCTACTTGGTGTGGTACTTCCTGAAGAAGCTGAAACAACTGTGGGACATGAATGTAAGAGACACCACTCTGAGTGTTGACAGACTAAAGCATGAAATCACTGTTTTTAATAAATGTTTTAATTTGATTTAATTGTTCACACAGAAACATCTTATCAGTGCTGAGTGAATGAAATCTAAATTGCCATCTTAATTTGAGAAGTCTGTCAAACATTAAAAAAAAAAAAACAGGACTGAAAACCCGACTGAACCTGGCGACGCACCAGGATTAAAGACGATCCAACCAGGTCTAAGACTAAATCAGTTTTGTGAGCTTCCTGCCGACTCTAAAGGTGAGAAAGGAGTTCATTCAGAGGTGCCTCAAGGTAAAGGCAACTCCGGCCATAAACTGTGGGAATGGAGCACATAAACCACAGAGGCACGTTTATCTCCTTCACACCGGTGTGCGCGATTAGTTTGGACCATTCGTCTTTCGGGACAATTGCTAAGAGCTCGTATTTTATAAAGTTATATCGATAAAACCAAAAAACAAGATAGAAATTTATATGAAATCAGTTAATTTTGTTAACTTATAAAAACGAAAACAAGACACGACAAGCATTGAAACTTTTTGCAGGTGTTTCCACTTTTGGTCCCAGCCTTCACTTTAACACTATGTGGCATGATTTAAATGATAGTAGAACATCAGCCTCTTCAGAATCAGAATCCTTTTTATTGCCATTGTTTGAGAACTAGGAGTGAAACTAGGAGTTTTTCTCCATACACTCGTACATACGTGCAACATGAAACATGTAGCACAGAATTTAAATAAACGTATGTGTAACTCGGTGGGGGCCAGGGGTCCCCTAGTTAGTGATTAGATGCCCAATTTTAACCTTAACCTCCGTTACACAGAACACAGTGCGGGTTGTTGTGTGGTCAAAACAGAGACAGAGGTTAAGTTTAAGGTTATTTATTATGTCCAGAGTTCATTAGTTTATTTTACTAAACCTAATTTTAAAATGGCACAATAAAAACAGCTGGTACATTTTACATTTCTGTAGGCCGACACAGCTGCGTTCACGAGCACACCGGGTGGATTGAGTCCGTAGCCGCACTAACAGGCACAGACATATGCAGCATTCAGGCTCCGCTGTAACTAAAACCCTCCAGAGTCTGTAAACTGTACGCACAGCGGCACAAACACCACAAAGGGCAGAGCATCTCACCAGAGAGGGACAGGACCGCAGATTGTGAAGCACCAAGCAGTCGCCCGTGTTACCTGGTGGTGCTTTTTAAACACAAATGCCGGGTGGAAGCTTGAAGATATTTTTATGTTTAAAATAAGCCGTATGGGAAATATAATGTGATAATTATTGTAGAAAAGCATCACTAGAGGAAATGATAATAATGCATTAGTCTTATGTAGCGCTTTTCCAGACGCTCAAAGTCGCTTTACAATTTGGTGCATTATTCATTCACTCCATACTCGGTGATGATCAGCGAAACAACCAGCCTGCACCATCAGCCACCACCACCAAACACTCACTCACACACTACATTCACCCCAGGCTTCCTGGTCCCAAACGGTCTCCCATCCAAGTCCTGCCAGGCCCTTCCCTGCTTAGCTTCCAAGGTCTGACGGGATCGGGCAAAGCAAAGGCGGTCTGGCCACAAATCCAGAGTTCTGTGTGATCAGATGTTTAGAAAGAACCTTAGAGCAGGTTAAAAAAAAGGTCTGTTCTGCTCTTGTTGAAAGAACCTCATATCTCAATGAAGGCACAAGTCAAGTCTCTTGTGTGTGGGAGAAGATTCATGAAGCTCGGAACTTTGATTAAATAAGGTTATCTAATAATACAATATACCTAAATGCAGACTAGAAATAGACTAAAACCAAAAGAATCGTTCTTGATTAGACCGATTTACATTTTTGTCAAAAAGACTGAAACTAAATTGAAATATGTTTTTTCATTTCTTGTGGATGTTCCTCGTAATCACAAGTACAAATCATCTTAATTTGACATTTTGGGGGAGATATTTCATGATCGAGTTCTTCTGTAACGCGAGGCAGGTGGTTCAAACTGTCTCTAATTAAAAAATGTGTAATTGAAAATCATTTGTGACTCGTCTGTTCCACTGGGCAGCTCCGGTCGCTCTGTGATTGAACTCTTCATTAACCTGCAGAACAACACAGCCTGCTACAAGGGTGCACGGTGACCTCTGACCCAGGGACAACGATTCAGTGAACCAGGAGTAAACAAGGATCACATTGAAACACTAAAGGTTTAAATCAACACTAAACTGGTAAATGGAAAGATCAGGAAAGAACCAGGACTGAACCAGGAGAGCATTTAGAAAGAGTCTATATCCATTGCATTGAAGAGTGAGATGTTGTGAGATATATCGTTTAAAAGTGCAGAGGGTAAACTACGAAGCTGGAGAGGGTTGGGGGTAAATCCGGGGTTAACCCTGGTTTTGTCGTACTACAAAACAGGATAACTCTCTGACATGGTAGATCTCCATGGAAACTCGCCCTCAGTGAAAAACCTGCTCTGGACCAGGTTCAGTTCCCAGTTTGGCCGATCAGAGGAGAGAATCCTCCACTTTGTCACCCGAACTCTGCGGTGTGCGGAGGGAGTGAGGAGCAGAGAGGGAAGAGGAGGAAGAGGAGGAAGCACCTTGAGCAGCGAAGAGAGAAGTCCTTCATTTGGAAGCGCACATGGATTTTATAAAGTAGCGACATCGTGTTGTAACATGTGGCATGAAAAAGGCTTATTTCTCATCCACATAATATCGCGCGTGTTGCATTCAAGTTGTAATAAAGATGGTTAAGAAATGTGAACATTCTTCTAAAGCGCTGCTCGGTTCAGACTCATTCATGGCGCTGTGTAATATATTCATCTTGAGTTTAGTGATAGATTTCGATATTCAGATGAACTGTGAGACACTCATCCATGCGTTTGTCTCCAGCAGGTTAGACGAGGTTAGGCTGCTCACTGGCCTTTCTAAACGAGCTGTTAGAGCTGCAGAACATCCAGAACGCTGCTGCTCGAGTCCTGACAAGAACCAGGAAATACCACCATATTAGTCCAGTGCTCCGGTCTCTGCACTGGCTTCCTGTCACTCAGAGAATAGAATTTAAAACAGCTCTGCTTGTGTACAAGTCGTTTCATGGTTTAGCACCAAAGTCCATCTCTGACATGTTAGAGCCGTATGAACCATCTCGGGCCCTGAGAACTTCAGGGAGGGGTCTCCTGGTGGTTCCCAGAGTCAGGACTAAACACGCTGAGGCTAAAGCTAAAATCTGGAACAGTCTTCATGAGGATGTGAGACAGGCCTCAACTCTGACAATGTTCAAATCCAGGCTGAAAACAGCTCTTTTTACCCGAGCAGATGAAAACTGAAAGTATTTTATCTGCACTCTCGCCTTTTACTGTAATGGATTAATTTTTATGTTGATGTTTTAATGATTGAATTGATCTGTTTTCTTGTAATTTTATGCAACTGTGAAGCACTTTGAATTGCCTTGTCTATGAATCGTGCTCTACAAATAAACTTGCCTTGCCTTCCGTGATTGGCCTCTTAGCGCTGACTCCTCCAGTTTCGCATGAACGCCTCTCCAGGGTTAACTAAACCGCCTGATGACCGCGCTTTGTAGTTGCACTTATCCAGAAGCTTCATGTCTGGGTTTGCCGTTGCAGTATAGCCGTCAGAAGAGGTGAAATGAATATAAAACGTTGTCGATAAACAGGAAGCCCTTCAGCTTCACGGTCCAGCAGCTTGAGTTTTCCACAGTCGTCACTCTCATAGTGGTCTGGACCGGTTTATTAATTAAAACTGGATTAAAACAGGACGAATCCTAACTCTACTGTAGCAGGGGGAGTTTTGGCTGCAGCTGAGATTGAGGGTTCAAGTTTCCAAAGGCACGTCCTTCAGCACCGAAAGCTTCACTTTCCATGGAGACCAGATATTTGCACAAAACAAACCAATACAAATCAACTTAATTGGTTTTATTGAGTGGGAAAAAACGTTGGCGCTTATGACCTTGGCAGGAGAAGGCGAGAACAGTGATGTGAAGACGGAAGAGTTGGATTGATTCGTTTCTCTCTTGGGGTGGTGTGAAGAGGATTTGAAGAGGCTGAGGAGGTTGCTGCTGCGGTGAGGTCTTAGATCAACATAAAACCAGGACGGAAATGATTTCACTTGAGCGCATTACTCTAATTAAAATGAGTAAAGTCTAAAGTTGCAGATGCTCACCGGGGTTAGGCCACAGTTCGTGAACCTCTGCCTCACTGTACTCTGTAAACAAGTGCTTCTGCAAAGGCCAACCCGCGTAACGAGTCTGAGCCGTGTCCTCTGGGGGAGATTTTAATGGCCCGGCACAAACAAACATGCTCCTCACACCTCCTTAACGTGATCCGGACCGAGCACATCCCGGGTCCGGCCTTTGGCACTTCCACAGCTCCACGCGGGGAGAGTGAGTGGAGTCTTTTAATGAGGGGCAATTACAGACCGCGTGGTTAATACATGAGAGGGAGACGCGTCATGTGTGATGGGCATTTCATTGAGACCTTTGAGCCTAGTTCCTTCCCTGCGGGAACTCTGTGTGGGTCACGTGGTCTAAAGACGTTTTGTTTCCGGTAAAAAAAAACGCTTTGGGCGTGGCACTGGCGGGAAACCGGGACACGTGGGACGGAGCTTGTGTACAACGGAGACAAATTAAGGCTATATCCACACGAAGACAAAACGCTTATATTTTCAGAAACGTTCTTTGTAAGCACGAAGCCAGCTTAGTAAATGTGTGCGTCCACATGGGTCGACTCAGGTCTGTGAAAACGGTGTGATTCATCTGCCAGGCCTGTGTGAGGCGCTGTGACGCTAACACAGATAATAGAACAAGATGTAGAGGGCGCATGCGCAGTAAACCTTTCTGGAATGTAAACAGTGAAAATTAAACGGATTCAAGGATTATGATTTACGGAAGAGACGAGGAGGCGAGTTTATTCTTCAGACGTAACGGGACTAAAGCAGAAAAACCTGTCAGTGACCGGACTTTGACTGTCTGTCCAACAACAGAGACTGACTCGGCCGTGTTTTTCTACTTATCACCTGTGGCTTGCGGATTACAGTGGAGCAAAACGGAGCGGAGTAAAACCATCATAGATCCATGAGTAAAACTCATTATAAGGTCAGTAGATTATGGATAAAAGACTCCACCCCTGTGCTGTGATGTCATCGTTTTAGTAAAAGTTGCGGAGACGTTGTAACAACGGCGCCACGTAAACGGCGTTTTGAGATCTTTCCACTCTGGGACCTAGTTTGGAAAATGTTCGTTTACAGACCCCCAAAACGCCGGACTCGTATGGACGATACACTGGATTGATAAAATATCTTTAGCGTTTGGTCCTCAGCTTGACTTCGTATGGACAGGGCCTAAATGGTTTTGGATAAATCCACTGGGACATGGGGCAGAGGGCTCACAACTGGGACTGCGCTGGTAAAGTGGGACGTCTCACCACCCCACACAATGCAGAAATAAAGAAACACACACTCAAAAAAAGGAACAAGGTAAAAGTAATAATAGTAGCCTAAAGGTACAATGAATATAGGATTTTAAGGATTAAACAACAAAATATAAAGAGATCAACTTAATACATAACATTAAAAAATATCTTCTTGGTTGTGCAAAGAAATAGATCATAGATGTTTACAGTCGAAGTGACACTGGTTGCATTAATGACACAGTCTGACGGCTGTGGGGATGAAGGACCTGCTCCTTCTTGCACTGAGGGTGTCTCAGCCTTCCACTGAAGGAGCTGCTCAGCACCTCTACAGTCCCGTACAGTGGGTGGGACGTGTTTTCCATGACGGATGTAAGCTTGGATAATACCCTCCTGTTACCCACCTCCTCCACATGGGCAGCCCTGGACGGAGCTGGCCCACCTGACCAGCTTGTTCAGTCTCTCCCTGTCCCACTCTGTGCCGCAGACGGCCCAGCAGACGCAAAGGAAACACCAGTGGTCGTGAGGGCGGCGCTTTTATCCTGGAGCTAAAGGCTAGTGTTAAATAATGACAATATAACACGTGAACAACTCAAGAAAATGTAAACTCTTTCGAAACTTTGTACCAGTATTAATTTTTATTTTGTGTTAGCCGCTTAACCTGCTCCAGTCACATCCAACCTTTTACTCGCTGTCCTTTACCAAATCCTGAGCTATCGCTTCATTTCTGTGGGACCAGTGTTTCTTTCCAGGTGGGGTCACTGTGCATATAGCCCATTGCGCAAATTTCTCAATTCGCCTCCACTCTAAAACTCGTCTTGCACATACAGTTGCCCACACTAGCTCCGGAAGCCATTACACATAATGTAGCTCATCTTTCACATAAAACACTTTCAAGAGGATTCAGCGCAACTTTGGTCTTAGTCGGCGTGTGATCCCTTATAGCCAGCGTTTTCATCCTATGCCTCATATTTACGGCTTCTCTCTCTCTCTGGTTTTATCCACTTGTGAAGAATCATATCAATCAGATTGTTTAATTTGCAGAAATCAATTCACTTGCATTTTCATGTCTCTATAGACAAAAAAATGGCCCGCGTCATGTCATTTTCTCCCAAAGCTTTTAACCATGTTATAATGTGATATCCTAAAACATACCAGGGGTGACGTTTTGTTCCATTTGCTCAAAACATGGTGAGTTTTAGATTCTTCACCAAACTCGTTCCTGTCCTGTCTGTGGTCAAACATAAGTCTAATTATTATTATAGATCCGCTTTCCCGCCGACGAACTCATCCCCAACTTCCCCCACAAAACCCAAACAACAGCCTTGTATCATGTCCGACCGTGAGTGGAAGTCGCCTCTGCGGTAATAAAATGCACACGGTCCCGGGGTTATTGTTCGGGACACCGGAGTGGCTCTCGACCTTTAAAGGCACAGGGGAAGTCCATTCTCTCATTTTTCGGGGCGTATAGCGTGATCCTTTTATTGCTTTGGCATTTGGAGGAGTCAGTGGCTGCAGAGGTCAGGTCCCGCGTGGCCCGCCGTGAAGGGAGCGCTCCATCTGAAAACTTTCATTCAGTCACAGTCAGGCTCCTGCTGACACACACGCGCACACACGCACACACACACACACACACACACACACGCGCCGTGATATTTCCACAGCACTGACTCTATTGTTGATCCATAAACAGTAGGCTTCGATATTGTATCAGTTCAGACAATGTTGTAACCTCAAAAACGAGTATTGTGTTGTTGGAAAGAGATGGTTCCAAATGCTCCAGTGTTACGGTAATCTGGCGCTGGGTGGCGTCGATATGATTGGCACTTTCTCAGTGTCAGTGACAGTAACATGACACTAAATACAACGTGCCAATGTGCTCTTTGTTTTCAGTAAAAAGGCCTCAGTGCACTTAGGTCTGGAGGACATGGGGATTCTGCAAAACGTTCACACTTCTGATGGATATAAGAAGTTAACACAGAACAATTAAGTTCAAGAGGGGAATTCTTTATACTGTTTTTTATTACTTATAGAAAACATGTACATTGTATCTGCTGTAGAGTCATGTTTGTCCCAGTTCCTCTGAGTTGGACTGATGTGGACAGATGTTACAGAAGAAGCTCATGAGGTTCATTTCTTCGACACCAGCAACTATTTTCTCCAAATTTAAAGAAAAACTAGATCTGTCACAGTCCTGTCCACATCTGTCATGGTCCACAATGACTCAGAGGAAACGGGGACACACACGGCAACATTGGACAGAAGTTGTTGTCTTTTCTTTATTATTATTCCTTATTTTTGAAAGAAAAGCACAGTTTTTCCCCCCAATCAGGATAACATTACGTAAATTAACCTCTTAACTCCTGCCTTAACCAAGTGCGTTTTCTCCAGTTCAGATTTATCCAAATGTAAAAGGCCAGTGTAATGCCTCATTTGAAAGCTAAGACCTACAAACCTCGTCTAAAACAGATTTTTTTCCATTACTTTTTTGTTGCGTTTTCGTCTAATTTTTTCCACATTATCATCTCTTATTTTAATCCTTGTTTTTGTCTCATTTTTGTCGCTATTTTGACACTATGTCTTAAAGAAGCTTTTAGATTTAGGTATTGCCAAACTGGAGAAAAGGTGCTCTGTTCAGGTGGGGGTTAAGGGATTAATCAGAAATACAGTGTAGACGTTGTTAATGTTGTGAATGCCAATTCTAGCTGGACACTGGTGAGTAGCCTATGCTGGAATATAGGTGAGCTGAGGCTCCAGCGCTCTGATGGTACATCGTGACAGCTGATCGTGTTAGGGGGTAAATTATGATTAAAAAACTCTCGTGCCATATTGCTAGCACTGCTGAAAACTGTTGTGCTGATTGGAAAAGCTATAGAGCTGGCCTGGGGGACCCCACACTTTGGAACGCTATATTTCAGATTTGTGTAATTTGTGACTGTTTTCTTTGCCTCCAACACTTCATATATAAACAAATTCCGTTTCAGTATTTAATTATTACTTCCAGCAGAGTTCAGAGTGAATGTAAAATTGTCCGATGTAAACGCACTTTGTGGCCATGTCTGTGAAAGGCACTATACAGAGTCCTTAATGAAGGCAAGGCAAGTTTATTTGTAGAGCACAATTCATACACAAGGCAATTCAAAGTGCTTCACAGTTGCATAAAATTACAAGAAAACAGATCAAATCAATCATTAAAACATCAACATAAAGTTAATCAATTACAGTAAAAGGCAAGAGTGCAGATAAAATACTTTCAGTTTTCATCTGCTCGGGTAAAAAGAGCTGTTTTCAGCCTGGATTTGAACATTGTCAGAGTTGAGGCCTGTCTCACATCCTCATGAAGACTGTTCCAGATTTTAGCTGCATGAAACTGAAATGCAGCCTCACCGTGTTTAGTCCTGACTCTGGGAACCACCAGGAGACCCCTCCCTGAAGTTCTCAGGGCCCGAGATGGTTCATACGGCTCTAACATGTCAGAGATGGACTTTGGTGCCCGACCATGAAAAGACTTGTACACAAGCAGAGCTGTTTTAAATTCTATTCTCTGATTGACAGGAAGCCAGTGCAGAGACCGGAGCACTGGACTAATATGGTCGTATTTCTTGGTTCTTGTCCTGGTTCTTGGACAAGATGGTATTTGGTTGCCTTTTTCTTTTAACATAGGCAAAACCTACTATGTAATTGTGCACACTTGAAGCCTACTTTTGTTGCACTGTTATTTGCTAAGCATTCATTTGTGTATTCATCAGGAGCCTGATAATTTAATGATGATGTGCTGTTTTAAACGTGTCCTTTCGATTGACTTTACCTTGAGATCAAATAACCCGAGTCGAGCGAGGAAACGCCGAATGACAAACTCCCGATGACATGCACGTTACTCATGATGAGGGTTTGAGACGCGGCTGGATCAAAGCCCCCGATCTGCGGTTTGTCCCGGGACTGTGAGGTAATGTTTTGAGGCCCGTGGGGAGTGTTCCATGTTAATGAGGCGCTTTGATGAAGGTGTTTTTGATAAAAGCGGATCCGAGCAGCGGGTGTCCTCCGTGTCATCTGTAACCTCCGTCTGTCCTTCGGAAGTCAGATGGATGAAATCTGAAAGTGGCGGAGGAGGAAACTTCTGAATAATATTGAGTTCATTTGCAGAAAGCTGTATGTAAGTGACGCAAAGTGCTTCACAGAAAAAGAACAATGTACGAACTCTTACTGCTTCCTCTAATCAAACACGGACAGACTATAAACTATCTATCCCACTGTGAGTTAAACACTGTCCATGTCACAAGAGATAGAGAATATAAGTCAGTCAGTGGGTGTCGTGGTTGGACGGTGGAGTGAGTGGAAAAATAAAACCCAAAATGCAGGACTGCAACAAAATTGGTGATGTTTAATAAATGACAAGAACCAAAATAACAAAATCCAGAGAAAACAAAACTCAAACAAACCGGGGCTGACGTAGACAATAACGCGACAAAGGACGAGGGAAACACAGGGGTCTAAATACATGAGGAAATGGTGAACAGGTGAAATCACACAGACCAAAAAGACATGTCCAAATAAAACACCAAGGACAGATAAACACAAAGCAAACCAAAACAGGGTAACTAAAGGACAGAATCGTGACAGTAAGTGCTTTATGTGTCATTGTACAATTGTACGTTTAAATTGTGTTCAGGCGTTAGTCCTGAGTCGCTGAGACTCTGCGCGTCGCCATTCTGGGCCAACCTGACCAGCGTGTTTCTGGAGGTCGGGGAAACCCGGGTACTGCCTTCAATGCTCCTCCGAAATGGTGCACCGCCTCCTGGGTTTGTCCCTGTTTCAGGGCGTGGTGTCCTGCACTGTTCAGCTCCTCCACCTCCTTCTTTCGCTTCCTCCTGCGCAGCTCCCTCCACTCCACAATAGTCTTTCACCATCTTCTGGGAAGAGCGTAGCAGACGAATATAATCCGCCTTAATCTCCAGTAAACGAGCATTAGCCAGAGCAATAGGGACAGAAGATTTGTGTGGCTTACCTGTGTGAGTCTTGCCCGGATACCTCCTTGTTTGTCCCTTTTCTTGTTTCCTGTAGCTCCTCTCATGTTCCCTCGGCTGGGCTGCAGGTGTGGGGGGCTCTTGGTGCCTCTTCAGTGTTTCAGAAGAAGACATTTGTAGGTCTCAAAGCTCATAAGCTGTTTGTCTACTTTAAAAAAAAAAAAGCTGGGTCATTCATGGCTAGACTCTCTGCAGTAAAAATCCACTGAATCTCACAAAAAAGTATTCAGTAAAATGATGTGGAACACAGAAACTACAAATGCAGTTCAGTGAATAAGGCAAAAAACGGGAAGTTGCTGACGCTATGACGATATACGCTATAAACTAAATATATGGCAGGCTTCTGGTGTAAAAAGCTTGACTTTAATCACCCTCTCATCATTCTATTGTTAATATGTTACAATGACACGTAACACCCACCAGTTCATTCGTTTTCCAGCTCATTGACCCCCTGCTACGTCTCCCATTAAATCTCCATTCAGTCCAGCGGCGGAGTGGCTCTAAAGACTCTGAGTTTTGTCCCCTGTGGAGGAGAACGTTTGCCTGTGCCCTTTTTCAAACAATCTGTAAACGGAGCGCGATTCATTCAACTTCCACTGGAGCCGCTTCACAGTAGCATCCTGTTCTCAACGCGGGTATTGTGAAGATCCGATACAGTGGGGTGCAAAAGTTGATCAACATTTCTATTAATGGGAATAATGAAGCAGGGGGGGAGATGGAAAATGTCCTGCAGTGGGATGTAAAAGTTCAGACATAACATTTAGGCCGGTGTGAGCGAAGGTCAGTTTGAGAATTTCATGAAAAGAACATCTGTCCAGCTGTTCTGCCCGGGGGTTGTATTGCAGGCAGTGGCCCGGGAACATTTCTTGTGTACCGTAGAGCGAAGAATGGATTAAAAATGTAACGCCATCTGTGAAAAAGCTAAAAAGCAAACGGCTTCTACAAGTGGGCAATGACCGTAACATCATTCAAGATCAGTGGATAAACCTCCAAAGAGAAGAATCTTTTGTGGGCAACTAGTCTTTGCTCTGGCCTTTTTTTACTGTAGTGTTATTTTGAAAACGGTTGAGGTCTCGGCAAAGGCTGCACCAGCTCGGCCTCAGGACCTGAGAGACACACCAGCATCAGCCCGGAGAATCTAACGCACACGTTCTGACCGTGCAGGGTCAAGGCTGATCAGGGGGAGCTGGATTTTTTTTTTTAAACTCAAAAAGTGAACAGCCTGATCGTCACCAAAATGGTTGCTGTAGAATGTGAACATGTTAACCGGGGATTCAAGCGTCTCCCAAAGAGTACGGAGGACACACTTAAAGTTTACAATAAACAAAATCAGTATGACAGAATAAAGACAGAGACATGTTGAATTTGGAGCAACAGCAGAAAGTAGTATTTATTATAAAAAGCTTAAATCACTACAGGGCCAAATTCTAAAGATAAGATAAGCCTTTATTTATCTCACAATGGAGAAATTTATTTCAGTTACATCAGCTCTCAAGAAACACTCAGGGCGTGCAAAATAGACAAGAATTAAAATAACTAAATCTAGCAAAAATAGAAACTCTTTATGAGTCTACATCCTGGGCTACGGTCTCTAGAATCGTCTCAGTTCCAGGATTCTGCCCCAAAACTAATGACACTAACTCGCGAGACTACCAAAAATCTGTCTAAATGTTCCCAGTTTTAGCATGACACGCCTTTTCAAACTACTCCAAGCTCATATTATTACATTATTCATGGTCACAGACAAACAGCTAGCCTATGAGCTAAAGACATTTGAAACCTACAGATTTCTTCTTCTGAAACACTGACGAGGCACCAAGAGCCCCCGACACCTGCAGCACAGTGGAGGCATCACAGGAGGCGCTACAGGAAACAAAAGGGGACAAAACTAGAACAATAAGACAGACTATACTGGTCTGATATGCTCTTCCCAAAAGAAGGTGAAAGGGAGCGGAGGGAGCTGCGCAGGAGGAAGAGGAAGGAGGAAGTGGTGGATTTGACTAGTGCAGGACACCAGGCCAATGGCCGCTGGCTGCTCTGCTTTACGACCGCAACACTGGAGGCCGCCATTGCTGTAGTACCTCCATATGGCCGCTAGTCTCCCATTGAAACGCATTGGACTTTAGACACGTTAAAAACAACTTTAACGACTGGTTTCTATTTAGTCACAATTAAAGAAACCAGGCTGGTTTTTGAAAGAACATATTTTGAATTAGCATTGGAGCCGCGCGAGCTACACGTCACGCAAGGGCCGAGTCTACAGTGACGATCCCGCCCTTATGCCCTTTTTAGGAACATGCTTCGTCAGAGCTGGGGAGGAGGAGTCTGTAAATCACGATTTCCCCCTCGAACGTGGTCATTGTGGTAAACGGGGAGGAGTGAGGAGGAGCTGTCTATTCTTTTTAACGGTCTATGCACCACGCTTTGAAACCGGGACAAACCTGTTTCAGAGGAGCACTGAAGGCAGTACTCCAGTTGACCCACAATGGCGGCGCGCTCAGTCGCAGCGGCTCAGGACTAACCCAACACCTGAACGCAATTTCGTTGTGCCATGACAAACAAAGCACTTACTTCTTACTTAGAATTTGTTTATTCATTGGTCCAAGTTTGGTCTCGTCGGGCCGTCTTAGCTTTGCCAACCATATTTAGCAAAAAATAATGCTTTTAGACGATGAAATCACAATCTGGACAAACGTTATCATGCCCCGCTCTGGAGACCTTCCACACGTTCCTCTGGAGTTTCTCTGGAGCCTTTAGTGTAGATTCATCATCCGATCAATCGTCAGAAAAGATCATTTCATCTTCCGTTGCTTCATTATTGCCTGAGCGTCCACACCCCACTGTACAAGTTTGCTTTGGGAAAGTTATATCTAATCCAATCCAATCTAAAAACTCACGGGGAGATCAGGCAAACTCTGCGCAGAAGGGCCTCGCTTGATCCACCGCTCACAAGTACGAGCCTCTTATCTGCGAGTTCTGCCCAACTTCTCAAAGACGCGACCGAAGCGTCCACTCCCAGCTGCGGAAGTCCCTCTTTTTCGGCGTCAAAGGAGCCATTTGCATTGCTGTGTAGATTTCAATCGTTCAGAGGCTCAGAGCGCCGTGTGTTTGTGTTGATGAATCCACAAGTGGGAGATGGCTATCTTTAAACGCCGCCGCACATATGAAAGAGGCTGCGAGTCAAGATAGCTCTGGGCCGGAGAGCTTGGAAAAAAGCTTTGAAGAAATCTCCAATCTCTTCATATCTGTGCGGCCTCTACTGGAGTCCGGTCCTTTTGTCCGATGGTGGATAAACAAGTTGCGAATCTAGACGCGAGAATCTTAGTAGGCTAAGACAAGGGGTTTATGGTTTTCTCAAACATCTGGTAGAGCCGTGGTTCTCCTATTGGGCCGACAAAAAACTGTTTGTATAGGCAAGGCAAGTTTATTTGTAGAGCACAATTCATACACAAGGCAATTCAAAGTGCTTCACAGTTGCATAAAATTACAAGAAAACAGATCAAATCAATCATTAAAACATCAACATGAAGTTAATCAAGGCAAGAGTGCAGATAAAATACTTTCAGTTTTCATCTGCTCGGGTAAAAAGAGCTGTTTTCAGCCTGGATTTGAACATTGTCAGAGTTGAGGCCTGTCTCACATCCTCATGAAGACTGTTCCAGATTTTAGCTGCATGAAACTGAAACGCAGCCTCAGCGTGTTTAGTCCTGACTCTGGGAACCACCAGGAGACCCCTCCCTGAAGTTCTCAGGGCCCGAGATGGTTCATACGGCTCTAACATGTCAGAGATGGACTTTGGTGCTAAACCATGAAAAGACTTGTACACAAGCAGAGCTGTTTTAAATTCTATTCTCTGAGTGACAGGAAGCCAGTGCAGAGACCGGAGCACTGGACTAATATGGTGGTATTTCCTGGTTCTTGTCAGGACTGGAGCAGCAGCGTTCTGGATGTTCTGCAGCTCTAACAGCTCGTTTAGAAAGGCCAGTGAGCAGCCGTTACAGTCGTCTAACCTGCTGGAGACAAACGCATGGATGAGTGTCTCCAAGTCTGGTTTTGACACTATTCCTCTGATCTTAATGTTTTTCAGATGGTTAAAAGCTGATGATGTTATTGCTTTAATGTGGTGGTTTAAGTTCAGGTCTGAGTCCATGATTACTCCTAGATTTCTAACCTGATTTTTTGGTTTTAGAGAGAGAGACTCAAGGACGCAATAGGAGTCTCTTTAAAGCAGTAACTCATGCCCCTAGTGGCCATAAGCGCCACTGCAGGTGTCGTAGCATGTTGCGGGTTTTTTTTACTCATTAATTGTCCGTGAGAGTAAATACTACACTGACAAAACAATATGAATAATCAAATTAGAACAGATTATAATATCAAGCTGTTTTTTTACGTTTAAGATGTATTAACAACGCAATCCAATTACACTGTTGTCCTCAACCTGTGAGACGTTTCCGTGACGTCCCTGCAACGTCTCTGAGACCTGTTCCTTTGAATTATGTTTCTTTTTTTTTTCTTTTTCTTTTTGCTGCCCACCTTAAATTTGCTGTGCAGGATGAAAGCGAGACCTAGGAAGAGTAACAGCAGCGGTATGTAATAGTGTAACATTTATAATCCAGACAATAGCTTTAGTGAAAACTCAAAACATATTAAAAAAAACGTTTTATTTTTGCAGTGGGTTTTCAAAATAAAAGCGTTTGTTAGAGGACGCAAACCTCATTGTTTTAGCAGCATTTATTCTGAAATGTTCCGCACTATGGCTTTACTTTTCCAACGATGTGAGCGCTAATGTGGGCTGTTTGATTTTGTTTTATGATGTAAACCTGTTTTCTCCAGGGCTTTAAATGATCACGGCCTCTCCCCTCTCTCCCTCTCGTCTTTTTTCACATCCCGCTGCGAATTCAAGGGTCAATTCCCCGAACAATGTGTTCGGTGTCACCGTAAAAAGGCGGTTCTTTACGGCGCGTTGCGGTAAAACGCTATTAAAGCGATAAACCGCGGTAAACGGGCGTCGGGAGGACAGTAAAGGCAATTGGCTTGATAAACTTCACATTTCACACCAGCCCCTCTCTCTCGCTTTCCTCTTGTCTGTCACTGGGGACCGGAGCACGTGGAGCGCAGGGATTCGCGGCTCCACAGCGCCCCCAACTGGCAGACAGAGGAGAGATCTGATTTCTATTATATATCTGATGTATTGTTTGGAAATGTGGGTATTTGTTATAATATTAATCCTCCCTGTGTCGTCACTGATAGAGGCAATAACATGTGTCTACAAAGTCGGATTCTCTGCATTTTTATTGATTGTTTTATTTCAGGATTCGTGATAATATTTAAAGGTGCACTATGCAACTTTTCATGCGGAAAAACAAGTTGATATGTGTGCGTATTTGACCTTTCAGTGACTTTGTGATTTATGGATGGTTAGCTTGGCCTTTGCTTTCCATCCTGGTGGCCTCTACGATGCTCCAAGATGAATTCTATTTCAGGTTTTCTTGGTAGAATGAATACATCGCCGTGAACACTTATCCATCAGCAGTGAAAACCTACCAGAAACCCCTAAACAAAATCAATTGGTCCTGGAGCGTCCTAGGCCTAAAGCCGCCATGCTAACCAGCAAAGCTCAAATACACACAAACATCAACATGATTTAAAACAGTTGCATAATGCACCTTTTGATGAAGTTTCTTGAAACAAGTAAAATAATCTCAATGCCATTATGTTATCTCACTTTGTTTTACGTATCGGGTGAAATGTTACAGTCATGCGGTGTGGCTTTAAGATCAGTTTATCTAAATTAGACTAACCATGTTTGCAATGGTGCTACTAGAACAATACAGTAATGCATGTATTCAATGATACTGCTCTCATGCTTCAAAGCAAGGTCCCAGGTTCGATTCCTGACGAGGGGACCTCTCTGTGTGGAGTTTGCATGTTCTGTCGGGCACTCAGGTTTCTCCCATCACCACAAACATGTACAACAGGATCCTCGTTGTGGATTCTGAATCTCAATGGGACTTTCCTGGTTAAAGGAACGTCAGATAAATGAAAGTGCAACAATAAAACAATAAAAAGGACGTGCAAATAAAGAAAATAACATGTTATAATATCAGTAGATAAAGATAAAATAAGGTATAAATAAACTAAAAACTATAATGTCTTTAGATACAAATGTTCAGATAACCTTGATGCCCCTCGTGGCCGCACATGCTGGTGGTAAAGTGTGGTCTCTGCTGCCCTCTGCTGGCTGACGCTTACAGCGCTGCTGGTCATTGATTAAACAACACTGAGGTACCGCGGTAATGGATGGAGCAGATGGCGTCGCAGCGGCGCGTTGTTAGCGCTGTTACCTCACAGTGAGAGCGGCCTGAGGTCCGCTCCACCTGGGCTCGTTGTCCCTCTGTTCTCCCCCTGAACGAGACAGCGAAAAATGTGTCAGGCAACCTCGGCACTATTCAATTTGCTCAATTAATGCAAGGATTATAACAATTATTACTGTAATTTGAAGTGCCAATTAGAAAATGTATGTTATAGACCCGGAGGCGTAACCAGGAAGCTACACTGAGCGGATCTTCAAATTCAGCTTCCCATGGATGGTATTTGTTCCACCAGTAGGTGAGTTATTTTTGGTTGAGTCCCAAAAAAAAGAAGAGGAAAAAAAAAAAAAAATATGAACTACAAATGTACTGGTTATTACACAACACAAGGTACAGACCAACTGAACTTATATCCTAAATACAACATAAACCAATCACGTAGGCTATAATGAGCAGGTTCATTATAGCCTACGACATCACGGTATTATTTCAATCCTGTTAAGTCTGGTAAGCTATTGATACACAAATATACACATATTTGGATAAATATACAAATATGAGCCACTTGGAAATGACCACTAAAGAGTTTTTCTTGATTTTTACAAAGTTTGCCTCATTCTTTTTCTTGGTGTTTCTTACATGACAAACGAAGCCCACGTTAAGTTTAAAACAAACTCATAAAGTTACATTTTATAACGTGTGATGGAAATGACGGTGGGGCAAAAAATAAAACAATTAATACATTTAAACAAAATAACTATTTGTTTCTTCCCCTCTTCAGGTCGGTGGAGAGCCCTTGCAGGAGTTCAAGTATCTCGGGGTCCTGTTCTCAGTGAGGGACAGGTGGAGCACCGTCCCCCTCCGGCAGTGATGCGGTCGCTGTATCGGACTGTGGTGGTGAAGCGGGAGCTGAGTCGATTTACCGATCGATCTACGTTCCTCTAGGCAAGGCAAGTTTATTTATATGGCACATTTCATGTACATGTACAACTCAATGTGCTGTGCCCTCACCTATAGTCATGAGATCTGGGTAATGACCGAAAGGACAAGATCGCAGATACAAGCGGCCACAATGTGTTTCCTTCGCCGGGTGGCTGGGAGCACCCTTCGAAAGAGGGTGAGGAGCTCAGTCACCAGAGAGGAGCTCGAAGTAGAACTGCTGCTCCTTCACGTCGAAAGGAGCAGCTGAGGCGACTCGGGCATCTCCTGCAGGAGGTGTCTGGAGGAGGACACCAGGGAAATCTGGGCATCTCTGCTCAGGCTGCTGCCTCCGCCACCCGGCCCGGATAAAGTGGAAGAAAACGGACAGATGCAACTATTTCTTGTGGTATAAAGGCTATGATAAAAATAAATGGTCACATTGAATTCAATGTTATGGTGGATTGAAGGTACAAAACTGTATATAAAACCAGAGCTTTTTCCAGAGCTCATTATTACTGATTTTAAGAAATGAAAAAAGACACAAAAACAAAACAATGAACAGTATTTCAGTGCGTTTGGTCTATTTCTGCTCAGGACACAGATTTCACGATAGTTTTATCCCTCTTTATTGTTGTAAAAGTACTTCCCAGGAGCTAAATTGTGAATCTACGTGTTCGGAAACAGTCGGAAAGCCTCGTGCCCTCTTCGGCTCCGCTTCGGGCATCTCCGTGGCTCCCTCGTCCATTCCCGCCGCGGCTCCTCGTCCTCCGTGTTGTTGGTTGCTGTTCCCGGTGACGCGGCGGAGGTGTAGCCTGACGCGGGCTCTTACGTGTCGGCCTGAATAAAAGTGGAGCTCGGGAGGGCCTTGGAGCGACCGAGGCGGGAGCGCGTGAGGGTAAGAGCGGCCCAGCGGTGCTCGGGAGGCTCGGTGCGCGGCCCCGGCTACTCCAGCCCCGCGTCGGTCTGGGTTCTGCTGCCGGAGCGAACAAAGAAATCATGGCGTCTCCGCGCGTTTGGAGCAGGAATGGAGGGGAGGGGAGGCTGCGGTGAATTTTGGGAGGGGGATTAAATCATGAGAAATCAACGCAATAAAACCACGCTGCAATGTTTTCAAGCATTTCCCCCCCCCCCCCCCCCTGCCTTTTGCCTTTTAAATACGTGTTGCCAAACGCGCGCTAAACGGGTAGCCTCTTGTATTGACAGGCGTTTCGCTGTTATCCACGATGCGCTTTTTACCACACTGTCCATATTTCGTGAACTTTGCTGCTCCGTACTCAGCATAAACACACATTATACAACATATCACCCAACGCTATTGCCTGTTGTGCGCGTTATAAAGGCAACACTCCTGGTTTTCATTCATTTTTTTCCATCGTAACAAATCAAGTAGGGAGGCCCGTCGCGTTACAGTTATGCAACCCGAAACGGCAACACGGTGCCCTTCTGCTAAACGCACCACTAGACAAGCCTCGCGCATCCCCACCGGGACGCGGACAGTGTGTAGTGAAGGGGGGGGGGGGGGGGGGGGGGGGGGGGGGGGGGGGGGGGCGCGTTGCCTGGCCACGCGGCTCCGGCGGCTGTCATCCCAGTGACTTTTGAAAAGCAGAGGGAGAAAAGTGCGAAGCCAATCATGCAGCGCACAGAGCCGACGCGCCAGTGAGATCACGCACAGCGGATCAGCCGAAGTCCCCGACGATGGTGAAGACACGGCGGGGGCAAAAATAAATACATAAATAAAAGCAGGGAGGCAGACCCGCAGTAGAGTCGGTGTGCGGAGGAGTTTGGTGCATTGCTTTGTGTGCGCGTGCTGTGTTTGTGAGTTCGAAGCTGTGTGAATGGGACGCCCACTGGAGCCGTGCGTAATGTGTGCGTAATAACGTGCGTGGGGTTTATTCAAGCCACGCTGCTTTTATATTGTACTGTCCCAATCATATACGTTTTGTTTATGTGTTTTAACCTCTTAACCCCTGCCTTGACCAAGTACATTGTCTCCGATTCAGCTTTACCCAAATCTGAAAGGTTACAGCCTATAGACCAGCGTAACGACCCACACAAGTCATCTAAACGAAACTTTTTCCTCGCATTGTTGTCGTCCCTTTTTTGACCATTTTTTTAAATGCTTTTCTGTAGCACTTTTTGTTGTTTTTTTCATCACTTTTTTGTGGCATGTTTGTCACTTTTATCACTTTTTAAACGTATTTTTTCTCACGTTTTCGTCGCTCTTCTGTAGAATTTTCATCCTCGTTTTCGTCACATTTTTGTTGCAATTTTGCCCCTTTTTTCAAAACACTCGTTGATTTTTCATCACTTTTTAGTCGTGTTTTTGTCACTTTTTTTAATCGTGTCATTGTGACTTTCCCGGCCTTTTTTTTATTTTATTTTTTTTGTCGCCATTTTGAGTTTTTTTTCCAAGAAGCTTTTAGATTTGGGCGATGCCAAACTGGGGAGGTTCAGGCGGAGGTTAAGAGGTTAAGTGAGAGAAAGGTTTATTGCGAGAGCACAATTCGTACACAAATTAGTTCAGATTGCTGTACAAGGATGTTGGGCTGCATACGGTTACATGTAAGAAGGTAAACAAAATTATAATCAGACATCACACACACAATCAGTATGAAGTAAAGTTCAAAGCAAAACATTCAGACTGAACATTCTCAGAGTTGAGGGCTCACATCTTCTAGTTTTTGTTGTATTGTTACCACACGTAATGACAGAGCTGAGGAAAAGGGACTACGCGGAATTTAAAAATGTTAAAATTATGTATGTCCCACCCCCCACATGCACCTGCAATGTCCTAAAGTGTAGAATGAGCCCAGAACTGCCGCTAAAAGCCTGCACTTCACTCAAAAACTTTCTCCATCGTCACGCACAGGCTTAATATAGAGACTGCAGTCACACGCAAGACCTGAGGGGGCAGTGGCGAGTAAAAAAATGACCCCTTCTATCTAGTCCCTTGAAAGCACTAATAAGTGGACTATATTTGAATGGCGTCTCTGGTCCACAGCTAACCCTATGAAGATGGAGGCAGTTGAGGCTCAGCAGGCAGAGATTGCTGTGACTGAGACCGAGACCCAGCAGATCACCCCCGCTCAGATCGCCACTCTGGCACAGGTAACACGTCAGGATTCATCTGTGAGGCGAATAATAAGACACCAGAGTAATGTTGTCCGTGAACTCATTCAGGTGACGATGACCCAGGCTCACGCCTCGGCCACTGGCCCCACAGTAACTCTGGTGCAGCTTCCAAACGGACAGACGGTCCAGGTGCACGGAGTGATCCAGGCGGCTCAGCCTTCAGTTATACAGTCTCCACAGATCCAGACCGTACAGGTGAGATACAGCAGTCTCCACAGGTCCAGACCCTACAGGTGAGATACAGCAGTCTCCACAGATCCAGACCGTACAGGTGAGATACAGCAGTCTCCACAGATCCAGACCGTACAGGTGAGATACAGCAGTCTCCACAGATCCAGACCGTACAGGTGAGATACAGCAGTCTCCACAGATCCAGACCGTACAGGTGAGATACAGCAGTCTCCACAGGTCCAGACCCTACAGGTGAGATACAGCAGTCTCCACAGATCCAGACCGTACAGGTGAGATACAGCAGTCTCCACAGGTCCAGACCGTACAGGTGAGATACAGCAGTCTCCACAGGTCCAGACCCTACAGGTGAGATACAGCAGTCTCCACAGATCCAGACCCTACAGGTGAGATACAGCAGTCTCCACAGGTCCAGACCCTACAGGTGAGATACAGCAGTCTCCACAGGTCCAGACCGTACAGGTGAGATACAGCAGTCTCCACAGGTCCAGACCCTACAGGTGAGATACAACAGTCCCCACAGGTCCAGACCGTACAGGTGAGATACAGCAGTCTCCACAGGTCCAGACTGTACAGGTGAGATACAGCAGTCTCCACAGATCCAGACCGTACAGGTGAGATACAGCAGTCTCCACAGGTCCAGACTGTACAGTTGAGATACAGCAGTCTCCACAGATCCAGACCGTACAGGTGAGATACAGCAGTCTCCACAGGTCCAGACTGTACAGTTGAGATACAGCAGTCTCCACAGATCCAGACCCTACAGGTGAGATACAACAGTCCCCACAGGTCCAGACCGTACAGGTGAGATACAGCAGTCTCCACAGATCCAGACCGTACAGGTGAGATACAGCAGTCTCCACAGATCCAGACCCTACAGGTGAGATACAGCAGTCTCCACAGGTCCAGACCCTACAGGTGAGATACAGCAGTCTCCACAGGTCCAGACCCTACAGGTGAGATACAGCAGTCTCCACAGGTCCAGACCCTACAGGTGAGATACAGCAGTCTCCACAGGTCCAGACCCTACAGGTGAGATACAGCAGTCTCCACAGATCCAGACCGTACAGGTGAGATACAGCAGTCTCCACAGGTTCTGACCGGGTTAGGATTGGCAGTAGGACAAAGGATAAGGTGAAGCTTATGCTCAGACGTTGTTCATCACATGGCTCTGAGCCTCAGATCGGTTCAAACCTGTGTTTGTTTCAGATCTCCACGGTCGCGGAGAGTGAGGACTCTCAGGAGTCTGTGGACAGTGTGACGGACTCACAGAAACGCAGAGAGATCCTGTCCAGACGCCCGTCCTACAGGTCAGTGCTGGATTACTGTTCATGAGACATTGCGTTACAGTATCACAGATGTCCAAGCGTTACAGTTTATTGTGTAACTCTGTTTTTGTCCCACAGAAAGATCCTGAATGACCTGTCGTCAGACGCCCCGGGGGTGCCTCGTATCGAGGAGGAGAAAGCTGAGGAGGACACAGCTTCTGCTGCTGCGGCAGCCACTCCTGCCATCACCACGGTTACAGTCCCCACCCCCATCTACCAGACCAGCAGCGGACAGTACAGTAGGTTTTTAATCTAAACCTTCACGATATTGTTTATTTTATGGATAAACCACATGTTTTGATAGTTAGAGAGGGGGTTAGTTACACCTTCGGGACAGAGAGAGGTTTACATTACAAAACCACTTTCCCATAAAGAACACGTTTTCTCTTGTTTTCTAAAGCTGCCTTCAGGCAAAGACCAAGATCCTTTTGCTTCTTTTGAAACTGATATTTCAGTGAAAACACAGGAAATTCTTGAACCTTGACACTAGACTGAACTTAAGTTCCCTGTGAAAGTTACTTCAAACTCCCCAAAGTAAATAGTTTTGTTTTATAGTTTGATTCACACAAATAGCATAAGTATTTGTAAGCACTCTGGCGATAGTGTGAGTGAAATACTTTTCTCCAGATTACTGCACACCTTCTAAAATAGATGATCATGTATTTAGGGCTTACACTTTGAATTGATTGGGTTTAGTCGCTGTAACTTTCCTCTCGTATTGAGCCCCTCTCTCCCCCCTCAGTTGCGATCACTCAGGGCGGGGCGATACAGCTGGCCAACAACGGCACGGATGGAATGCAGGGGATCCAGACTCTGACGGCGGCCCAGCCTGGAGCCACCATCCTGCAGTACGCCCAGACCAGCGACGGCCAGCAGATACTCGTGCCCAGCAACCAGGTCGTTGTGCAAGGTCAGAGTGGAGACACGTCAGAAGAAACACTGAAATATCGTGTGGGTGCTAACCTCGGCCTGCTCCTCCGCAGCCGCCTCGGGGGATGTGCAGGCGTATCAGATCCGAGCAGCTCCGGCCAGTGCCATCGCTCCGAGCGTGGTCATGGCCTCGTCTCCTGCTCTGCCCACAGGGGGCGCCACTGAGGAGGTGACGCGCAAGCGAGAGGTCCGCCTTATGAAGAACAGGTACCTCTGTCACTGTTATACACTCAAATATCACGTCTGCAGAGGTCAAAAGGTGTGAACGGTCAAAACTACACTGGTTTTATAGACAAGACCTGAACATGATTCAAAACCTCTTACCGTTTTCCCGTGGGGTTGGAAAATGTCCTAAAACGTCTAAATTTGGGTTTATGTCTTCGATTTGAAGCGTGTCTTTTTAAGACCAGCTCCTCTAGAGTTATTTATAATAATTCATAATGTGTAAGTTGTATGTTTGTTTTAAAACGAGGTGAGGGTCAGAGCCTTGTGCTTGGAAACAGCTTCTTTCACAGCTGCTAACACTGTTAGCCACGATTAGCAGGACCTCGACCTTTTGCATTTTCGAAGGCCGCTGAGACACATTCGAAAGCACGACAGGTCTGTGCACAACGACACGAGGCTACATCCTTAGCATCTCGTGGCGCAGCTAGCTTACAGAAGATAGTAAGTGCTTCATTTGTCTCCATCCCTCCCTGATACTTGTTTCCATAACCATTGGTTAATTGATATTACGTCAGTTACTTGTTTCTGTTATAAATTATATAATTTACACAAATCAAATAGTTGTTTTTGAATTTCAAATAATAATTTGACTTAAATTTTTATACAGTTTGAGTCGTCTTTTGGTGCCCGTGGTTTTAATTGTTTTATTTCCAGGTCTTGAAAGCGTCTTCAAAATGTTTCCCACTGCAAACCCTGTCTTCAAAACAAACTGATGAGCTTCTGTGCGTTTGTCCCGCAGAGAGGCGGCCCGTGAATGTCGCCGGAAGAAGAAGGAGTACGTGAAGTGTCTGGAAAACCGCGTGGCCGTTCTGGAAAACCAAAACAAGACGCTCATCGAGGAGCTGAAGGCGCTGAAAGACCTCTACTGCCACAAGTCCGAGTAAACGGCGCTCAGAGCGACGTAGCATCTCACCACACGCACAAGAACCCTTTTACATTCGGCGTTCACATCCTCGTCAATAGGCCGTGACCCCGATTTTACTGTTGTCGTCGCCTTAAACAACCTCATTTGATCATCGCCAGCGCTGAAACGAGAAGCTGCTCACGTCGAGGATAAATTGCATGTGCAAAGAAATCACAACAAGGGGGTTTTTCCATGGGTAGTTTTTGTAAGAGGTAAAAATCCTTTGGTAAATGGTTAATACTTACAGGGTCGTCAACTAAGCACAAATCGGGTGCTTCAATTATGTTGCAGAGATGGTATTATCTTCATCTATACCAGCGGATTTGTACATGGGCGGAAATACGAAGCTTTTTACAACGGTTTGAATTGAATGTCAGGGCTCGATGCCAAAATGTGGTATTGGAAGAAGAAGAAAAAAATCACAAATGCAGCAAATTTCGTCCATAATCCCAATCGGGAGATGCACTTTTTGTACACGGTTCTTTACCTCAGCGCCGCCTGATTCACGTTCCTCCGTCCGCACCATTTCACAGAACTTCACAGCCTATTGACAGAGGGGAGACTTGGTGCTCTCCGCCCAAAGGGAGTAAAGATGACACTCCGAAGCACACTTAATGCCTCTGGATTTACGCCAAATATGTCGACGCGAACGTTTATCGCGGGACAGCTTTGAAAACCGTCAGCCCGTCGTACGTTTGCACTAAAATAATGAAAACAGGGTGTATTTAGGTCAAAGTATTGGCTTTAATAAATCACTTTAAGCGCGTTTGTGGCCAAGACATGTAGAGTGCTATTTGTTTTCAAAGTGCTTTACAGACAGAGAATAGTGAGTTCTTTTGCTGGAGTGCAAATAAAATACTTTGGTAACACTTTACTTAACACTACCCTTGATACATTGTACCTACCAAATTTAACACAGTGTAATGTTCCCTGTAACGATCGGTAATAACTTGCACCTATGTAGTAAATACACCATGGACTTTTTTATTTATTTATTGGAACAGGGACAGTGTACAATATACATTAGCCTCAGAAAGGAGAGATGCATTGTACCAGGTTATAGCACTTGTGCTAATTTCCACCTGCAGTCCCCTGTTTTTAGTGGTAGGGGAAACCGGAGTACCCGGAGGAAACCTACGCAGACACGGGGAGAACATGCAAACTCCACACAGAGAGGCCCCGTCCAGGTGGGAATCGAACCCGGACCTTCTAGCTGTGAAGCACGAGTGCTAACCGCTGTGCTACCGTGCCGCCCAATTGAGCATTGAATATACATTTAGATTTAGATTTGGATATAATGAAAATAAAATGGTCCAAAACGCATTCAGCGTCAGTTTTGGTTAAAACTGCAAAGGTTTCCTGTTCCGTCCAATTTGATTAAATGTCGCAAATCTTAAGAAATTGAATACGTACAGATTTTTTGCATTTGTGGCTTTAAAATGATAGTATTTGGCCCTTAAGAAGCATTTCATTCGACCTGTAGCTGCGCAAACCCTGTTTACATGGAACACCTTTTCCTTATTTCATTGTGTCATATGACCCATAGGTTTGTAATTACAGGCTGTTACAAGGCACATTACATTGTACTAAATTTGGAAGCTACAATGTCTCAAAGGAAGTGTAAAATAAAGTGTTACCGATACTTTCAGTGTCAAATTCCCAGATTTTAGTGTGATAAAACTGAATCGCAGCCCGTTTAGTCCTAACTCTGGGCTCCAGCGGGGTGCCTGGAGCAGCTGGTGGGCTATTATCACTTTTAGAGTCATATTTTTTAAAGTATTCAATCGTTGATGAATGATTGAAATGAAACACGATCGACTTCATTTTCACTATCTAACTGTTTTTACTTCGCTGTTCACGTTTTTGGTGTAAATCCTGGGTAGCACCATTTTCGAACTGCTCCGATACAGAAGCAGCTGGCAATACGATTTCTACAGGAGGGAATGAAGCTGGATAAAAAGGGGGGAAGTTATATTCCAACAACAATTGGAATCTACAAACCAAACAGAAACTGAACACCCGCTCTGCTAATATTTAACATCAGCGTTGTCAATATTAACAGAGGGCGCTTTCTTTGTTTGTAAAATGCATCTCGGGACTGTTTTTAAAAACTTTGAGATGGGTCGCTGATGAAAAAGATGTTCCTAGACGTCTTGTGAAGTGCTGGACTCCCGTCTGATCGTGCTAATACTTTTTATATCCCCTGTACATGGCCCCTGACGCATGTGTAGACTTTTATTTCGTTTGATATAAAAAAGCATTTTGTAACATATGTGAATAATAGGCAAAGATGTGGGGGGGTCTCTCTATGTAAAAAGTACAGTGGCTTTAAAGGTTTTCAAGTTTTCCATTATTTCTGTTTTATTATGTTGTGGTCTGAAATTAGAATGAGGTTTATTTTCTATTATCACAGCGTTCAAAAGGCCTATAATATTATATAGAGGTAAAATGATTTTGTTTTTGAGGAAATGTTTGGTCTTGTACAGAGAGATCATGGACCCAGTGACTGATATTAATGATAATTTTTGTAATTTATAAATGTTCTTTTTAGATATGACTTATGAAAGTGCAATGCAGTTAATCAAAAAAACTGGCTCCTCCCCCGACTGGGTCCGGTGACATCATCACCATCTAGAACCTGCAACCCAACAATTGGTAAAAAACTGTTCAGCAATTGCTCTACAATAATACATGGTAGAAATGAACGGAAATACAAAAAAATGTAGTATTCAGACACTATAACTACACTCCATTGTTCTCATAGTTTTACAATTCTGATCAAAGCACGGCGGAAAATGAGTTACATTAAAAATACCATGACTGAAAATGTACTTTTTAAAGATTGCGATTCATTTTAGCGAGAAATGTGTGCATGGATAGGATGGATCTTCTTCAGCGTGTGTGCGTAACCCACTGACAGTATATTGTCAATGGCGTAACCGCTTTCTCTTGGTTGCCGTGGCACCGACAGCAGTGACGGAAAATAGGGGAATGCTTTGAAAACGTAAAAATCGGCTGGTCGATATATCGGCCGATCTAGCGCCGAAAAAAGCCGATATTTCCGGGACCTAATATGGTAGTGACTTCCCATTGCATTTGAAAGAGCAAAGTCAGGGCTTTAAAACAAAAAAATGGGTTAGCTTCAAGTTTGTTAAACATAAACCCTGATCAATATGGACGTGCTGCAGGTCATTCTGAAGTGCAGAACCTGGGAAATTCAATCGCTGAGTTAGTTTTAACCTTCACTGTTGTATTTTTGATCGCCGTGCGAAATGCCGCAGCTAGCAACAATATGCTAATGCCAACAACAGCTAATCAAAGCTGGGACAGAAACTATGATTGGATCACCTAAAGCAATAAAACATAATCGCCCAGTGCTGGAACGGCCAAGTATTTGTTTTTACAGGAAAATCGGCAAAAAATATCGGTCAAAAATATCGGCATCGGCCAATTATCGTCCCAAAATATCAACATCGGCGTCGACCTTAGAAAAACACATATCGGTCGGCCTCTAGCAGCCACGACTTCCTTTTTAGTTACTCTTTTTACAATGGCTTCTTTTTAAAGCCACTAAAACATAGTTATTTATTTATTTTGTCCATTGCCACATATCGCCAGAGGAATCGTTATCATGACAGTTCTTGGCGATATATAGTGCAGCGCTAGTCTGTGGTTAATTTCACTCCTCCTCGATATATAAGCCTGACTGTCGATCTTTACCAAAGTAAATAAACGGCCCATCTTTATGATCAGACTTCAACATAATAACATAAATGGATAGAGGGGTATGAAGACTTCCTGAAGCCACTGTATGTCTTCAAACGTCATGGCAGCTACGTCTATGGAAAAGGCCTTAGTACGAGATTATTGTTCTCTGTTACACTATTCTCAAAACGTGAAGCAGCTCCAGGGTCAATATGTGTAAGTCACAAACATATTCAATCACTGTACAGGTCGAAAACAGGTGGGCGTTTTCTTGAAATGTGTGGCCATAATTCAGTTTCAGTTTTGAGTGAGTATAATGCACAATATTTACATGTAAAAATGTTTGTTTTTCAAATCTCATGTTGTCAAGACTGGCACAAACACAAGCAATTTATGACTTAAATACTGTTGTCAAATGAACATATGACATTTTTATAGCACTTTTTTTTTAATGATTCCAAAATTGTCTGGACTTTCTGCTTATTTTTGCTTTCAGTTTATAGCACAACTTGGGCCGTCAATCCAGTTGGCTGACTTTAAATAGGTTTTTTTTGGTCTTTTTTTTTTTTAAACTAGTGATTTTCAAGCCGGTGCTTTAATACAATACTTACACTACTGTTAATATTGAGACGTTGTAACGCAATGTCTTACAATATCCTACAAATAGTAATTTTCATTGCATTTCAGTGCAACAGTGAGAAGGGATTTCTGGTTCCAGAAGTGAAATCCCGATTCATTTTTCCAATAGACGTAAATGTTAAATTCAAATATTAAGAGTATAGAACCGTGCTCTCCAACTTTTTCTCCTTCGAGCCTCTTTAATTATATAAAAACAGTACAGAGCGACTTCTGCTTGGAGAATAATTTTTGAGTAATTATGGGACATCGATGGAGTCCACAGTGGACCGTTTGTAGCTGAGAGGGTAATTAACCCCAAGAACATTAATTAACTTTATACTTCAAAGATAAAGAGCGATGAGTGCGCCTTTGGATCAAACACATACACACACATACACAAAATAATACTGATATTAATACTAAAGTCAGAGTGCCTGGGATCGTCTCCTTCCTGAGTGATCTTAGCTTTATACTGTTTTCAGCTTTGCCCAAACTGCGGCCCGGGGGCCAAATGCGGCCCTCAGACCAATTTTTGGTAGGGCTGAAAGATATATCGTTATCGTATCGCACTCTTTGTATTATGATTTTATTTTTCTGAAAAATGCTTAGTTTTCACCTTTAGTTATATCGTATCGTATCGATATCGAGATATCTGGCATGAATATCGAGATATTACATTTTGTCCATATTGTTCAGCCCTAATTTTTGGTAGCCCTCAAGCTTCTTTTCGAATTGGCAGACATTGATAGAGCTGGTACTTTTTACAACTATTCTCATAATTCTATACAATTGTACCCGCACGAGCTAACCTTCCATTGTGGGAATTGGCTGGTTTTGAGGTTTCCAAGCCTAAATAAAAGTGTGGGGCGGAACGCACTTCAATGTGCGGCCCGGAAGGAAACAAGTTTGGACACCCCTGGCCGACCCCGCAGCAAAAGGTTACATCATCTTGTTTAAGTCTGCGGGGAAAATGAATGAGCGTTTACGTCTGGAATCTGAAGTCCTCCACAGTTGCTCCTATTGCAGCAGTTTTAACTCATGGACCTTGATTGTGCATGAATTTACATCATCATAGTCTTCGTAGAAAACCCGAAATCTACTTTTCTAACAATTCCTGTTTGTATATCGCCACTTCCTGTACAAGTTGGTAAAGTCTGATGTCATTTTATTGTACAGTATCTTGTTGAAATGATTGTCGCCAAAATGAAGCATTATATAAGGTTTGTTTGTTTGTTTGTGGGGGATTATATATGTACCAACTACAACTCATAATTTGGAGGTGCTGTTGTATATCACTCTTTTTGTAAACTTATGTCAAAATAAACTACAATGCAAGTTCTTTGGCTTTTGTAATGGGATGTACCGGTGAGTAAACTAGTAATAGAATCAATAAAACAGTTTAAAAATAATATAATACTTTATGATTAACTAACTTTCTTAGGAATAATTATGGTCAAATGAAATAAATGTGCTACCCAGTGTAATAATGAAATATCTATTTTGGTCTGAATGTGAATTCAAAAGTTATATATCTATATACAGTCATCAATTCCTCCAGTTCTGCTTTTACCCACATCTAAAAGTTTTTGTTGCGTTTTTGTCATGTTTTGATTGCTTTTTTTTTTTTTTGCTTTTTCGTCACTTTTTGGTTGCGTTTTCATCCTCGTTTTCGTCGCTATATTGATTTTTTTAATAAGCTTTTAGATTTGGGTAAAGCTTAACTGGATAAAATGTGCTCAGTTCAGGTGGGGCTTAAGAGATTAAACCTAACCCGTCAGTATGGCAAAAAATAATGTATTACAATAAGAAAACACGGTTCTAAATGACAGATTGAAGCTTGAGTGACACTTTTAACGAGCGATGAGTTTCCTCATTCATAAAAGGGTGTGGGTCGCCGAGGATACAAAAATAGTACTTGTGCTCGTGGATGCGGTCCGCCGGTTTAAATCCTCTTTGATGGACAGCCGTGACAGCCAATCGTAGGACGAGGCAAATTCCTGTTTTGATTTTTCAGCCAATCGGCGTGAAAAGAATTCGACTTAGGGCGGTACCAGAGCGTCGTGCTGCCAAATGCTGTAACAGATGGCGGCGGGGGAGAGGCTGCCAGATTTGTACTGGTTATTGTGAATGAACATTAATACAGCCCACTGACGCACTGTATTTTACTTTATTAGCTATTTGTATTCAGCTACCGCATAAACCGTTAGTCAAACGTGCCAAAAAAAAAGTGTGTTAAATTATGTTTCAGTTATTTTGGCACGCATAAAAGAGGCGTTTAGATGCAAGTTAGCTTTATTAATTTACAATAAAAAAAAAAATTTAAATAATAAGTTTTGTTGATTGTCTGAGCGTTGTTGCCGTACCGAAGTAGCCAGACCGGCTCACGCATGCGCAGAAAGCTTTGCGAAACAAATCGGGCAGCTCCGCGAATTGGGCGGTGACAGCGGCACGGGCAGTAATTCCAACAGCGGAGCAATGAGGACCGCTACACGGGACAGTTGGACGTTTTATACGCGTTTATCGGCTGGAAATTAATTCGTAAAAGGCGTTGTAGCTTTCGTGTCCACGGTCTATTATTTCTTCTGTCGTGTTTTGTGGATTTTACTCTACGGCGATCTCAAAATCTCTGGACTACAGTTCGCTGCCTGATCCGCGTCCGAGAGGGACAGCTGCTGGGATTGTTTGGATACTGTCAAGAATGTTCTGTTTTTACCGAGAAAATTGAAGGATTTGTAGATTTCAGCCTATACACATTTTAACGGAGTGTACATTTTACACTCATCGTTATATAGTTTGAAACAAGACGCGTTAATTCGGCTTTTTCTAATGGGAATGCTAGCGCGTTAGCCGCCTAGCATAATTTCACCATGTTGAATGAATGAATGAATGGACAGACTGTATTTCAGCCTCGAAAAACAACCTTTCATTGTATTTTTTGTAGACGATCCGATCCCTAACGCGGACGTTGGCGTGTGCAGGCGTTATGCTGGTTGGTTGTGCCACAAATGAATTGCAATGAGGTTCGTGGGCAAACTGTGATTGAAGCAGACGCGATAGAAGGGTTGAAGAGTGCGCCGATGTTCGCGAGGAAAAGGACCGTAAACTAGCCGCGTTCATTTGCACTATTCGGACTCGGCGTTGAGCCCACAGCCCGTGCTAAGATGGGGAACACGCTGTCATGCTGCGTGTCCCCGGAATCCAGCCCCAAACTCCCGTCGAGGCAGGCTCCGGAGAGGCTGGAGGAGGTGCACACCAGCACCGACGTGAGCGACGACAACACCGGGCCGTATCTGCAGCACATCAGCGACAGGGAGATCCCCGACGGTACGCGCTGACACGGGCCTCGGGCAGCCTGTTTTCGGGCTTATTGGTTACTTTGGAGCATCACCAAACCTGGGGCTCGATCAGATCTAAACCCAGACTTGACTAGAGTAAAGGAAGACCGAGTCAGGGGGAAATGAAAGTCAGGACTAAAACACAGACCTGACTAAAGCTCAACTAAGAGGGAGTTTTCCAGAACTTGAACAATTCTAGATCAGGACCAAGTCAGGAAAACAAAACAGTTAGAAAAACCAAGACTAGACCTAGATGTTAAAGTTAACCGAGAGTCTAGACCTAGAGAAATATAATAATTGTAAATCAGGACTAAGCCAAGTGACGAAATCTAGCTTTGACTAAACTAAGATGGGCTTAACCTCTTAACCCCCACCTGAGCCGAGCACATTTTACCCAAATCTAAAAGCTTCTTGACTTTGGAGAGTTTACAGCCTATAGATGTAACGCCTAATTTGAAAGCTCAGACCTGCAAAAACTCATCTAAGCTTCATCCTTGTTTTTGCCATCAGGTTTTAATCGTGTTTGTTTTGGGTCGCATTTAGTTTTGTGTGCGTGTGTAATGTAACTGATCGAGCCTCAAACATGTGACCAGAACAAAAGAAAAAAGCGTGATGAAATATGCTGATAACGTGACAATCGTGATGAGGAAGAAGCTTCGATGAGTTTTGTAGGTCATTCAAATGAGGCGTTACACTGGTATATATATGACCTGTGAACTCCAATCGAGAAGCTTTTAGATTTGAATAAAGCCGAACTGGAGAAAAAGCACTCGGTTTAAGACCAAAACCTGAACCAGAGTCTTGATGTGGACTAGTAGTAGTAGTAGTCGGTTATTTTCATTCTTTTAAACATAAAACAAGCATCTCCATAATTCGTGCACAACACGACTGAAAGGGTTTAGGCTGAAGTAAAAAAACTTATTGTGCCTAAACCCAATTTACAGACTTCCACGAGAAAACAAACATTAATAGTAAACAATATCAAGTGTCAAACAGAAGAGAAATAAGCATGTATTTAGAAATGATTTTCACTAGTTTCTTACTTTGTTCATCCTTAACTTATATATTTTTGAATGATAGTAGATTTATACAACTTTTTAAAGGCTTTGACTGTTTTAAATGATCTTCCAAATCGTTCCACAGATTAACACAGAAATACATCGACTGTTTAAATTCTTTTTAGCTTTTGCTTTTTTGAATATGGCAGGTCCTCGGAGGTTATACGGATTTTTCCCTGTGTTCAAAAAGCTGCTGGATGTTTGGAGGGAGAAGATTATTATGTGCTTTGTGCACTATTACTAAAGTATTTAGATCAACAAGGTCATGGATTTTCAATAGATTTAGCTCTACAAAAATGGTGCATAGAAATCTGCTTTAGTGATGATTCTTATTGCCTTTTTTGGGAGTAGGAAAATAGGATGAGTATTGGATTTGTAATTGTTTCCCCATATTTCCAAGCCATAATTTAGGTAAGGAAGTATGAGGGAGTTATACAGTAATAGAAGAGATTTTTTATCAAGTACAGTTTTCATTTTACCAATTACAGCATTGTTTTTTGCTAATTTTGTTTTTAATGTACTTGTATGCGATTTCCATTCAAGTTTTCCATCAATGATAACTCCTAAAAAAGTATTTGCTTGAACTCGTTCAATTTCAATATCATTTATGTTTAAGGATAAAAAGACACTGTAATATGGCGGTTTAATGACATTCAGGTGCACAGCCTCATTGTCGTCCTCATAAACGGCGCTTTCTATTAATCTAATAATAAAAACGTCGAAATCATCAGTAAGGTATGTAAGTAGTCTGCCGCAGAACAAACAGGACGTGGAGTTCGCCGGGAGAAGAATGGTCAGGAAGTGCGAGAGCGGTCATGACACACACCCTTTTCCTGAGGGAGGGACCACAATGCGATACTGGCTTTAGGTTTAGGATTACAACGTTCAACAAACATCAGGGCCGTCGAGGAGACTGATGCCTGTGGTCGTGGCCGCGGGATCATCGGGGTCGGGCTGATTTAGCACAAGTGTCCCAATAACGGAGAACTTTCTGACTATCGTTTAATGCAATCATTATGCGCGCAATCTGTAATGGCCAGCGAATATGGTTGGTGCGAGATGTCATTACAGGAATCTCGGGTAGAGGTTCGCAGAGATGTTTTGTCTCGGAGGCGTTGGGATTTTGGGGGCAGCTGCTCTCGGGGAGGTCGGGGTCATGAGTCTCGTGTCTCAGTTTTCACTCTCTCCTTTAATCTAATCCTCTTTTGTGTAAGGCGCCGTCTGTGGAGATGAAACAACCAGGCAGAAGCACGATAGGGCTGCACGATATCGGACAAGATGAAGTTGCGATACGGAGTGTGCGATATTGTAACGCGATATTATTGCGATATATTGCCAAATCGTTTTAACAATATTACTATTGTTAAAATGGCCACATTCATTGCAATGCCTGAATCCCGTCAGACCTGGGTGGCTAAGCAGGAAGGGCCTGTTCAGTACTTGGGTGGGAGACGGTTTGGTAACACCAGGAAGCCTAGCGAATGTAGTGAGAGAGTGAGGGGTTGGTGGTGGTCGGAGGGGCCTCGCTTCCGTCAGTCTACCCCACGGCATCTGTGGCTACAATAGTGGCATAACACCACCAAGTATGGAATGAATGAATAGTGCGATGTAAAGCGTCTTTGAGTGTCCAGAAAAGCGCTATATAAAACCGTTTTTTAAAATTATTATTAATAATGAAAAAGAGCGAAAATTAGGGGGAAAAAAAACAATTGGAAAACAAGAAAAATATTGGGACAAAAATTAGAAGAAAAAAAATTAACAAAAAATAGACATTGGGCAAAAAAAAGGAAAAGAATAGAGAAGCTGCGGTTTCTTGTTGAGCCGCAGAGAGAAGTTATGTGTTAGTGTGATGCGGCTCATGACTTCCTCCTGTCTCGCCCTTGGGCCACGTCTGTGAAACTAAACAACTCATGAGGCCTCAGTTAGTCCTGGTTTAGACTCGCCCAAAACAATCCTGTAAGAACTGAGAAGGTCATGAAAGAAAGCCTCTGGATAAAGTTTAGACCTTGTTGATTTTGATCTGCATTTATAGTGTTAATTTAGCTGACTACAATAATTTAGTTTAATTTAGTTTTTGCTGATTAAAACTAAAATAACAGTAGTTCAATGTGACCAAGACTATGACTAGATATTATTGTCGACTAAAGAAGCCTAATAAGGGAATAAAAACACCCAAAACGTCCAATGTTAGAGTTTGAAAGAGCCTCATATCTTTTAAATTCATGGCCAAAAGTCTGGAGCTCCATGAAGCAGTGAAATATAGTTGCATCATAATAAATCTGCCTGACGAAAAAGGATGATGGGATTTACGGCTCTTTACTGGGAGCCGAGTCTTTGGGATCTGTTCATTTCAAAGAGCCATTCAAAAGACTGGCTCTTTTTAACGCCGGCCAGATAACTCACTATATCTATGACGCCACGATCGATCAGAGCCACTTTCTCTATTTAAATCATCTGAAATTGCAATGGGGCTGATAATTATGCTTTGAAAAACGTGTTTGTGAATAAAATCTTGTGCCATAACTAATAAAAAGTGGCTGTAACTGTCTGACAAATCCTTTTTGGTGCGTTTAGTTTTGACTTTGTTTGTTTGGCGGAGTTCAGGCTGAAATTGACTTGTCTTTTCACAATTGAGAACCAGTTTGAACCATTCACATTAACCTCTTAACCCCCACCTGAACCGAGCATATTTTCTCCCGTTTGGCCAAACCCAAATATAAAATCTTGCTATTTTGACGCTTTGTTCCAAATAGCGACGAAAACAAGGATGAAAACGCAAAAAAGTGTCAAAAATGTGCCGGAAAAGCAACAACTCAATAAACAAGAGACAAAAACACGACTAAAAAGTGACGAAAAAGCCACAAAAAAGCTACGTAAACACAATTTTAAAAAAAAGAGACAGAAACACCCAAGAGGTCCTGGCCGCAGGCTCCACTCTAAAACCACCTCCACGTTTCAAAATAAAATCGCGAATGCACTTCCGGTTAAATCGCTTTCAATTCTCAATTTGAAACAAAATAAGGGGGAAATGCTAATAAATGTTTCCATGCTTGTACTTTGTTTCCTCAGAGCTGGCGTTGGAGTCGAACCCGTCGGACCACGCTCGAGCCAGCACCATCTTCCTCTGCAAGTCCCAGACAGACGGTGAGCCACAGTCACACCGAGGTTTAAAAATAGGTTCTTCTTTTGGGGAGATTTGAGGAACGGGACATGACGCACTGATCCTTTCTGTAAAAGTAATGACGCGACTCTCGCACACACATTTTGACCCACATTTTTAAAGCGATACCAATGGGGTTTTTCATTAACCGTTAACCGAGGCCCTTAGCGGTTAATGCTCTGTTAACTATACTGACAGACGCGAAAGGGGTTTTTCATTGTTAACACCTTTATTAAATGACTGGAACACATTTAAAACAAAATTAATTTATGGAAATAAAATGCAGTGAAAGTAGGTCACCAACTTGCGTTCACGTGGCCCTACAGTATTTTTTATTTATTTTACCTGCAGTCATTTAGCTTTTTTGGAAACATTGTGCAAAGAAAGTCATTCATGCGTATAACAACAACAACAACAACACTTATCCACCACGTTTTAACAATAACGAGAAAGACGAGTGTTGTGCCTTTAGCTTACCTAGCTACCTCCTAAGTGATGCCCGGGTGTCGGCTGTTGAGATGAAGTTGAAGTATATCCAAGCACTGCAATGCAATACTTGCAAATGTTTGGGAGCGCTCTGGCGGTCTCTGGTGGTGCAAACATGTATTACAAGTATTTTCAATGGCAAATTATACACACCAGTTAACCGAGCAAAATGCTTTTACTCAGTTACGCAATTTTTAATGGTTAACCGGTGAATCGGTTAACCCTGGACACCCCTACTAGTTGTATTATTTGGAAAAATAAAAAAACCTTTGTGCGTTCTCTACAGCGTCACATCTCGACTAATTTCATGAGTTCTGCAGCTCCAGTGAAATAAAGAAGCTGTAAACAACATGGATGTGTTTCAGAAATAACTAAATTCATTAGAACTAGAACATAAAGGCAGTGACTGAAATATGTGGTGTCTCTATACCAGGTTTTCTTCATTGTTAAAAGACCAAGGGGCGGACCTGCCAAAATTAGCCCAAATGGAGCTGGACACCGTTAAAATGGTTTCATACCGGTACTAAAACGAGGCTCGGTTTACGATACCGATACCTGAGCGATACTTTTGTCATGTCATATAGAAAAATAATGTTCATTTATTCCATATAAGACCATTTCTTTTGGTTGGTTTATTTGGTCGGGACAGTGCAGGGAACAAGCCGTGGGCTAATTTCCATCCGTCGTCCCACAATATTTGTTTGGTTCCTGCTTTAACGGTGCACAGCCCGAAGCCCAAAGTTAAAGCACCTTTACTACAAATACCAGTGTTTTGAAGTAATTTACAGTATTTCTCACAGTTTTTAGAGTACTTTAACTCTAGAACTGTTGAAGTACTCTCTGATTCGTGTAATAATCTTCCTCAAAATCATCTTGAGGGCCGGATTTGGGCCCCCGGACCTGACGTTGCCCACCCCTGCTCTATACCAGCCTTTTATGGTTTCACTCTGTTCTTGAGCAAGACACTTTACCCACTTTATTCTGGTGAATTATTCTGGTAGTACTCGGTTACATCCACTTATTAAGTAGTTTTATCATTCAGTACTTTTTACTTCTACTTGAGTAATATTGTAATCTTTACTCTTAGGTACTTGTGCCACTGTGAGTAAATGTTACAAAAGCTTCATGTCGACCGAAAATATCTGTAGTTTGTTTCGTGTTTTCGTTTTCTTCAGAAATATATATTATTAATACATTGTTATGGTATTTCTTTTGGGATATTAGGATTTTCACATGATCAGAAGTTCTGTTTCTCATAATTTATGAGTTCAGTTCAGTTACTCAGTACTCACACATTTTCCCAAATACCTTTTTACTTTTTACTCCTGGAACTCCCTTTGTCTCTTTGTAATAACTAACTTTGCGTCTTTTGCCTTTAGTTCGAGACCGAAGGAAAAGCAACCACATAAACCACATCAGCCACGTAAGTGAAGCGGGACTTTATTTTCCATCGACGGCTCTGCTGGCGCCTCACGATCCTCTGATTCTGCGCAGGTTTCTCCGAGTCCTTTGTCGAAGAAGTACAGCTCCTGCTCCACCATCTTCATCGACGACAACACGGTCAGCCAGCCCAACCTCAAGAGCACCATCAAGTGGTGAGGGTCGACCGTGCCATGAAACCTGGAGCTATTTGACTGTAGGATCACACGAAATCAGATCCAAATCTGGACTAAACCAAATCAAAACAGGGACTGACTCAGGACTAAACTTATTACCAATGCGTTTCCTTTTTGCACACGTTTCAATCTAACAGGCCGTTCTCTCTTTTCTCCCAGTGTTACATTAGCAATATACTACCACATCAAAAACAGGTGAGCTTTTCGACATTTAAAGTAATTTTTCTGGTTTTGTTTGCGTCTGTGATGGTAACACGGGGCGTTTTATTCACTTCAGGGACTCGGACAGGTCCATGGACATCTTTGACGAGAAGCTGCATCCTTTATCGGTGAGTACGCTTCGAACTGTTCGCTCAATATCGTTTATTAAGGCAATAAACGATATTGTTGAAGGCCTTATAATGCCAAAGAAACTAACACTAAAGCTCTGTTTGAAAAGTAATTCATCTTAAAATATCCCACTGTGAACATGAAAAACAATGAAACACAACTTACCATATTCTCTGGACTATAAGTCGCACCAGCCTTGGCAACTCCCTGGGCCTGGAGGCGTAACTGCACCACTGACGAGCCTCTCCCGGCATCACGTTGTGCAAACTCCCATTTGTGAACTCGTTCCTCTAGCTGTGGCTGTTTAGCTTTTAGCCTGTGATTAGCTTTTTTTGTTTTCTTTCTATGAGAGTAACCTCCGCTTTTCGCCAGTCCCTCACAAGTTTCTTTTAAATCTTCAGTGGTGCAGGAGTAGCAGATACTGGTACACAAGCCTAGAGCGCCCTCTAGTGGCTGTCAGTGTATGATAGAGCTATGTTAGAGTTATGATGGAGCTATGATGGAGCTATGATGGAGCTATGATAGAGCTATGATAGAGCTATGATGGAGCTATGATGGAGCTATGATGGAGCTATGATAGAGCTATGATGGAGCTATGATGGAGCTATGATAGAGTTATGATAGAGCTATGATGGAGCTATGATGGAGCTATGATAGAGCTATGATAGAGCTATGATGGAGCTATGATGGAGCTATGATGGAGCTATGATGGAGCTATGATGGAGCTATGATAGAGCTATGATAGAGCTATGATGGAGCTATGATGGAGCTATGATGGAGCTATGATAGAGCTATGATAGAGCTATGATGGAGCTATGATGGAGCTATGATGGAGCTATGATAGAGCTATGATGGAGCTATGATGGAGCTATGATGGAGCTATGATGGAGCTATGATAGAGCTATGATAGAGCTATGATGGAGCTATGATGGAGCTATGATGGAGCTATGATAGAGCTATGATGGAGCTATGATGGAGCTATGATAGAGTTATGATAGAGCTATGATAGAGCTATGATGGAGCTATGATGGAGCTATGATAGAGTTATGATGGAGTTATGATGGAGTTATGATGGAGTTATGATGGAGTTATGATGGAGTTATGATGGAGTTATGATGGAGTTATGATGGAGTAATGTATGGAGCTATGATGGAGCTATGATGGAGCTATGATGGAGTTATGATGGAGTTATGATGGAGTTATGATGGAGCTATGATGGAGTTATGATGGAGTTATGATGGAGCTATGATGGAGCTATGATGGAGCTATGATGGAGCTATGATGGAGCTATGATAGAGTTATGATGGAGTTATGATGGAGTTATGATGGAGCTATGATGGAGTTATGATGGAGCTATGATGGAGCTATGATGGAGCTATGATAGCTGCTTCATTCACTTGGGCGCATTACATACGTCACGACCAAACGCCAGCGAAAATCCGATCCGATAGTTTCAAAGGAGTTCACCCTCCCACCTGATAACGGAGCTCCATTGTGAAGATCCAGACCCCTTGTAAAACCAGGCTTAGGATGAGGTGTTTGAGAGTGCGACTGGGGGACAATGGATGCAAATTAGCCCATGGCTACAATCCGGCATGGTGTGTTTACATGCATGAGACCCCTGTGTGTTCATTAACATGCACTGTCTCGACCAAATAAAAAACATAAAAACTATGAAAAAGGTGCGACTTTTAGTCTTTAGAACAAATGTATTGTAAATTTGAAAGCAAATGTGTCCGCTTTTGTCGAGCTTATTTCTGTGAAAAACAGGAATGCTTGTTCCCAACTCTGCGAGAGGAGCATCAGCTCACTCCCCTGTCTCTAAACAGCAAAGTAAAAGTATTACAAGAGATGACTGACATTTGAAAAAAGCCTTTTGTTTGTTGTTGTTCGCAGAGGGAGCCGGTGCCGGATGAGTACTGCCGCGTCGACCCGGAACACAAGCTCATCTATCGTTTTGTCAGGACGTTGTTCAGCGCGGCGCAGCTCACAGCAGAATGTGCCATTGTTACTCTGGTCAGTCACTGCCTGCTCTCCGTCCTCTCCGTCTGTGAGGGAGGTTTTAGCTTTAAACATTCAGCAAGGATGGAGATCTTTTCTGATGTAGACGGCTAATGCTTGATCTGCTGAAAGTTCATGACCCAAATTAGGGACGGGGATATGGTTAAGGTTTAGGTTTATTTATATTTTCGGAAGATTTCATGGTCCTACTGTGCTGCCGGTTGTCCACAAGAGGGCAGTGTATCCACATCGTTTGGCCTGTTGTCAAGGTCACGTGCAGAATAGGAATAAATCAATCAATCTGTTTTCCAATAGTAAAAGAGACTCTTGCAGCCTTTTAATGAAATGTAGAATAAATCGGACAAATTGTACTTTTTGCTTCTTAAATTGACATTAACAGGCAAAATTAGATACAATATTAGTCAGAAAGATGTGAGTAAAGATTGAAAATAGACATTTCATATTTACCTCCAAATAATTATATTAAATAAAGATCTGAAGATTATTGGGACGGTTAATAGATAGATCGTTTGGCTGTGAGACGCGAAGGGAAAAAGTCCCTATAGCTGAACTAAACCTGCACATGAACAGAATTACGAGTTTCTGTGAACAGGGCAGTCCTCATTTGAAAGCTAAGAACCTCCTGAGTTAAATGAGGATCTGACATTCAAAAGACAAAGATGAGCGTTTCTGTGCCGTCGCTGTAGGTTTACCTGGAGCGCCTGCTGACCTACGCCGAGCTGGACATCTGCCCCTCCAACTGGAAGCGGATCGTCCTGGGGGCCATTCTCCTGGCGTCCAAAGTGTGGGACGACCAGGCGGTTTGGAACGTGGACTACTGCCAGATCCTGAAGGACATCACTGTGGAGGACATGTGAGTAACACCGGGGCGGGGCTTTGGAATCGTCGGGTCTGCTGCCTCCGGTCGCCGTAGAAGCATCTGGGTTGGACTTGAACTTAACGGGTCCAGTTGATTTAGACATTGATTATAAATTCTATCAAAAAATGAATCTGTAAAAAGGTTTGGCAAACGCCTGCGACCCACCAGTTGAGAACCATTGCTTTTGAGCTTTTTACCTTGTTCAGGGTTTCAGGCATTACAAAGCATTAAAAGTCAAAAGTCATTTCATGAATTGTGCCAAAATCAAGGCCTTAAATATCATTATATTGAGTTTAAACTGGCATGAAAAATACATATTGGAAAATGATGAAAATTATTTCTCAATAATTTAAAGAGGGGGTATTATGCTTTTTTCAATCACATAGCCCCAGTCTATAGCACTACAATGATGACGTAACCTTCTGTCGGTCTGTATATGCAGTAAATTCAAATAACTGCCTTGAATAAAATTGCTCTCTCAAAATGGCTGTACTGAACGTCTTGAAATAGGCCTCTGTCTCTTTAAGAAGCTTTCCGACACGCCCCCTTCAGCACACTACTGTGGCATTGAAACAACAACACTGTGCGGGGAGGGGGCTCTGCTGAGCTGAGGAGCAGTGGTTGGGGGCTCGGCTGGTGACGAAAGGTCCAGAGGCGTCTCCAGGAGGTGGGGCCGTTCCTAGGAGGACTGAGGCATAGCTACACCTAAAATGGCCGCCGTCTAAGTTTTTACTGATTACTCAAAAATATGTGAATGAGCCAAGGCAACACTCCAGGCACGTGTTTAATGAGGGAATGACATAATAACAGGATGTAAAGCTCGAAAAAGTCGATTTTACATAATACCCCCCCTTTAACAACATCCAATTGTGACTGTATGACCAAAGCTATTGGCTGAAATTGACCAATTTTTTGTTTGCTAAAAGGCTTTGAGCAATCTTTGATTCCTCCCCAGTGGCTACTGTTCGCCGAGCAGCAGCCCCCCAACAAAGCGCCTCCCGAAGTCCTATGTATGTAGGAACTTTCCCCACTTCCCCATCTCTCGCTAAGCTTAAAGGCACTATTCCTGATTAACCTCTTCTGGTAATGGAACAAACAAATGTAGTATATCGTAAACTCAGACATTTGTGGGGGAAAAACCTGTGTGTGTAATTTATAAAGCATTTGAATCAATTTCATGAACTCTCCGGCGAGTTTTCTTGCATTTCTGCTAGAGTGACCCTGAAAAGAGACCTTGCAAGTTGTGATAAACCCGTCCCTGTGAAGAAAAAGACGCTACAAATGTGTGAGGAGAAGTTGGAACTTAATTTAGTAATACAAATATCAGGTGTAGGGCCTTTAATCTTGGAGTAAAAACACTCCCCATCAGTGTCCCAGATATTTCTCATCGTGTAATATTGCATTAGATAGTTGGATATCTGTAAAATACATTTGCAGTTTGTGTGTTTGGCGATATCAGCGCGGGGATATCGCTGCTCTCCCCCTCCCTCTGTCTCTGAAGTGTCTTTTATTCCGAGGGGCCGGGTCTGGAGTGCCTCTCCTGCTCTCCGTATAATGGAGCTGGATCTCGGCCGGTCCATTAGTTGCCCGGGGCGACCAGACATCACACACAAGCGCTTTCTACTCCCGACGCCACGAGCCAACAAAGGGACGGGAGAGGATGCGGTCGCTCGGGGAGACCGACTCCAGCGACGGGCGGTTCAGACCCGGTGTGGTCCTGGTTTCAGAAGATGAACCCGGTTTAGACACAAAATAAAGCTTAACCCGGGCTTAAATAATCAACAAGTTCATTTTCACATCCCTTGGTTTTGCGTTTCGACAGGAACGAGATGGAGCGTCACTTCCTGGAGCTCCTGCAGTTCAACATTAACGTCCCGGCAAGTGTTTACGCGAAATACTACTTCGACCTGAGGCAACTCGCCGACGACAACAACCTCAACTTCCCCCTCGAGCCGCTCAACAACCAGAGGGCCCAGAAACTAGAGGTGAGCCGTTCCTTTCAAAGGCAAAAAGCAGCATCGACACGAGAGGACCCAGAAGCAAAAACAAAAATCCAAAACAAATCAAAACTAGAGGGTCCAAAATCTAAAGCACCAACAACCACAAAAATCCTTCAAATTAAAGGTAGACGGTGAACCTCGGACTCTCTCCTCCCCATTTACATTATTAGCCACGAGTTGAGGGAGAATCCATGATGCCAGACTCTGTTTCTAAAATAGGAGGAAAGGTGGGAGCCTCCAAAACTCTCCCAGGCCTGTCAATCCAAGGACAACTTTAAACTTTATAAATCTAGCGTGATTAAAAATATGATATTCCCCTCAGTGTTCTCCCAGAAGGAAACTCTATCTTTAGAAATAAAGTATATGCTTTTAAGTTGTGCTTAGGATTCCATATCACAGAGTGCCTGTGCAATTGCCTCAAGCCACGAGGGCAGGGGAGGCAATTGATTTTTACAAGGGGTTATATATGAGTCAGCTGTTTGAGTTAGAGCCACTTCCTCTCATTGTAAAATGCACTAGATTATTATATCTGGAATTTGCTTTGAGGTAATTGTAAATATTGTAAAGACCAAACAGAACTGATGTAAAGTGATTGAAGTTAACAAAGGGTTTGGAGATATGGACCAAAAGTCATGTCCCAATATATTTAGGTTAATTAGCGATATACGATATATATCCCAATATTGTTTCCGCAAAGTGAGAGCTGTGAAATTAAATGTGAAGTCAAAGCTGAATACGAGTAGTTTTATTGAAAACTCACTGTAAAATGTAAACATAAACCCTGTACAACAAAGCTCCGTAAGTGCACATTTAAATAAAAAAATATCTTAAATAAAAAATAAAATGGGTCACTCTTTTTCTGAGGGCAGCATTTATATATAAAGAGATAACAAAATAAAGTGCGCAGTTTAAGATAAACTTTTTTAAACATCATCTTGAGTTTACCCGTTTCATTTTGTTAGTAGCTTATCTGAATTTGAACTATATTGATATACGCGATATAGTTCAAATTCCATATCTCATTTAAAAATATATCGATATATCTTAAATATCGATATATCGTCCAGCCCTAGGTCAGATATCATAAGAATGTTCCACTGCTCTTTCATTCATTTAAACGGCATTGGCTTAGCAGATTTGTTTATATTTTATATAAATAATGGTGCCTCTGATACACGGCTACACGTTTCCGCGTGGAAAATGTCAAAACAAATAGATAAATTATGGAAAGAGTCAAGGACCGGATACATTTGCTTGGGGGCCGCAGCTTGGCCACCTCTGCACAAGGGGGCGGTATCGCAGCAATGCCAGCACCCGTCCATGACAAAAGAAGTGCTTTCTCCTCACCCATTACATAGGGGGGGCAACCTCTGGGGACCCCACGATTTGATACGCGATACATGGCTCACGATAACAATAATTCACAATACACCGATACTGCGATAATCGATATATTGCACAAAAATAACCTACGATACACACTTCATATTATTCATCATTTACATTTTCCGTGTGAATAAATGATCCCTGACTCACACACTGAAGATGGGTCTATAGATCTCTGAGGCATCACTTCATTTACATTTATATAAAGTAGAAACCCCAGTCCTATTTAAAAAGGAGTAAATCAACCCCAAATTAATCTTATTTATAATTATAAAAAGTAATATGTGTGTAGTGCTGCCCTCTGCTGGCAGCACTACAGAACTCTCGATCATTGTGGGCCTCTATTGACTGTGGAAACAGTGGAGGTCGCTGCCTCATTAATATGCACGACGTCATCAAAAGTATCGGAATAAAAAGTATCGGTGTCGTATAGTCCCGCCAAAAATCACGATATATCGGAAAAACGATACATTGTCACACTCACACAGCATTGTTTAAAAAAAAACAAAAAACTCGAGGCTGGATATTGGATATTGTGCATGTACAGGACGGCAGAGGAGCAATACCCAAGCACAGGGGTCACTCTCTAACCCTAACCTTGACGATAGTTTCCACGGTGACCAGGGTTCCCACATAGTCTTTCAATGTAAAACCCTCTATGATCAAAAACTTCAAAGCAAAGTATTTTAAAAACACTATGTGGGTATTTAAAGGTGAAAGGTTTGATTGCCTTGAACGATAACATGCATCTGATCGAGGCTCTCGGTGAGAACACGTGTAATTAATGGTGTGCGTCTCTTCCCCCCCTCAGGCCATCTCCCGCCTGTGCGAGGACAAGTACAAAGACCTGAGCCGCGCCGCCATGAGACGCTCGCTCAGCGCAGACAACCTCATCGGGATCCGCCACACCAACGCCGTGCTGTCGTAGGAGCGAACAGTCCACGGGCAAAAAGCTACAAACAAAACGCCTCCTCTTATCTGCCCCAGAACAAATACTTTTAACTGCGCCACGAAACTGACGCCAAAAGCCTCAGAACAAGCATCAAATTCACGAAATATGTATCCGCCTTTTTCTTCTGAACGCGGCAAAGTGACTTGAGAATCATTATCTTGATTTTGAGTAATTTTGACCAGGGTTTCGACGTTTAAAAAATAACAATAATTGACCTTTTAGCCACCGTTGCTTTCCTTCGTTCTCCTGATCTAACGCCACAGACAATAGTGAAACTGCCGCTGGAATATCTGGCACGTTTCCTTTTGCGTTGCAGAGCGTTGATATTTCCACAGTGGGTGGTTTTGTTTTACCCGCGTTGATGGCACATGGGACATCGCGCCTGGAGATGCAAATATGCTACCTCACTGACTAGCGCTGTAGCTGTATGCTAGCGCCGCTAATCACCGATCATTTCTTTCCTTCATTTTGATGGACAGGGTTGTTAAAAAAATCCATCATGAACTCTTTTTTTTTTTTTCCATCATGAATTAATCTCCCATCATAAGCGAGACGTTTAAATACCCTACATATGGGCTGCATATGAGCTCGCAGGATAGATGGAGCTAAACGAAACATGATCTGAGGAGAATAGCACTAATTTTGCAACAGAAATGTGTAGGAGGACGACTTAAGAGCATCATCTGCTCATCAATATCAAGGCTCATGTTACACTCATGCAAATCAGAGCTTATTATTTTAACGTAATGCACCACGCCTCTTCCCTCTCTCTGTCCTTCGTGTGTTTATCCAAATCCATGCGCTAGGGCCTAAAATCTATATCATGATATGAAAAAATAAATATCACGATAACGATATATTTGACGATATAATTGACAATGGACGAATTACTTCAAAATCTCCGCCTTACGCCTATTGGGAAGATTCATTCAGTGATATTTTATTCTTTTTTTTTTTTTTACGGCATAATTGTCTCGCAAATATGATCTACTCAAGCAGTTTACAGCCTTCATTTCATTTTACTTTTTCAGCACGTGTCCCCGTGTTCTACAGTCACCGTTTATGCTGCTCTGATGGAGCTGAGCGTAACATAAATTATATTGTGTCCACAACGATATAAAAAATTGCAACGATATCAAAACATATCACGATAACGATATGCGATACGATATGGCCCAACCCTAGCATGTGCTCAGCTCCGATGTGAGAGAGAACCATCGCGGCACTAAAGAGCTGTTGAGTGGCCGTGCGAAAAGCAAAGCGAAACCACGCTGTGTTAAACAGTGAAGTAGCTGCTTTTAGAGACACGGTCCGAGACACAGCTGTCTGTGTCTTTACTTTAAGTATGGCTTGATTTTCACTAAAAATGACAGACGGCCTTCAACATTTTCCGTCAAAGCAAAAGAAATATTACGTAAATGACGGAAAATTTTAATTTAATGTAACCTCTGCCGCTCAAAAGTCCAATATGCTTCTTATAAATACTGACCACGAGTAGTATACTATGTGCGCAGAATTCTTCTCAATGACTGTCTGAAACATTTCCGCATGTAAAAGGTATGGAGCGTGGAAAGAAGTCGTCCTCATCAGAGTGACTTGAAACGCTCCGACACAAACCCCGTAGCTCCAGTGCTTTGTTGTCACCATTATTCTGTGGTTTGGGGGGATATATTCAGCTGAAATTGACACGGAAATGCTAGTTGATTTGTAGCGCGCACAGTGGAAATCAATGGAGTCGGACCAGTGTTAATTTCGTCGACTAAAATATTTAGTCTTAAAAAAAGTGATTTTTTTTTGCAGACTAAAACTAAATTAAAAGTTTTTCATGAGACTAAAACTATGACTAAAATGTCCAGATATTTTAGTCGACTAAAATAAGACTAAATAAAAATGAAAAGGAGAGACTAAAATCATCCAAACTTCTATTAACCGTCTGAAAGAGCCTCATGTCATGTAAATTCTCTGCCAAAGGAACAGCTCTGAGCTTTGTTCATGAGGGAGCAGCTCCATGAAGCAGGACCTCGATTAAATATGATTATAATGAACATTATTAATACAAAGTCGACTAAATGTGTCTTAAATTTAGTCGACTAAATTGACTTGCAATTTTAGTCGACTAAATCTCGACTAAAATTTAAGATATTTTTTTTATTAAAACTCGACTAAAATGTAATTACATTTTCGTCAAAAGACTAAGACTAAAACTAAAGTAAAATATGTTGTCAAAATTAACACTGAGTCGGACAGAGTTTGGAAACCAGACACAGCCCTATAAGAACCACAGCCGCGGGGGAGACAAAGCCACTGCAGCAGTAGCAGGGGTTTGAGCGTCTGTACTTTTAGCAAGCAGCTAACCTAACAATAGCACTCATACTTTCCAACACCAGACTAACAAAAGAACAGAACCTACCCGGTAGTGCAAGAGCATGACAAGTCCACATTTTTTCCAATCGGGCCGTTACCGAAAATGTCAAGTCATCGTTTTGAGCGTCGACCACAACTGCTCAAAATCAAGATGTTCTCAATTCACCCCGACGTCTTTCTGCCGTTTGCGACTGCATTATGAATAAAAATCTATTTAACCCACGCTGAAAAAGGAACAGGACTGATGCCAAAATGTATGTAAAATAAGTTTGTAACGGATTCGACGTTTGTAGAAAATGTTACGTCCCCATGTCCACCGGGGGGCGCTGGCTCAAAGGCTGCGACGTTTGGGTAAGAAAAAAACGGTTTGTGTTGGAAATGTCGAAGAGAGCTTGACTTGAGAGGAGGGTTTAGTCCCAATGAAGGACCCGGTTATGTTTGTTTATTTATGCGAGTTCTCATTTTGCCAGGACGGGATTGATCTGATTCACTGGTTCTCAAACTGTTCACACAAAGTTCCACCAGGCCTAGATCAAAATGAAGTCTGGACTAGTCTGGAAGTCGGGTCTAAAATATTGGAAATTTGACTAAATTATGTCCAAAATCAAGGCCTTAAAGCATTGAATTAGATCCAAACTTGCAAAAAATCGGAATAATTGGAAAATCATGACATCGCTCAACCATTTTTACTGTATACGTTCATCGACTCGATGATCAAAAAGTATTCAGTTGCAGTTTTGACCACATATATACGATTCTCTTTCCTCTGTTTGATCAAATATTTGCATATCTTAAGAAATGAAATATGCACAGATTTTTTTTCTGCGTTTGCGGCATTAAAATCTAGTATTTGGACATTAGAATTGACATTAAAAAGCATTCAGTTTGCTTGTGCCTGATTTTATAACGTTGGACAGTCGGGTAAAGTTCATCATCTCTGCTGCTCGAGTGTAACATATATTGTGCTAATTTAAATAATTAAAGCCTAAAATTGTAGATGACCCTGAAGAAGCCCAAGGAACAACAGTGGGGCAGTTTGAGAACCGCTAGTCTTGAGATTTTATTTCTTTGGAACACGTTTTGCATTGCGTAAAATGTAAAAAAGCGGCTGTCAGCCATGGAGGCGAGAGAAGGTCAAGTCATGATTTTAGTTGGAGCAGCGGCCGATACGACTCAACGGGAAAGAAATGTCCAAACTGATTTGACCTGGAAGTGATTTTGATTCATAAACCTGTCGCATTCATCTTCTGACCGACATCAAGCTGAATATTGTCACCTTTACGAGACAGTCATGTGACCTCAGTTCATACGTGCTGAGGGTGTGTGAATGAGAGTGAATGGGTGACTGGTTCCTTTCCTGTAAAGCACTTTAGGCCTGACGAAGGTAGAAAAGCGCTATACAAGTTTAGACCATTTACCATTTTGTTTTGTGTGGATAGATCCAGCCGTTAGAGATATTAACTATAAACTCGAAAATTAGGCGTTTTGGCGGCTACTATAGTTACCACAATACACTTCTTAGCTGCACCAACTCCATTTTAAATTATAGGCTGTTAAAGCAGAACTAAGTAACGTGTTTACCTTAATAAATCCTTTTAGTCCCTCTGGGGTTAATACAAGTGTTACTGGGATGATTGGGGGGTCTTTTATCTCCCCCTAGTGTCCCTGGCCAGAAAACCACAATTGCAACTTTCCTAACTCCAGGTCGGAGCCACCAATACACACTAATGGAATCACGAAGAAGAAGCTAACAGGCTAACGGGCAAAGCTAACCGCGGGCTAGCGCCACTTTAACAGTATTTACAGCCAAGTCTGAGTGAAAAAAATGATCTCCATTGTGTAATTGGATGAACAATATCCCTCTGTCTTTTCTGTCAGCGTAGTATTTACTCCCACGGACAATTAATGAGTAAAAAAACGTAACATGCTACGACACCTGCAGTGGCGCTTACGGCCTCTAGGGGCATGAGTTACTTAGTACAATGTTTTGACGCCACGTGAACCCAACCATAGTCTAATGAAAGGAGTAAGATGTAAGTGGAACAGTAGTAACGCCAAACATCATCTTAAACCAGGAGCAGGTTTATGTGTTTGGCCCAGTTCAGGCCCGGAAAAGACTTTATTCTTCTGCAGATTTCGTGGGGGGGTTCCCGGTCCGCAGTGTTCAGTATCTTTTATCAGAAATACCCCTCAGAAGTCGTCCACGTTCGAAGCCTTTGAGCCGGCGCGACCCCGATGAGACTCTCGTTTACAGAATGTGAAGAATGGTTCGGTCTATTGGTGAAGTCCATTTAAACAGTATTGTGCTGCCCCCCCCCTCCGAGTCCCGGTCCTGAACAATCTCCGCAGGCCACAGGGGGGCGCTCCTCGTTGCTTACTGTGTAGGCCTTAGCTGTGAACCGTCGTGTTTTTAACAGAACCATTTGCAGATGGACTATTTTAAATAAACACTAATCATGAACAAAAGGTCTGGCCTGTGTCGTGGCTTTTTTTTTATTCATCCCACTTCGTTCATACAACTTTCCCGGTGCTTTAATGAAAATATGTACAAGTGCTTCTCAAACAGTGGCCCGCACACAACCGCTAGTTATTAGGGCTGTCCCGATGATTACTATATCGACTTAACGTGCTATAAATAACAGATAAACGATACATTTTTGGGCTCAGTATTTATCGTCTCTACATTTATTTGCATTTTTTTTTACCAACACAAATTGAGTTACATTACAGGTGAAAAAGTTCATTTATTTCGGTAATTCAACTTAAAATGTGAAACTAATATATGATATAGACTCATGACATGCAAAGTGAGATGTCAAGCCTTTGTTTTGTATAATTTTTTATGATTATGGCTTAGTCTATTTTCAAAATATTCACATTTTCTGAGATGTTTTGTTTGGGGTTTTTACAAGCCGTGAGCCATAATTATAATTGTATATAATGAAAAGGAACTCTATTGTAGCTGAAAGTGTGACCCTTTCATCAGATAATGAATCCAAAACACCTGCAAAGGGTCCCTGAGACTTTAAATGGTCTCAGTGGTTCAGTAGAATTCACCATCATGGGGAAAACTGCTGACCTGACAGTTGTGCAGAAAACCATCATTGACCCCCTGAATGAGGAGGGAAAGGCTCAAAGTGCTGTATCAAAGCAGAAAGTTAAGTGGAAGGGAAAAGTGTGGAAGAAAAAGGTGCAGGGATGAGCGCAGTCAGGAGAGGACTGTCAGGAAAAGGCCATTCAAAAGTGTGGGGGACCTTCACAAGGAGTGGACTGAGGCTGGAGTCAGTGCATCAAGAGCCTCCACACACAGACGGATCCTGGACATGGGCTTCAGATGTTCCTCTGGTTGAAGCATCCTGGTCTTCCATAACACCTCAGCAGTGCCACAGGCTGTTCAAGCAAAAGGCCCAAACCAAGTACTAAGTACATATGCATGATTATAGTTTTCAGGCGACCCACATTTCTCTGTTTAAAATATATTTCTTTTAAATGGTTTTCATGCAAAATTCTTATCTTCTGAGATTTGAATTTGATCTTTTACTCTGAGATTAGCCAAAATCATCAAACTTAAAACAAAGGCTTGACATTTGCCACTTTGCATCTCCTGAGTCTATATCATATATTAGTTTTACATTTTAAGAACTTTTTCACGATATTTTCATTTTCAAAGTTTTACCTGTATGTTTCGTGTTTATTTCAGCTTGTGTGATTAAGCATTTTTAGGACAAAGTTTACTGTCATTTTTAAGCTTTAGGGTTGACATCTTTAGAATCGATATCGTTTATTGTCCCGCCGCGATATAAAGAATTTCAACTTTCATATCGTGACGGGCCTATTTCCATCAAACAGAGTAATTTCCATATTCAGAAGCAAACGGACACAACAAGCAACATTGGAGCAGAATTTGTTTTTATTATTTCTGCCAAAACTACCATCGTTTTATCCTTTTGGAGTAAAAAAAAACAACCTTCAAGTCATTTTGAATTGTTGCCAGTTGTTTCCAGGGGTGTCTTCACAGCAAACGCCGGAAAAAGAATCAACTGAAAAATATTTTTTTACGTTGTTGCGTTTGGTACATCTTCAGCTTCGTTGGCCATTGTCGAAGGAGCAGACAGATCACTTCTTATTTGTTTTCTTTATTTCTTTCTAACATGTTCGTTAGAGAACATCGTGCATCGCATCGTTTTTTTTTTTTTTTTTAAGCGGGCACAGGAAGTAACAACCAAACAGGAAATTAGCTACATAGCTTTTCATCAACTTAAAGGTCAATACATTTCACAATAAAATGCATTAACAGTACATTTGAGAACACAAATTCAACATACGTGAAAGTGAATTTGTCTGATGTGGGATTTATGCTTATCTTAGATTAGTTCAAAGCAACTCAAATTCAACAGTTTATTCAAGCAATTCTAAGTCATTTTCCCCCTACCACTAAAAACATGTACAATATCAGGATGAGTGTGAGCTAAAAACGTATTCACACAGGCCTGCATCACTTTAAAAAAGAAGTGCAATGGTTCAACAAGATTTTATTTCACATTTAAAACTCGAAACCCCATCAATTCAAGGACCAGGCCATGTGCCGTACGCAGCATTCACATTTACACAAAACAGACCGATCAAAAATGTGAATTGGGGAAACGTGAACAGATTTCTATGCGTTTCATTACAAATGTAGAACAACTGGGCCCCCGGATATTTTTTTCTGAATGTTTGCCCCACTTTTCATTTAAATATTTTTTTTTTTACACATTTTTCCCTTATTCTTTCCACATTGTTTTCCCATTTATGCCAATTGAATATTTTTTTTTCTCCAAATGTCTCCCTATTTTACACACCTTTACCCCCCTATTAATTTTTCATTACTAATATTTTCTCTCGGCTTTCCTTTTTTTCCCCCAGATGTTTTGTCCCATTTTTTTTCCAAAAGTTGCAAAAAAAATTCCTGAATGTTTTTCTTTCTCTTTTTTTTCTTTACACTTTTCACCCCAATTTTTCATTAGTAATATTTTCGCTATTTTTATTTTCAAAGGGGAACAAATGTTCCCCTTTTTTTGGCCAATTAGTCTTGGCCAAAAGACTAGTATTTTTTCAAAATTTTTGTCGATTTTTACCAAATATTTTTTTCCTTACAAATGTTTTCCTTATTTCTTGCCACAATTTCTTCCAATTCCCCCCATCGTCCACGTATAAGTATCAAAAACCAAGTATCATTAAAGTACTGGTATCGAAAACATTGTAACGGTCCCCAGCCCTAACGCCATCGTTTGGTAACAAAAAGCTAAAAATGTGTGAGTCCAATTCCAGGCCAAAAAGAATCAGCGTCTGTATTTAATTCCAGTTTTACAATAAATTAATACATTTTTTCCGGGCGAGAAATTTATTTTTCAATCACACAAAAAACACACACTGAACAAAAACAATATAAAAGCACAACATTACACAAGCCAAATGAGAACTTTACGCTTTTATCATAGACTTTCACACTGTACAGCTCTTGCTTTATACAGATATGTACATAAATAAATAAAATTATGTCTCTGAAACGTATCGAGCGTTCACAAAAATGAAGCATGTCCCAGTCTGGTACTGCTCCATAGAAACCGAATTTCCCTCTGGCCAAAAATTACTTTAGTAGCAGTTGTTGCCGCCTGAGAACAACCTTGGATATAATCTTTAAAAAAGTGTCACTGGGAACGTCCGCTACAAACGTTTGAATAAATTGTATTTCTTTGCACAAAGCTGCTGTTGTGAAGGTCACGTCCGCGTTTTGAGATGAAGGACTTGGGAGCAGAGAGTAAACATCATGTCCCAATGTTGTTTCCATCTGGATTTAATTAAAAAAAAGGCCTCCCCGTCTTAGATCAACGACTGAAAAATTATTGAAATATTTGGATTTTCTCGCCAATGGAACAAGAATGACTTTTCTTGCCTTTGACTTTTTGGTCCCATTTCAAGTGTTTCTGGTCTTATTTTATGTGTACAGGTTAGTTTATCTTATTTTAAGCAAAAATAATGCTTGTTCCACTGGCGATCTTATTTCAAGACAGTCCAAACGTACTAAAAATGACACGAATGAGATCAGCCGACGACCTGACCGGGTTGTTCTATGCATGGATCTCTCCTCTCTGAGGGCACGGGCATATTCCAAGATAACCACGGATTCATCGGGCTCACATTGTGACCGAGTGGTTCAGGGAGCGTGAGATGGATCGGCCGTCACAGAGGATCCTCCGCTGTGGATCTTTTGGGATGTGCTGGAGAGGACTTTGCGCGGTGGTCACACTCTCTCATCGTCGTCAATACAAGATCTTGGCGAACACTGATTTCTCTACATGGCAGAATCTTATTGAAACAACGCCACAGTGAACGTGCGCTGTGATCCAGTGGTTCTCGACCTTTTGGAGCCACGACCCCCGTTATAACTATTAATGGGGGTCATGACCTTCATTCCCGCTATAGCCTATATAATTCTTCAAAAATAAAAAGGGAAAAAAAAAACAAATGGCTAAATCAAATTAAGAAGAAATAATGCACACATGATCTGGTGCCCCCACGCATTTTTCTCCACAGGTTGAGAACCCCTGCTGTAGTCAAAGCTAAAGGCGTCCAGCCAACTATTGGAGTGTGTGGCCTTTTTTGAGTGGCGACATTTTTTAGGGTCAGGTAGTGAATAAAAACTCCTGGAGTCGGCGAAAAGCCCGTTTTTGATCATAATACTTAACACTTAAATCTACAATACTCTGTGGGAAAACACATTGTGACATTATACCGGATTTTTTTGTTGTTACACACAATGAAAGAGGGAGCCATTAATTTTAAATGGAGCTGTGGCCCAAACTCGTACCTAACTTTACTAACACATTTGTAACATCCCAGTTCTTCACAGGGATGAGTTTAATCGGAAATGTTTGCGATATACAAAATATATTCTACTCCATTGCTAGAAAAAAACAAAGATAAATCAGCCTTTAGCAATATTTTAGATGGCGGGTCAGATGATACGGTTTCGTGGGCCGGGTTTGGCCCATGAAAGATCGCCAAAGATCCTCACATTCTACAACGTCAAATCAATCAATGAGTGTCAAATGGAAAAAAATGACACAGTTGAGAATAAAAGTGTCTGTCCAATTGTGTCACGAAGTAAAGTGTTCAACATATTAAAAAAAAAAGAGTCACATGAAAATAAGCTGCACATTCATAGCTTCGAGGATTTGTTCGCTCGATTAAACCGTCTTTCTCCCAGTGTTTTCATATGTGCGAGGCCGTAGCTTTGTGGTACATCCCCGGCGCTAGCCCGGAGCCCGTGTGTCCCGTTAGCGCCGTGCTAGCCTCGCTGTACATCGACGGGGGGGCCGTGCTCTTGCGCGTCCAGCACGGGCACGCCCTGGCCACGAACCTCCTCCAAGAGTCTACGGTCTTCCCGGACCAAATCCAAACCCCCGAGGTGATCCCCACGACGAGGCACATGAAGTACTTGAGCATGAAAACCGCGTAATCGGGGCCGGAACTCGAGCGCTGCGGGTCCGAGAGGCACGAGCACGCCAGCGCCCGCTCCCAAACCGGGCGGTAATGCTGTTCGTAGACCAGACAGGCGACCACGATGGTGGCGGGGACCGTGTACAGCACCGTGAACAGGCCGATTCGGATCATCAGCCTCTCCAGCTTGTCCGTTTTGGTGCCGCCCTGCTTTATGATGCTGCGTATGCGGAACAGCGACACGAACCCGGCGAGCAAAAACAGCGAGCCGGTGAAGAGGTAGACGACCAGCGGCGCTAGCACGAAACCGCGCAGGCTCTCGAGATTCTGGTTGCCGACGTAGCATACGCCGGCAACGGGATCGCCGTCGACCGAGCTGAGCGCCAGGACGACGATGGACTTGATGCTAGGGATTAGCCAGGCCGCTAGGTGGAAGTACTGGGAGTAGCTAGCGATGGCTTCACTGCCCCATTTCAACCCGGCGGCGAGGAACCACGTGAACGATAGCACGACCCACCATATCGAGCTGGCCATGCCGAAAAAGTAGATCAGCAGGAAGACCAAAGTGCAAAGGGCGGGGCCGGTCGTGTCGTACAAGATGTGCTGCCGCTGCTCGCCATCGCCGCTACACGCTACGCGCTCGTGTCCCGCTACCAGCCGTACGATGTAGCCCAGCGACACGAAGAGGTAGCACGCGGCGAGGAAGATGATGGGCCTCTCCGGGTATTGGAAGCGCTCCATGTCGATGAGGAAGGTGGCGACGGTGGTGAGCGTGGACAGGAAGCACAGGATCGACCACAGCCCGATCCAGAACCCGGTGAAGGCGTTCTCCTCCGCGGAGAAGAACGGCTGGCGGCACGGCTGGGCGCAGTTGGGCAGCGTCCCGGTGCTGATGCGGTTGTAGAAGTAGTCTCGCTTTATGGGCACCAGCGGATCCCGGCAGCGGCACTCGCGATCGCACAGGAGCGGCGAGTTGGAGTTGGACGGTCGGGAGCGGCTTTTCGGGGTGGGTTTGGGCGGGGCGACGGGGGCGGCGGCGGTGGTGGTGGCGGCGGCGGCGTCGCTGCTGTTCTGGTCCATGCACAGCGTCTCGTCGCCGAGTTTGGGCAAGCGCTCGCAGCTCATCCGCTCGGGCCACTCGAAGCCGTACTGGCTCATGAGCGGGGAGCAGCCCCGTTTGGCGCGCTCGCACACGGACCGGCACGGCGGCAGGGGCTTGCGGTAGTCCGGGAGGCAGATGGGCGTGTACATGCTGCAGAGGAAGAAGAGCAGGTCCGGGGAGCAGCGGATCCGCACCAGAGGCCAGAACTGGTGGACCTCCAAGCCCACTTCCTCCTGTGAGAAGAGACAGGATTTAGTGACAATAAAAGAGGTGCACGTTTTGTTGATGTCAAAAAGAAATGAGTATTTTCCCATTTTAAAAACAACCAACATTAGCAAACAGAACTGATGTTTTAAATGGACATATCATTCATAAGGGGCTCTTTAAAACATCGTTTGGGGGCCTCAGCATCGATATTTTGACATGTTCTTTGCTAAAACATAGTTCACACAATTATATTTAAGATTTTGCTCAAAATGGTTCCCAGACCATTTTTTTGGTGATATTTATAGTTTCACTTCCACTGACAGGAAGTGACATAGATAGAGGCAAACAATTGTAAACTGTTGCCGTGCCGACCATGTTATGTCAATGGGAGATGAGTCAAACTGCTCTGGAGCTTTACCTCTATCTATGTCACTTCCTGCCAGTAGCTCAAAGAAATTCTAATAAAAATGACTTTTATGCCCAACATACTTTTACTTACCACAGATGTTATCCTTCTAAATATCCTTCAAAAGCATTAAAACCTGCCGTATGCACTTTAAATGAGAATATAATTTTGCACAGGCCCCTCCGCAGGTCTACACTGTTTAATTTAAAGACCTTTCTACACACGTTTTTGTTCTCCTTTGAGTTAATTCGTGTTTACAACATTTTTCGGTTTACTTCTGTAGGACCTGATTTAGTCTCAGCCCAGGTTTAGATCTTCCTCTGATGGAACCACAGAGCAAAGGCCGTGGGAAACTTCCGTTGTTACGTGATCAGATGTATTGCCTTAAGACCAACAGCACATTTGCAGGACCTATGTAGAATAGTGGCAAATAAATACCTAAAAACTAGCGCATATAGAGCATTGAATGATCACTGCAGGTTCCAAAGTAAAAGGTTAATGACGACTCTACAAACTAAATGACCAGATTATTCCACCTGTAAAACATAGCAGGCTCAGGACTTCCTGTATGTCAATAAATGTCTGTTCTTTGTGTGTTTTTTTGCTCTCTAGACCAGTGATTTCCCCAGGGCTCTTTTCTTTCAACATTCATCTCCAGGAATTATCCTCAAGTCGGCTTTATTGGTTAATTCACTGCTAAAATAAACAATAGTCTGAAGGACAATACTAGTGTTCTTTTAAAGATGCCAGTAACCTTACTGTCTCCCTAAATGAAGAACATGACAATAATCATAATCCTACTGAAACATGGCTAATGCTGAGAGACAAACCTGCGTGTCGTGGTTGAACTGGTTGGGCATGTAGGTGAGGTTGTAGCCGATGCCGCGGCACATGGGCACAGTGATGGGCTCGCACACCAGCTCTTTGGAGGCCGCCATGTTGGAGAGGGGAGCGGCGAGGAGGAGCAGCAGGAGGAACCAGACGGACGCCATGGAGGAGGTCACTGAACAGAGAAGCAGCGCAACAGTAAGTCGTTTATTTTCTTTATATATTTTAAATTGGCGTACTGTACGTTTAAGTGTACACAAATGTATAGGGGCCAAATCAGTCTCTCTTTATTTATTTATTAATTTTATGGATTTTTCCCATTTCTCTTCCTCAGAATGGTAACAGGAATGACGGTAACAGGAAGGACAACATTTGGCCGATTGCAAGCTAATGCTAACTAGCACCGAAGCGCATGTTGTACCCACTGACACCACATTTCTTGTAGATATTGATTAAATAAGTGCGAAAACAGAAACTTACAGACTGTAGGCCAGTGTAACGTCTCATTTGAAAGCTAAGACCTACAAAACTCATCGAAGTTTTGGTTGTTTTCCTTTGACATGTTTTGCTCACAGTTTCGTGGCTTGATCACAGGTACTTAAAAAAAACAAAAGGAAGGACGAAGCTTAGATGAGTTTTGCAGGCCTTAGCTTTCAGACTGGACTTGGACTTTTAGATTTGGGTAAAACTGGAGAAAATGTGCTCAGTTAAGGGGTTAAATAACTCTTCGTAATAAAAGGGTGGTATATGAGAGTCCTGTGTGTTTTGCCACAGATTCAAAATCCAACCCATCATGTTCATTGTGGGATATTTTAAGATTAAATACTTTGAGGATTATTAAAGCAGTACTAAGTAACTTGTTGACCTTAATAAATCCTTTCGTAGTCCCTCTGGGGGTGATACAAGTGTTAATGGGATGATTGGGGGGGTCTTTCATCTCCCCCTGGTGTCTCTGGCCAGAAAACCACAATGACAAACTTTCCTGCCACCGGGTCGGAGCAGCAATACACACTAATGGAATCACGAAGAAGAAGCTAACAGGCTAACGGGCAAAGCTAACTGTGGGCTAGCGCCACATAAACAGTGTTTACAGCCAAGTTTGAGTGAAAAAAATTATTTCCATTGTGTAATTGGATGAACAACATCCCTCTGTCCCTTTGTCTTTTCTGTCAGCGTAGTATTTACTCCCACGGACAATTAATGAGTAAAAAAAAAACGTAACATGCTACGACACCTGCAGTGGCGCTTATGGCCTCTAGGGGGACGAGTTACTTAGTCCTGCTTTAGAACATTAGCATTAGTTTCATATTTTGTTATCGTGCTCCAAGATTTTTTCCCACAATTGTTCAGCCCTTAAGATTGTAGTTAGTTGTAGCTACGGTGTTTAGTTTACATATTGTGGTGTTAAAAATGGAGACTGACAATCTTCTCTCAGCCAAGTTGGCAGTAGTTATCGTCATAGCAACATCCACTTCATTCTAGTCTGCTCTATAATACAACAGGCCGTCATTTTGGAAGAACTCACGATTTCTTCAGCAATTACAAAAAGTGATGGGTTTTGTCTTACACTATTTTAGTTTCACATAATCTTAGTCCACACTCTGCTAAGTCAAAGAGAGAGAAAAAAAAAGTGTATAAAAAGCCAAGAAAACAACGATACTTTCTAAAATGCCTGATTTTCTAACAACTGAAAAGTGTCACATGGGTTAATTATCACTTTTGCTTTTCGGAGCCACACTAGGGGGCGCTGTGACTCGATACTGCGATTTCATTCGCTCAAAAAACACTGAAATGAGGAGATAATTTGCCGTTTTTAGAGGTTTGTTGAATAATTGTCTGGCGTTTTTTGTTTTAAAAGCCTGAAAGAGATTCGTTTTCCGCAAAATGATGAAGTTTAGCGGAAAAGCTCTAGATAAAAACCTTGGATTGAAAGATAATTGCCTTTTCCAGCTAAAGCCGTGTGAGGGCTGGTCGTCACAGGTCGATCGGGGGTTGGTCGAACACTTGTTGTGTCTCTTGTGTTTTTATGATCATCATTGACATTTTTTAGCGATGGGATTTACGGCTCTTTACTGGGAGCCGAGTCTTTGGGATCGGTTCATTTCAAAGAGCGGTTCAAAAGACTGGCTCTTTTTAATATAACATTTTAAGAAGGCCAGCCAGAAAACTCACGATATCTAAGATGTGATCGAAGCACACTTTCTTTATTTAAATCATCTAAAATCAAAATGGGGCTGATATTTACACTTTGTAAAACGTTAGTTACTTTAATCTGACTACTTTTTTCAGTAATGAGTAATCTAACACATTACTTTTTCCAGACCGGTAATCAGATTAAAGATACTTTTCCGAGTCACTGTGAGTTACTATTCTGTCACTTTGAGGCGAGGGAGGTGATATCAGCAGCTGATAATGTAACTAATAAAGTAACTAAAAAGTAATCTAACTTAGTTACTTTTAAATCAAGTAATCAGTAAAGTAACTAATGTTTCAAAGGAGTAATCAGGAAATTGTAATCCACAACTAATAAAGCATTTATCCTTCTCTCGAGTCGCTCTAATGTCGGGCTGATTCTTGCGTTCTGGGTCAAATTGATTTGATTTGACTCTTTTCACGATTGAGATCCGGTTCGAACCGTCGGTCATGAACGTCACATTACTTTTTGGGGGACATTGGGTGAACTCTTACATTTATCAGCTCATTTTACATTATCTAGCAAAAAAGAAATAACAATTAGTTCAGATATGTGGAAGGAAAAGTCTGTGATTTTTAAAATGTATTTGGTCATTTTCCCTCAAGAAACTGAAAAGTTGCACAATTTTGTTGTTAAATTCAGACCAAAATCCCATGAACAACAATCGGGACAACCTGCACAAAAGGCACAATCGATCCCCTGGTTTTTGATGTTTAATAACTGTTTATTGCAAAAAGATATTTAAACAAAATAAGCAAGGTCTACTTCATGCTAAGGGATTTCACTGAATGTAAGTGGGACGTGTTATAGATGAGAAGTGACTCCAGAAGGGAGAAAAGTGACAGCCAGCCCCGGTTCTCCCCAACATGTTTCTACCGCAATGATTCCGATCAATAAACACGGAACATGTTCAGAAGGAAAACTCACTTCGTGCAGAAATCCGCTCAGTCCAGCGTGTCCGCGTTCCGCCTCATGAAACCCGGGCTTCAGCACTAATCCAGGTCTGAAATGTTAAATCTCTGCTGTCAATCATTCACCTCGTCCAGGGCGAACCGCGCGAGGGGAAAACCTTTCGCATCTCCCGCAGGTTCAACGAGCTCGTGACCATTTGGAACCCGTGCGTAAAGACCCCGAAACGCGCGCGGCCAAATCCAGCGTGGAGAAAAGAAAACACGAGCGAAGATTTTTTTTCTTTTTTAGTCCAGGTTGAGCGACGTTTTCTGGCGGATTTTGCGAGGAAAGTGTCGCAAAAAGTCCCCAAAAAAATAAAATAAAAACTATTATCCGCTTTTGCAAAGATCGTCCACTTTTTTTTTTTTAATCCAAGTTGAGTGATTTCGAGCGGCTTCTGGAGAAAATCAAACAGGATTTCGCAAGAAAAAAATGATGCAAAGTTTAAAATCAAAGAGGCGTTTAGTTGTTTTCCTAAAGAGAATGGAGATTATTATTTTTTATTTTGTTGTTGAAATATTTGTAGAAAAAAAATGAAATAAAAAAGAGTTTAAATCACGGCAGCGGTGTTGCAGAGTGGAGGGAGCGACGTGAATGATGCAGAGGAGGCAACACAGCGGAGTCTTCAACCAGTGCTGAGTTCAAGGGCCGCCGGGAAAAAAAGAAAAAAAAACTAGAGAGGGAGGGGGGAGGATTAGCCAATTGTGCAGGTTTAAACAGTGTTAAATGGATTAGGCTCTTGTTGTGGTCATTGAGAGAAAAACTAGTCGAAGTTTGGCGACTCACTGCATTGAATCTGAGCGATTTTAATTCCGACTGCGCTTCAAGTCCTTAAAAGCACCGCAGGAAAACGTGTAGGACATTTACACACCTTTGAAACTGACGTGAGAATGACATCAACACGAGAAGAAGAATGTCAAGGTTTCTTTAACCTCTTAATCCTCACCTTAATGGGATGCATTTTCTCCAGTTCAGTTTTACCCAAATCTAAAAGGTCTCACTTGAAAGCTAAGACCTGCAAAACTCATTTAAATTGAGTTTTTTCCTCGCGTTGTTTTCTCTTTTCTCGCTCTTTTGTGGCATTTTCGACCTTGTTTTTAGTTTTACGAAGAAGCTTTCAGATTTGGATAAAGCCGAGCTGGAGAAAATGTGCTTGGTTCAGGCGGGGGTTAAGAGGTTCATTTAAAGTGGACATATCATGCTTAGGGAGCTTTAAAAAAGACATTATTTTGGTGCGTTGATATTTTATGTGTGTGTCTCTGTAAGAATTAAAGAGTAACATTGAAATACAGGAGCTAGAGCTGGGGCAGACTTTAACTAGGGCTCCCCCTGCTGGCAGCTGTAGGAATAACCTATTTAAAAAAAAAATGCATATGACAGGTTTTTTTATTTCAAATTTTATTTCAGTGAAGCAGCAATTTTAATGAAAGTGATGATGTTGAGAAGAACATTTATTTTTATTAGAATTTTTAAGCTACTGACAGGAAATGACATCGATAGAGGTATTGAAATAAACAGGAGAAGCGGCGTTTGATACAAACATATGCGGACAGTTAGCTTTATGTAAACCAATACTTTTCTAACCCTACTCAATGTAATTTTCCCATAGCCGTTAGCATTAGCATTACATGTTTTCAGCTGTTGTCAACCCATCGACCACATTTAGGTCAAAGCCTCGCCAGAACTCATTAATGAAAGTACAAACCTTTTGAGATTTTACTTTAGATACACATTAAACTCAACTTATCTAGCGCTTTTCTACCTTTATCGGGCCCAAAGCGCGTTTACAGTCAGGAACCAGTCACACATTCACTCTCTCATTCATACGCCAATGTACGTAGACACAAAATAGCGTTAAAGTGTCCTCAGATACTTATCCAGTGGCCACTAAACATCATCTTATAATATATCAATGATAAAGAAACCACAGAAGTTATATAAATGCCATGAAAAGTACAGCACCTCACCATACGTTAGTGTTGCGCCTGGATTCCCTATTCATTTGTATGGGGATAGAATGTTCCATTTAAATCGGGTTCGGGAGCTATTGGTTAACAAGTGTGTGCATTTTAGGAACATATTCAGATAGTTAAAGGCATTTCTGTGATTTCTATAGAGGTATAGAGCTTCCACAGCAGCTTGACTCATTTCCCATTGACATAACATGGTTGGCACGGCAACAGTATAAACGTGGTTGCCTCTATCTAATTTAACACGTTCATGTGGTCCACGTGGTCCTCTGGAACAAAACGTGTTCCCCACTTTCCCCACATGAGAGGCACATGAACACAAACCTACTGGGGGCAATGATGTCGCATCTCGGGAAAACGGATTCACCTGAACGCAGCAAATGTCACTTCCTGTCAGTGTCCAATCAGGAAGTGAAACTATAAACGTCACAAAAATGGTGAAAATAATGAAAACTGGGTAAAATCTTTGGCAAAATCTTACGGGTTATTGTGTTCACGATGTTTTAGCAACAGTTGTGTCTCAAGTGTCATCTGCACTTTCGGTTTTGAATTACAGCGCGGTTTCAGAGCGGCAGAACGGCTCAGAACTGATATAAAGTTGGATTATGGGCTTTAAAATGTGGGGTTTTACTTTTAACAATAACGCGATTGTGTCCAGAAAGTACAAAACAAAGCGCTGGCACAGAAGAAGAAATTAATCAGGATTTACCCGAGAATCACTCACAACTGCAGGAATGTGGTGAAATACACTCCAGGCCTGATATGTGCACTTTAATACTTCCAAAAAGTCTTTATTGTAGATTGGGTAACGTCTGTCTGTGGGTGACAGTTTATTGCAGACCAGATCCTGTCTCCTGGTTGTGGGTTCGACTCCTGACCTGTTACTGGCAGAGTGGTTAGCCTCCCCTCGGCTCCATGCGACTGCTTTCGCTTAATCGCGGGGGTTTTCTTTTTAAAGTCTGACTTGTGTTTACGTATTCTCACCTCCAAGTAAAAAGCATTACTGATTGACCCCGGTGTCCGTGGAAACGGCGTAAACAAACAGACGGCGGAGGGGGGGCAAAGGTCCCGGAAGGGCACGGTCCAAGGTCCAGGGTGCGGCCCCAGTCCAGCGGCCACATGTTGTGATTCAGGCCCAAGGGCAGAACTCGACTCTTTGAAAGCTTAGAACCTCCGCCTTTCTGTGGAGTTTGCATGTTCTCCCTCCGGTTTCCCTTACCACTAAAAACATGTACAATGGACCGGTATGCATGAGAGTGTGAGTGAGCCATAGCTTCCATCAGTCTGCAGCCTTGGCCACAACAGCAGAATGGAGTTAATGAATAATGACCACAGTGCTGCGCTTTGAGGACTGGGTAACACAGGCAATTGCAAAACTGTAGTAGTAGTAGTAGTAGTAGTAGAAGTAGAAGTAGAAGAAGTAGTAGTAGAAGTAGAAGAAGTAGAAGTAGAAAAAGTAGAAGAAGTAGAAGAAGAAGTAGAAGTAGAAGAAGTAGAAGAAGAAGAAGTAGAAGAAGTAGAAGTAGAAGAAGTAGAAGAAGAAGAAGTAGAAGAAGTAGAAGAAGTAGTAGAAGAAGAAGTAGAATAATAATAATAACAATAATGTTGGTTAGAAAATGAAATATTTATCTAAAACGGCTCCAAATAAGCCCCTCCTGCCCCCCTTCTCTTGCTCCCCTTTGCTGTGCCGCGGCTTCAATAAAGAGTAAAAAGTCAGTGTGGTTATAGTAGTAGTTTTTATTTGTTTATGTTTTTCAAAAATCTTATGCATTATACAATAAGAAAAAAACATGTACATTCAGAATTTAAGTGCTAAATGATGCCTGAGGCTGGGCCGGCCCATTTCGTGTCCCCGTTTCGTCCCGATGGCACAAATTGGCGCTGGCCGTTCTGGGGGCGCTCCTACCTGTCACTGCGGATCACGGCCGGAGCGTCGCGCACAATGGGGCGACTGTGGCGAGCGCGGCCCGGGGCTTTGTGCTTGTCCAGTGGCCCGCGATTCGTCCAAACTCATTTATGTGAAGGAACGGGAGAAAATGCCAAAAACGCGCCGAACACAACGGACAGTTTAGGAGCGAGAGAGGGGGACACGAGAGGAGCAGCGGCGGGGAGAGGGGCCGAGTCATAGAAGCTTTAGCATTGCGAGATACGGGACTGATGCCTTGGGAGAGGTTTGGGCAAAGTAAGTTCCATCAGGTTCCATCAGGGGTTTCACTGCGAACGGAGCCTCTACAAAACAATTGATCCTGGAGCTTTGTAGAGGCCACCGTGATGGACCACTCATACAGCCACTGGGTCACTGCAAGGTCACATAAAAAGTTCCATAATGCACCTTTAATTAATTTTTGTAATTACCGTGGGATGAAAATGTATGTGAACGCTTTGGAATTTCTCGCATTTCTGCCTAAATTGGTCATAATCATAATAATCTTCATCATAATCATAAGAATGAATAAACAGTGTCTGCTTAAACTAATACCACCCACACATTTACATTTGATCATATTTGTATTGGCCGTAACATGTAAAACATTCACGGGACAGGGAGGAAAAAGTAAGTGAACCCAGGAATCTCGCTGAACTGCAGCAGTTTTGTAAAGCGGAACGGTCCACGATTCATCCTGATCGTTTGAGCGTCTGATCTGCAACTACAGGAAAGCAGTTATTGCTACAAAAGAAGAATCAGCAGCTGTTTAATACAGGGGTTCACTTACTTATTCCGTGCATGTCTTAGGTCTTTCTGCAAAATATCTTGATAAACTTGTGAATTCATTTTTCTATTGATGATATCACGTTGTCCAGGCCCTGAGGCAACACAACAGCCCCACACCAGGATTCTGCTGCCCCAGACTTCACAGTGAGGAGAGGGTTTAGATGTTGGTGCTGTTCCATTTTTCCTCCACACATGACGTTGTGCGTTCCTCCCAAACGATTCAACTTTGAGTTAATCAGTCCACGGTATATTTTTCCAGTACTGCTGTGGATCATCCAAGAGCACTTTCGCAAACCAAAGCTGAACAGTTTGGGAGGAACACACAACGTCATGTGTGGAGGGAAAATGGAACAGCACCAACGTCTAAACCCTCTCCTCATGTGAAAGACCTACAAAACTCATCTAAATGGAGCTTTTCCCTCCACTTTTCTTACAATTTTTCCATCACTTTTGAATTGGATTTTTGTACCATTTTTTGCCACATTTTCGTAACGTTTTTTTGTCGCTCTTTTGACGCTTCTTCATCCTCGTTTTTTGTCTGATTTGTTTTGATATTTTTACACTTTTTCCAAGAAGCTGTTTTTGGGTCAAGTCAAACTCGGTTCAGGCGGGGGTTAAGAGGTTAAACAAGCAAATAAATAAATAATTAAAAACATGATTAATTGAATATTTAAATACACGAATAACGAATGAAATATTGAAATACATGAATAGCTCTAGGAAGAGTCCTGCTGGTTCTGAACCAGCGGGGATTTTTCTGTACCTTCCCCAGACCTGTGCCTCGATACCTTTGCCTTCGGGGCTTAGTTTCTGAGTCTTTTTCAAATCAAGTTCGATCCATTTCCTTCAGCACAGGGGGAGTTTGTAGAACCATCTCCTGGGCCTGAGCTCGGAGTGTCACGGCAAAGGGTGCGTATACTTCAGCGAGATTTCAGAGTTTGATTTTTAGTACAGTTTCTCGAAGTGACGGTGGCGCAGTCATTCGACTCGTGATCGGAAGGTTGTGGGTTCGAATCCCAGCTCCCGCTAATGCACCCTCCCTGCCTCCAGTGTCTGCGTGCACTGGTGTATGAATGAGAGTGTGAATGGGTGACAGGTTCCTTACTGTAAAGCGCTTCGGGCCTGATAAAGGTAGAAAATCTGAGTCCATTTACCATTTTTAAAACATTCTAAAAACGTTGTCATTGTGGGGTATTGTCTGTAGATCGATGAGAAAACAAACAAACTAATGTGATCCATTTTGTAATGAGGCTGTAACATAAGAGCATGTGGGGAAAGTGTGGGTGTGTTCACTGTCCACTGTAAATGCAAAACAGAAGTTCACTCATGATCTTGTTGAGAGGTCTTTATTGGCGTCAGTGATCTGTGGATACATAATATTAAATCAAACACCGGGAGTTTGAGTTTCCGCTGCATTAACGGAAACAAAACAATGGAATAACTTAAACAAAAAGGGCAACAGAGTCAAAAATAATCCACTTTCTTCGTAAACGGAACACAATAAATGTCATGTTTTGTGCTCTGAGTTTCCTCCATCAAGAGACGAAAAAAAAAAAAAAAAAAAATCTTTGACATTTGATCGTCAACTCAAAATACTCAGGCAGCGATTTAAATAAAATAAAAAATAACTTAACATTTCAAGCGATGGTCGGACCAAACGGCGCCGAACCGTAAACGAAAACTCAGTAACAGTACGTTTCCAGTATCATGATTCCACGTCTGATCTTTTTGTTTTTCCTGGTGTGGATTACAGTAAATGGATTAATGATCTCCAACATGCCTCAGGGACTCACACAAACACATCCTTCACTCGCAGAGAAGTTCATTATTTTAGAACATGAGCGTCTGGAGCAGCAGCCGTGTTTCCGAGGTGTGAAGAAGAAAGAGGAAAGTTGAGTTTTTATAAAGTTGTAAGAAGGGGATTTTTCCAGAATACTTAAAGTATAAAAAGTGCAAAATAAACAACTTAAATGTGACTCGATTCATGCTTGAGGCGAGACACTGCAGGTGAATAGGGCGCTGGGACATAATATCATATCATATCGCAATACTTTCAATAGGCATTTTTATCCTGCACTGCTTGGTTTTCATTTACAGCACTTTGTTACATTTTGGGTTCATGCACTTTTTAATCTTAACACTTAAATAAATGTCAATTGGCATTTGGTTTTTAAACTTTGGTCACGTGACGGTTTTGTTTTTGCACATTTGAAGGTAAATATTACGCATCATATTTACTCACTGTATCGCAGGACGTATCTGATCGTGACAAACGTTCGAGCCCAAATAGTGACAAAAATTTGTCCAGATTTGGGGATTTTGGATGAGAATGAATACGCTGGTTAGAAAATCTGTAAGAATTCTAATTGCACCTTGTTTTTTGTGGAGTTCAAAGGGGTTTGACGTTTTCTGGCAGAATATGAACTTATTTATCTCACACAAATAAAGTCAAGTCTAAGTCTCGTCCATGTGGATGTTTTTTCACAGCAGATTGTTAGAAGTAGAAGCGAAAAAACCAGGAAGTTGTAGCTAGTGTTAGCATGATGTTAGCATTGCCTGTTATTTATGTCATTATGGGCACTTTAATTCTCTCTACGTCTTTGTAGAAAACTATATTCATAATTCAACATTTGTTAAAGCAGTTTTGGAGTAATTATAGAAAGTTTAGATTAGACTTTGTTTATATGGGCGTTTCCAGAGATGCCGTCTGTGTCTATTTGTGAATGGATACGCGAGACAAGCCAAGTGGAAAAAACAAAGTACTGTAAAGGGGGAGTTTGCTCTATTTTTTTTACTTTGTCACTGGGAGAAAACTACTCAACACCTTCACCTGCAGCTTCTCACCTTAAAGAGTAATAACTATGACCCTACGTGAAGAAGAACTATGTGGACGACCTCGGAGGCACAGCTGCTGCCCGTGACCGAAATAAAACCCCCCGCACAAATGGAGTGAGCGGATCAGAAAGACCAGAGTCCAATTCACCGTTTGCATAGAAATCCTAAAACGCTAAAGCTTCTGCGCTGAACTGGCGTGGTTTTTTTTTTTTGAATCGAGCACAAAAAACGGGAGCCACAAAAGAGCGGAGCCGCACGACATGAAGCGAGGTCGACGTCCAGCCCGACCAGAGCCGAGCCCCGAGGAGAGACGGAGGACGATCTCATAAAAAGGGTTACATTATATCACTGTGTAATTATTATTGCCTGTTATTTTACATTTGAACCCATGGCAGAGCGAGGAAGGAATGACCGCGGTATTTGGGAAACACCGATGAAGACGAGTACAATGTTGAATATATGCATGTTCAGCGTTTCAGGCGAGAAGCAGCTTCGCTTGGGGTTCAGTCGAACCCTGGAGTCGGTCTCCTCCGTCCCGGGCTTTGCCATTTAGGCGTCTATACACTGCCCGACCAAAAAAATAAAAAGCCGTCGCCAGGATTTAACCTCTTACTCCCCACTACTCAGAACCGAGCACGTTCTCTCCGGTTTTGTGTTACCCAAATCGAAAGGCTTCTTAAAAAAAAAAATGTCAAAATGGCGACGAAAGAGCAACAAAAACAGGCGAGAGAAAACACAATGGAAAAGCGAGAAAAATACAACTAAAGAGTGATGAAAAAGCAACGAAAAGGTAATGCAAGAAAGAGACGAAAATGTGATGAAAAATTGACGAAAACGCAACAAAAAAGCATTAAAATAAGTGACGTTAAAGCAATAATGAACTTAATAAAGTTACGTTTTGAAGGTCCTCGCTTACACTGACCTATAGGCTGAAGGCTCCAGTAGAGAAGTTTAAATCCGAACTAGAGAAAATGCGCTCAGTTAAGGCAAGACGTTAACCCCCCACTGTGAGTTAAACACTGTCCAGCTCCCGGATATATCAAAAGGTCAGGCTCTCGCGCCAGTATTAAGCAGAAAATATTCCAGTGTGGGACGGTCTGTAGGAGGTTAACGCTTGGGGAGGGAACACTGCAGTGCAGAACCTCACCGTGGGAGTCTGTCCACCAAAGACGGACTGCAGCCTGCGTTTAGAAACACAAGCTCAGGCCCATAGTGTTCGTGAACCGAGACCCGACCAACTGACTCCAGATCAGAACAGTGCTTTAATAAGACCCTGAATGTCCAGGTTATTCCATCGATAGATTCCCCCTTTCCTGATGGCACGGGCATATTCCAAGATGACAATGCCAGGATTCATCGGGCTCAGCGTTGCGAAAGAGTGGATCTTTGGGATGTGCTGGAGAAGGCTTTGTGCAGTGGTCACACTCTCCCAACATCAGGACAAAGACGTAGGTGAAACATGAATGGATCTTTTGACCCTGCAGAGGTTTACTGAAACAATGTCTCCGCTGAAATCAAACCAAATATGAAGAGCGACTTTTCTTTGGTCAGGCAGTATTTGTCTAGATCTCAGTCTCATTAGACATTATGATTTTTAATTTGAGGAGATCAAACTGACATTTCCACGAAACATCAGCTGCTTTTTGGTTCATGTAGGGCCTGATTTACTGAGCCAGGCGCTAAAGTACTATTATAAATGAGCACATGCCACTTTATAGATTTATCATTAGGAACCGTTTATATTAGCGCCGCAAATCGGAAACGTAAATTAGTTTGCGCTTTGGCCTTTTAGCGTTTCTGCGTCTGCTTTAGGACGACGGGTAAATCAGGCCCTTTTACTTTGAAAGGTTTGGCTCCGGGTGAGTGATGTAAACGTGTGCAGGAGGCGGAAGACACGGGTCACTGAAAACACTCGGGCTGTGTCCACACGAACGACGAGGACGAACTCTCTCTTCTGAATCTGTATCACAAAGCAAGTTCTGTACAAATATAAACAAGCATTAAGAAAATATAGACGTATTATGCAAAAAGCACGTTGGATTACAGGCCACGAGTTCCATGTGTAGGAACAGGGAACAAGAAACTAACACGTTAAAGTGCAAGGTTTAATAACGTTGTTCAAAGAGTAATAAAGGTATAAAGCCTGTAGGTGTAACAAAGGGGCATAAGGTGTAATAAAGGTTTCTCACTTTAGATTACAGATTATGTGTAGTTAGACATTACATGACTTTTTATTGCTCAAAAGTTTCCCCGTTTTAAAATTCTCTTTCTTCCCTTTGATGAAATGTTTGCACATCTTAAAGCAGTGCTAAGTAACTCGTGCCCCTAGAGGCCATAAGCGCCACTGCAGGTATCGTAGCATGTTGCGTTTTTTTTTTTACTCATTAATCGTCCGTGAGAGTAAATACTACGCTGACGGAAAAGACAAAGGGACAGAGGGATATTGTTCATCCAATTACACAATGGAGATCATTTTTTTCACTCAAACTTGGCTGTAATTACTGTTTAAGTGGCGCTAGCCCAAAGTTAGCTTTGCCCATTAGCCTGTTCATTAGCCTGTTCTTCTTTGTGATTCCGTTAGTGTGTATTGGTGACTCCGACCCGGTGGCAGGCAAATTGTGTTTTTTTGGCCAGAGACACCAGGGGAGATGAAAGACCCCCCAATCATCCCATTAACACTTGTATTAACCCCAGAGGGACTAGGATTTATTAAGGTAAACAAGTTACTTTGAAATGAAATATGCAGCATTAAAAAAAACCTGAATAAACCTTGCATTAGGTACGGTGTATTTGTGAATTAGTCATGCGGTCATTTCCCCCAATTTATGAAAATATATGACGGCCCAAACACTTGCAACTACACGTATACCTTTGTTACACTTTGGACACCTTTATAAAACCTTGCACTTTGTTATTACCTTTACTTACATGTGTAATTACTTTCTTGTTCCCAGTACCTACGAAAACCCGCAGGCTGTAATCTAAAGTGTTACCTTTATTTTTACTTGGGTAGCACCAATATAAAGCCAAATGATCTTTATAGCAACATGAGGTGATGCAAAATCTCTATCACATAATCAGAAACACACTTAAATATATATATATATTCTGAATGTCATTTTTGACACCATTTTAAGCAAAAACACATTGCTTACCACTTTGTTTTCAATCCCCCTTCATTATTTATAACATTTAATTGTTGAGACCTGGCAAAATGAAAGCACATCGATGTGGACACAGCCTTAGACCATTCACTCGTTGTACTCTTTGATTATCTGGGTTAAAAACACGTTTTTTTTAAGCAATAACCTGGACTTGTTTTCCTAAAGCGGATGAGTTCTCCCTGCTGTTTGTTTCATCGGGCTCAGTCACGGTTTTGTCCAGGTTAAAAAAGTCCAACCTGGCGACCCCCAAATATCCCAAACCTGGCAGACTCCCAGGCCCCGCGCTCCGGGCCAGGCCCTGCAGGCTGGGGTCTGTTTGGCCTCTTCCGTGGGCGCGCTTTGGGGGGAAACGTGGTGATTTTCACGTGTCTTGAAAGGGCAGGTGGTAGCAGCCCGGCTGGTCGTCGTCGTCGTCCGCGGCCCAGAAGGAGGACGGGCGTTTGTGGTGCAGCTCTCGCCGGACGCAGCGCGGACACGGCTGCGCTTTCTGGCGGCACTCGGAGTGAAAGACGGCGCCGCAGCCGTCGCACCTGCGCCGAGGCGGAGAGAGGGAACAACAGAGGGTAAGGGACAGTTCACAGAGAAAGCAACAAAAAGGGTTCATTTATCGAGAGGCTGCACGAACACGATGCAGGACGCTGGATCTGCTCTCGGGAGCGCGGTGGCACAGGGGTTAGAGCTGCTGCTACACAGCAAAACAAATCCAGGTTTGATCCTCGGGTTGGACGGGGGGAGTTTGCATTAGGGCGGCATGATTAACCTTTATCGCATCGAAATTAAGATTATTTATGAGTGAAATCAGAATCATTGAGCCTCACTTTCTCAGAAGGGGCTGCAGAAGAGTTGGTCTGCTCTGTAGTTGCTAAAAACAAACTGCAAACCATTTCCACGGCTCGTAACAAACGAGTGTCTCGCGACCGGTGGGCAGGAATAGCTCAGGGAATTATCATTTCATCACGGAGCGGGTTGAGGTGGTCAAAACAAGCCGATGGCCTCGGCTCAGCGCTGTGTGTGCGTATCATTGAATTAAGCCGTGTCTAATTTTAACATCTTTACAGCAGGTTTTCGATATAAATATGAGGCAGATTTTCATAAAATAAGCAGCATTTTGTAGCTTGTGATCCTGAGAATGGAACATTTATGAAGTTTAATAGTGAAGGAGAAAAGGTGTGAGAGCCATTTATTTGAGAATGATTAAAACTAAGCAACCCCCTAAAATGCCTCTTTGCCTTCTTCAGACTTGCATCTCGTTGCTGTAGGAAGCTGAAACTTAATAACTGAATATAGTGATGTTTAACAGCAGTTATAGAAGTTTATCTGCAGCTCAATTGCATGAATAATAAAGCAGATGCTAGTTTGCATGTTCTCCTCCGGGTGCTCCGGTTTTCCCTACCACTAAAAACTTGTACAATTTATCAAACCCCTGGAGATGAAGCACCTCATTTTCAAGGGAGTCCAACGAAATAGGCCAGAATGAACGATATCCATGTGAATGATTAATGGTGATGGTCAGGAGGTCGATGGTAAGCAAATGTCGCCAACCATCGTGTACGGAGTGAAAGTATAACCGTCTGTAAAGTGCTTTGTGATGAGGTCTGTGAAAGCCAGCTGCCACACAAATCAGTTCCTTCCTTCCTCAAATGTCTGAGAACCACTGGACCAGACCGTCACTAAACTTAACCATTCTGACATTGCACCCCTGATGAAATATAATGCAAACCTATATGTTATAATATAGTTCACTGGAGAGTTGCCCCATTATGCAGGGAGCGCATGCAAACTCAACACAGCCCCATTGGACTCTGGACTCGAGCTCCGGACCTTCCCTGGCCGTCCGTGCAGTTTGTAAGTCTTCAGGGCTCCGTGTCGCAGCAGTTGTATCAGTCAACACATACGGCGCTGAGGCCCTCTCAACATGGCCGCCGCGTCTCTGGCTCTGAGCAGACACGGACGTTTGGAGAGGTGGCACTTCCAGGAATCTCTATCAGCTCCTGTCACCCGTCTGGACTCCATCAGAGGAAACCCCCCCAAAGCCCAGCGTAACACCGAGATACAGCGCCTGCCCCGGCCCAGGACGATCCTGTCAGCAGGAGAGGGCGTCCCGGACACGGAGGGGGAGAGTCCACGGAGATATGGAGGCACACAGAGGACCCATTCGTGCTATGAGAGTAGATGTAGTGGTGGTTACCTCTTGGTGGCGTTCTCCTGAAACGGGTAGAGCATCTGTCCGCTCTGGCAGAGTTCGCAGATGAAGCCTTTCTCCCGACACAAGCTGCAGCTGAAGACGTGAGCGCTCGCGAACTTGATCACTTTGGACAAGAACGGAGCCAGTTTCCCGTCGATCACCTGCGGCAGCACAAACAAACACAGGACAGGTTCATATGAGGAACGATTATGTTGTTTGTTTTTTACATGTGACTCGATCCAATAATGAGGGGTTGAAACCACTGAGCCTTTCCTTCAGTGCTGTAGGAGATGTCGTTGGACGCTGAACTGACTCAGAGCAGTGTCACGCTGAACACCCCCACTTAGTTTGAGAAGAAATGAAAAGGGAGGAAAAAGGAAAAGAAAAAAGAAATAAACAAAGAAGAAAAGAAAGAAGAAAATAACAAAGGCAGAAGTGACCAATGTATTAGCATAGCATTAGCATAGCTTCTACTGCCCTCTTCAACTGGCCCGCTCTACAATCTGGCTTTTTAATGCACCACACTGTGCAGGGCTACATCATACTTCACATATAACTCAATAACAAAACAAAAAAAAACAAAAAAATTCATATAAAAATACAAATAAAATGTATTAAACCCACATTAAAATTACACTGAGGATGGTAATGACAACTGGGAAGTAGCAAGATCTCGGAGTATAATATGTATTAATGTACCTTTATAACATAAAAGTAACTCTCGGTAATCACGGGTAACAATCTGAAATAAATATATTAAGGATCAAGTTGGAATCGATCCCACAACCTTTGAATATCAGAGCCAACGCAAAATGAGGTGAGCTAAAACTCCCAGACTGAAACGAGGTCCCAGTTCAAAACATTCTAAACGCCCTTTACATTTACGGTTTCCCATTTATTGGACTTTGTAACGATATGTTTGAGGACTCCTGTTCTTGATATAAACTGGAATGTTCCGCACTGTTGCTTTAAGTATTAGAAAGTCCTTCTTGCTCTCGTTCCCTTGTACCAGATGGAGAAAGGAAAGTGCGAGTCTGTGAGAGGCTTTCAGTCGTGGAGCTGCTTGGTCAGTTCTGTAAAGCTCTGATGGTGGGCTCCAGCCACAGGGGGCAGCGCCATGCGGACCACGGGCAGGCGACCAGACAATAGGCGACGCAAGGAAAAGCAGTTTGATTCTTTAATTCTAGTTAGTTATGCGTAATAAAAAAGTGAGGAGTAGCTGCAGACGAAGGGCAAAAGTTTCAGCTATTCAAGAAAGTTGCACCACAGAAACTAGAAGTGGTGGGAAATACTAGGAAAGTTTGCTTCAATCCTAAGACTTAGGATACTACAGTAACTTGATATTAATCTGATACTAGTTACAACTTTTTCATATTTGCCATAATGATTGATAGGTTTATAGAGTTTTTATATCGCTTTTAATTACTATTCAAGTATGAAATAAAACAATGAAAATACAGATTTAAAAAGTTTTGGATATTTTTTTGGATCAACGATGGCTCTTTTGAACGGCTCTTAAAGTGAGGGATTCGAACCAGATCTCGACTGAGAAAGAGCCAAATTTTTTCTCCGTTCAATTTTACACAGAAATTCCCTGAACGTCGAACTCAAGAATCAGCGCCGCAGCAGCGGGCGACAGCAGGGAAAGCTTTTCGTACTAAAATGATCAAAGAACGATTTTATCAATGGAGTGGAAGCTTTTCACAACTAGATATTTAATTTCCCCACTCATTTCAAGTGCAATAAGACCTTCATTAGGCCCAAAGGAACCACTCATTCATACACCGATGACTCGAGGCAAGGTGGGTGAAGTGTCTTGCCCAAGGACACCATGACAGCGTTCACCTGCAGGAGCTGGGATTCGAACCCCTGACATCTCTGACATGTTAGAGCCGTATGAACCATCTCGGGCCCTGAGAACTTCAGGGAGGGGTCCCCTGGTGGTTCCCAGAGTCAGGACTAAACACGCTGAGGCTAAAGCTAAAATCTGGAACAGTCTTCATGAGGATGTGAGACAGGCCTCAACTCTGACTATGTTCAAATCCAGGCTGAAAACAGCTCTTTTTACCCGAGCAGATGAAAACTGAAAGTATTTTATCTGCACTCTTGCCTTTTACTGTCATTGATTAATTTTTTCGTTGATGTTTTATTGATTGATTTGATCTGTTTTCTTGTAATTTTATGCAACTGTGAAGCACTTTGAATTGCCTTGTGTGTGAATTGTGCTCTACAAATAAACTTGCCTTGGCCGTCCGATCATGAGACGACCTACCACTGTCCCTATTCGTATTCAAAAATGGGCCAGTCCTTTAAAATGAACTGATCCCAGTGAAGAGCTACAAATCCCAGACCTTTTCCAAAGCTAAAAAACATACTTACTTTGTTTTTCATAAAATTTTACATTTGTGGTCGATTCCACTCAGGCCTCTACATAAGCCTGAGTGTGGAATGTTTTATAAATAATAAATAAGAATAAGTCGACCCTGTACAACTCTAGTCCTGCGTCCAGGCCTCAGCGAGTCCAGGGGAAACGTGACAAATGGCCGCAGCGTCGGGTTGTGACAGCTTCAGTGATTACGCTCCGTGTGATTACCACCGGCACACACGGGACGCCGCAATGGAGACGAATGGACCACAGGGGGGGGAGACGAATGGGGCAGAATGATGGGGGAAATTTAATCTACATACGAGGGGAGACATTAAAGCGCCGAGGTCCGCTGTGGGCTGGAGATGGACGGGATGGATGTGGACGCTGGGGACTCCATGACTACGTTCCTCCAGGCAGCGCCTGTCCCAGAGGAGCGCACTTACAAAGGGCGAACGCCAATATGAAGCTGAATCAACTGGACTAAGACTAAGGAGTTGGATAACAGGCACCGAAAAGCAGAAAATAATCTTAAAAGGCCTGAGAGAACGCATGTGCCCCGTCTTTATTCTCCTGGAAAATTGGGGGAATATCAGAAAAAGCGCGGCCCTGTGTTTTCCGTCCAAAGCGGCGTCTTCAAAAGCGACACTAAGCAAATTGGATTAGCTCTAGTTTTGACTTGTGTAAACGATTTGTCGACACACGCTTTGGCTCCGCCCCCCCACCCCCCCTCGCCCTCTTTGTGACTAAACGGCCTAATCCGCTAAAGTCCCACATGGAGGGAGGAGGGTTCATGCACCGGGACAAGAGGTTTTTCCCCCACAAATGTCTGCGCCTGCAATATACTGAAGGACTACTTTTCAGCCATGTTTCAAATGTTTCAAATAAAGAGGGTTTTAGTCTTTACTAGCGTGAGAATGAACAAGCGCCATTTAAACGCAGAAATAAATCATCTTTTTTAATATGGAAACCAATTGGGAGACGAGAGGAGAATTCACTTTTAACCCCTCGCCGTAACCAAGCACTTTTAGACTTGGGTGACGCCAAACTGGGGAACATGTGCGGGGTTCATGTGGGGGTTAAGAGGTGAAGCTAATATTGTTATTGTTGCAGATGTGTTTTTGTGGTTTGTGGTGAATATCTCGGTAAGTTCCATTTGACAAAGTTGAACATCTTCTCGGCACAAGCGCAGTTTGAGAGGAGAACGTCTCCGAGCAGGTCCAGTGATAATGGGGCGGGGTTTATGCTTTTGCAGGTATTTGGTAATAATCTTGAACGTATCTTGGCTGAAAATATTCTGTTTGGAAAGGCCAAAAGTCCTCAAAATGTGTAAAATCAAGTGAGCGAAACCCATGTGTAGGTGTACCCGTGTCCCCGCGGGTCAGCGGAGGCTCTTGAAGGGGCGGCGCACATGTTTCAAAGCTGCTGAGGGCCCTGTCCTTGAATGGGACGTTGAGGATGTCACGCTTTGTTTTCCTGCCTGCTGCGTCTCAATGTGTCCAATTAGCGCAGAGCGGTCCGGGGCCAACGGGGGACACGGGGTGGGGGCGGGAGGGGGGTACAGGACTGCGAACAAAAACTCCCTAAACAATGGACTTTTCAGAAGGGGACCGCGGGCTTCGCTACGCTCTCCCCTGGGACGCTGGGGCTGGATCGAGGCCAGGAGCGGCTTCAGGTGGTTTGAAATACAACGTAAAAACTCCACTTTGTAAAATGCAGATGGATACAGTGAGACAAACTTCACTCTACTTCGCGAGTGTGAAAATGTGGAACTAGATGCTTCTATGAGACTTGTTTCAAGGCCCTATATCTAATTCTTGTAACCATTTTCTTACCCCAGCCCTAAAGCAAATACCTTCATGCGCTGGACATCTAATTCTAAAGCCTCCATTACAAACCAGCAGCTACTGACAATGACGGCATTCTCCCCGAAAGTTGTACAATTAGCTTATAAACTTATAAAAGGCCGTTTTGTAGACGAGCTTTGGGGGCCCCACTTTGGGAACCACTGCAGTAAAGAACTAGGATGTTCGTAACATTTTAAAATGAACACACTCCCTATTTAATTGTTTGAAATCATGTACAAGGCCTGCTCTGCTGTTCATAATTACTAGTTCAGTTTTCGTCATGAATTTCCAAATCAAGTTCCGTTACAGCAGGAGGGCCCGAAGTGCGGCCCGCGGGCCAAATGCGGCCATCGGAGCAATTTTGGGCGGCCCTGTGGCTCCTTGTTGAACTGTCACACATCGCCAGAGTTGTTACTTTTTACTGAAAGTTTCATCATTTTGCAAGATTACAGGCCGATATACAGTATGGGTATTTTACAATCTCAGCTATCGGAACCGAAAGTGTTAGAGACCTTGTTTTGTTTGTATCGGGAAGAGCTCAGACACCTTTAAGAAACATCAAAAAACACATCAACATTTCTTGTAATTTATTACACGCGGCAAAGTCAATGAGCCTCCCACAACTTCCTCGACCTCAGGGGAGCTGAGAAACATTGCGACGAAAATCTGTCACAGGTTTGAACACCTTAGATCGTATTTTATATTGTTTATGTTGCAGACTTTCTCATGTAATATCGTTTTTTTAAATTTGGAATCTGGATTTTTGTCTTTTAAACAAGCTCCTTCTGAAAACATTAATGTCCTGAATAAATCACCCCATGCCCCAGTAAAGTGCCCCCCGCTGTCACAGTTCAACACTGAACCCTTTACAGTTTAGAAGCTTCATACACAGGATTATAGACAAGGCCAAAAATGTTGACGGTGCATATTGGCATCAGCCTTAGAAAAACCCATATCGGTCGACCCTCAAAAATGAACATTTTAGTGCAAGAAAGAGCTGGCATTATTGTTCCAAGCCTAAATAAAGGTGTGAGGCTTTGGTTAAACCTCTGCTAAATGCACCCCATTGAAATGTTCACTACCACTGTGCAGGCTTCAATATAAGGCACGTTTGCACAGCCCTGAGTTATAGCCTTGTTTTAGTCCTGATTTGGTCTTTTTTGAGACCCTGAAATGGTTTGAAACGTGTGAGTGGCTTGAGCGTCTCCAAGACCCGAGTCCAGCCTTGACTTGAGTGTAACGATGTCCAGTTACCTGTTGCAGATCGGCCAGCGAGTACAGGTGGATGTGCTGGAGCAGGTGTTCGCGAGGAGAGATCCTGCAAAACACACACACATTTTGTTTTTTTAGTTAAATGACTCACAACCTCTCTCCTTTCGGGTAAACCCCTCTCCCCTCGGGGAAACCTCTCTCCTCTCGGGTAAACCGCTCTCCGCCCGGGTAAACCTCTCTCCGCCCGGGTAAACCGCTCTCCTCTCGGGTAAACCGCTCTCCTCTCGGGTAAACCGCTCTCCGCCCGGGTAAACCTCTCTCCCCTCGGGTAAACCTCTCTCCCCTCGGGTAAACCTCTCTCCCCTCGGGTAAACCTCTCTCCGCCCGGGTAAACCGCTCTCCTCTCGGGTAAACCTCTCTCCGCCCGGGTAAACCTCTCTCCCCTCGGGTAAACCTCTCTCCCCTCGGGGAAACCTCTCTCCTCTCGGGTAAACCGCTCTCCGCCCGGGTAAACCTCTCTCCGCCCGGGTAAACCGCTCTCCTCTCGGGTAAACCGCTCTCCTCTCGGGTAAACCGCTCTCCGCCCGGGTAAACCTCTCTCCCCTCGGGTAAACCTCTCTCCCCTCGGGTAAACCTCTCTCCCCTCGGGTAAACCTCTCTCCCCTCGGGTAAACCTCTCTCCGCCCGGGTAAACCGCTCTCCTCTCGGGTAAACCTCTCTCCCCTCGGGTAAACCTCTCTCCGCCCGGGTAAACCGCTCTCCTCTCGGGTAAACCTCTCTCCGCCCGGGTAAACCTCTCTCCCCTCGGGTAAACCTCTCTCCCCTCGGGTAAACCTCTCTCCCCTCGGGTAAACCTCTCTCCGCTCGGGTAAACCTCTCTCCGCCCGGGTAAACCTCTCTCCGCTCGGGTAAACCTCTCTCCGCCCGGGTAAACCTCTCTCCTCTCGGGTAAACCTCTCTCCTCTCGGGTAAACCTCTCTCCCCTCGGGTAAACCTCTCTCCCCTCAGGTAAACCTCTCTCCGCTCAGGTAACCCCCCGGCGGTTCGTCTGCAGACATCACTCCCACCAGTAAAGCCCTGGCAGGCCCGAACCTGCCAGTGTTACATATGAACCGTCTGTACTTTTATTTGTGTATTTGTGTGAGTAATGTTTAACCGCAGCCCTTTTGTCGTGAGGCTAATAACATAACGCTGAGCCGGTGATTTTCCAGGTAAGAAAAAAAAAAAAAGAAAGAAAAGGAGCTTGCACAATTCAGTCTTCCAAAGATTTTTGATTAAAACTGTTCTAGTGAAGTTCATAACACAGAAAATGGACGGTTCTTTAACCAAGCACATTTTCTCCAGTTTGGCTTTACCTTAATCTAAAAGCTTCTTGAAAAAAGTGTCCAAAATAGCTGAAGGATTTATTCCTAATCATGACGTCATAGGTGAGTCTTGCTGTGGCCAGATCTCGGCTGATCTCCTCAGACTCGAGCTGTAATGGATTGTGGTTTATATTTATAAATTGAGACACAATGAATAGCCCGGCATCTCCAGCCCCCGAAGGTGACGTCGCAAACATTTAACCGATTGAACGATATTGTCTGGGGAACATCGACAATGACTACGTATTGCGGTGCATTGTGGGAAATTTGCACTCTCTGGTAGATACAAAATGTTGCCACAGTTTTGAAGCGGTGGGATTTTAGAGTCTGAGGTGCCGAGTGCAGCTCTCGAGTTCCAGCGCTGAGGAGACGCCCCGATGTGAGAGGACACGCTGATAACACAGTCTGGCCAAGGACCGGGACACATCCAAGACACTCAACACGACAGAAGAGGGCTGGGAATACACCGTGAGGGGGATGTGCAGGGCGTCGGACGTCTCTGAGCGGAGCAAGTCCCGTCTGTGGCTTACGGTGGTTTGAAAATGGTTTGGAAATGAACCCAAAGTGTAGGTTCCTCTCTTAAACAATGCTCTCACGTGGAAACAAATTAACTGCATAGGCTTCCCAGTAAGGAGTTCTTCAAAACTACAAGGGACATTTTCTCAGCTTAACCAGTTACCTGCCATCCACCACCTGTAAGTTGTGTTTTACTCACACAGATCTTACACATATTTTCAGAAGCTACAAGGTCTTATAGCTCTTACCCGAGTCATTGCACTGGCCCATAGGCTGTTAAAGAGGGGGTATTATGCTTTTTTCAATCACATAGCACCAGTCTATAGCGTACTACATTGATGACGTGACCTTCTGTTGGTCTGTATATGCAGTAAATTAAAATAACTGCCTTGAATAAAATTGCTCTCTCAAAAGGTCCAGAGGCGTCTCCAGGAGGTGAGGGCGTTCCTAGGAGGACTGAGGCATAGCTACACCTAAAATGGCCGCCGTCTAAGTTTTTTACTGATTACTCAAAAATATGTGAATGAGCCGAGGCAACACTCCAGGCATGTGTTTAATGAGGGAATGACATAATAACATGATGTAAAGCTTGAAAAAGTCGATTTTACAGAATAATAATAATAATAATAATGCATCAGTTTTATATAGCGCTTTTCTGGACACTCAAAGACGCTTTACATTGCACTATTCATTCACTCCATACTTGGTGGTGGTAAGCTACTATTGTAGCCACAGCTGCCCTGGGGTAGACTGACGGAAGCGAGGCAGCCAATCTGCGCCATCGGCCCCTCCGACCACCACCAACCACTCACTCACATCATTCATCCCGGCCTATTGTACATGTTTTTGGTGGTAGGGGAAACCGGAGTACCCGGAGGAAACCTACGCAGACACGGGGAGAACATGCAAACTCCACACAGAAAGGCCCCGTCCAGGTGGGAATCGAACCCGGGACCTTCTAGCTGTGAAGCACAAGCGCTAACCGCTGTACTACCGTGCCGCCCATACCCCCCCTTTGACAAAATAGCGACATAAAAAGCAGAAAAACTGGACAATGAAGCGCTTAATACGTGACAAAAAAGGGTCAAAAACACAACAAAAGCAACAATAGCGCAATAAAGAAAACATGTAAAAGCGACAAAGAAAGCAATTAAAAAGCTTTGAATTGCGATCGAAATCGTAACTTTTTTTGGTAATAACTGCTTTGTTGCCACCAATAAAAGACAACTTTAAGGAGGAAGCGTTTCAAGTTTGGACTTTAAAATCATCAGAAACTTGATTTGTTTCGCGTGACGTACAACAGGGTGTGGGCTGGCGTTTTGAGAGGGAATAATCAGGTAAACCGTGGTAAAAAAAAGATTTAAAAAAAGTGAATGATAAAAGGTTAATAGTGACATGCCACAATGTACGACCAGTGAGTGGATTCCTTTCTTACAGCACCTGCTCCAGCCGCACCTTTACATTACGAGAGTATTACTCAGAGTAAACAGGGAGGATCCTGCGGGTTAGTGTTCACGTAGGAAGTTCCTCAGAAGGAGTTGCGCCTTTACGTCTATGGGCTCAACGGCTCGTCACACATCGTAATCTAACGCAAACCAAGGCCTTATCGGTTCATTAAATAATTCTGTTGTCACACGTATGTGCTTAGTGTCAGGAGAATAGACGTAGTTATGACTCAACGGTCTCTTATTGTAAGACCAGTAACCAAACAACCTTCACCTCAGCTGAAACTATTATTTGTTTGTATGTCTAAGGTTTGTATAATGGCTCTTGGTATTTAAGGCATTGTTTGGTGAAGACGTTTTTTCTTTCTACACGTGTAGCCGACACATATTTTAAATAACGAAATGAAGCTTATTTCTTGATCACGATTAGGGGTGTCCACCTGCGTAACCGAGTAAAAGCATTTTGCTCGGTTAACTGGTGTGTATAATTTGCCATTGAAAATACCTGTAATACATTTTTGCACCACCAGAGACCGCCAGAGCGCTCCCAAACATTTGTTCACGAGAAGCCGTCATCGCACATGGATAGTTTAACTTTTCAATAAAAAGCGGGACATAAACAGCACAGCGTGGGAGCTGATATACTTGGACCATCTCAGCCGACACCCGGGCATCCCTTAGGAGGTAGCTAGGTAAGCTAAAGGCACATGCGTGTTGTTGTTGTTGTTATACGCATGAATGACTGTTCCTTTGCACAATGTTTCCAAAAAAGCTAAATGACTGCAGGTAAAATAAATAAAAAATACTGTTGGGCCACGTGAACGCAAGTCGGTGACCTACTTTGACTGCATTTTATCGATTTCAAGCAACTCCAGCTTGGTTTTGGGTTTGTCCTCGTGTAGCCCGAGCTTGGACCTGCTTTTGTCCCAGGTCAGTCCTCCCTTATCAGCGCAGAACTGTTTAGCATCCGCACATATGTACACAGTGTCAAAAATGTAGATTTGTAGTTTGACGGCGTGGACTTAATGATGTGTCTGAACAAAGTGCTTTGGGTGAAGCAGGAATTAATGTAGTTTGTTTACACTCAAGTCTGTGCAGAGTTGACCAATTCAGGAGAAATATTTAAGTGAGTTTTGCTATTGCGATTTGTTTTATAATCAATACTCAGTGTAGGTAAAGCTCTGTTATTTTAACAGCTTTACGTTGAAAATACTATATATTGAGTTTCTCCTTTTTTTAAACATAATTGCTGGGTTGCAGCTTCTAGAATGTGATGATGTCACCGGACCCAGTGGGGGGAGGAGCCAGTTTTTCCTATTAACTGCATTACACTTTCACAAGTCGTAGCTAAAAAGAAAATTACAAAAATTATCATTAAAATCAGTCACTGAGTCCATGATCTCTCTGTACACGACCAAACATTTCCTCAAAAACAAAATAATTTGACCTCTATATAATATTATAGGCCTGTAGAACGCTGTGATGTCGCCTGAAACCCAGCAATTCCCAAGTTAAACAACTAGTTAGTTAGTTAGTTGGGGAATTGCAAATGGGCATAACATTCCCATAACACATAAAACATAACACAGCTTTCCTAAACCTACATTCTGCTTAATCCTCTTTCTAAAAAGCGCTGGGACAAACGGGACACACTGTAATTGGTTGAATTCACCCGTCTCAGATCATGACAATGAACTCAGATCATGTCAAATGTTGACCATTACTGTACGAAGAGTGGGCGGAGCCCGGGTCTGACAGAGATCTGCATTAAACAGAACAGACCTAAAACTATAGACTTTTAAATATATATATAATGTATAAAACTGCATACACTTGGAATAGTCTCACTCCATGTTTGTATCCACCTTGTGTATTTTCACCATTTCCAAAATCTTTATATCGGGAACAGCCCAAAACACTGTCCTCTTCCATGACCAAGGTAATTTCTCATAGGAGACATTTCTTCTCTGCTGTGAGAGATATTTCAGCGTATAACTATCAAATAAAATGTTTATATCTGTCTGTATAGAGTGACCTTCAATTGTGTAAATTCCCTGTTTATTCCCATTCATTCCCATATATTCCCGTTAATTCCCATGGACAATTCCCGATGTTGAAAATTCCCAGAATTTGGAAACCCTAGTTAGGAAACACTACACATAATAATAGTAACATAATAACACCTCATTGAGAAACAGATATTTAGTTGTTTGCAGAGGACACTAAAATGACCTAAAAAGTTCCTAAAATGTTTTTGTTTCTAAATGTGACCATTCAAAATGTAATTATAATTGAGAAGCGCTTCCTCTTGCAGCTGCTTCGAGGTCTTTCTCCACCTGTGTCGAGCTCTGAGCGTAAAGTGCTGCTTTACGGTGACGGTGGTTTATATACGAGTGAAGTGACTGATGCTCAGAGGAAGGTTTTAGTGCCACGACCTTCATTAATCCTGAGTGTTTGGAGCAAAACGACACTGTCCACCGCTCGCTAATGGGACGAACGTAAACACAAGATGCAGAGGTCCACCACAGGGAACTGTACGAGGGGACGGGCTTTGACCTGGGGCAGAAATTTAGTGCCTGGTCACTTGGTTCATAACAACTGAAACCCTGACGCAAAAAAAAAAACAGCTCCGTCACTTTTCTTTCGAGAGATATTCACAAAATTCGTCAGCGGATTTATATCTTCCGTATCGGCAAACAGGAGTAAAAGACGGGGCCGTCCCGCTTCATATTTTGCAGCTACTGTCCAAGAAAGTCTGAATTCCTACAAAGCAATTAACAAGACGCTACTGATGTTACTGGAAGATAACTGGACGCCCCGCGCTGGGTCAGAGAAAACATCCATCAGCTGTGGGACCCTTTCAAATAGACGCTGGGTATAAACACTCGCCTCCCACAAGAACCCACACACACACACACACACACACACACACAGGCGCATGTCCCATCTGTGGTTGGGATAATACCCTGGGACACGTGTAAACACAGGTCAAGTTCAAAAACCCGTCGAGAGACTTGCCTTTTCCAATCGCACAGAAACGGGACGGTGAGAAACGGTAACTCATCAGCGTCTGAGGAGCTACAGCTTTTACATTTAAGACACAGTCAGGGTTCAAAGCGTTTTAATAATCCTAAAACCTTTTAAAGCTGCCCTCCGCTACTGCCATCCCACTGCGCCACCTTAGCAGCGGAGAGTTAACGTTGTCCCGCAGAGGCAAAGGAGCCCCACACCTCCCCCCGGACCCCCACCTGCTAACAGTCAGTTACTTTGCTACATATCTTATTTACAAGATTAAGGATATTTCCCTTCCCTCTTGAACGCATCATAAGGGCAGCGTGTGGAGGGGAGTGAGTGGGTGAGGGGGGAGAGCCAGGTGAGGGGAGGGGGAGGGGCAGAGCAGGGTTCACTATTAACACCTACTGACAAAGAAGAAATCCAGGAGTGTAACTGAGGGCAGCTTTGGATTATAAAATTGTATCTAGTGTATAACAAATGATATCTTAATCTGTGCACTGCATCATTTTGGCCGTCTACGATGAACGATCACTCATCGCGGGGAAAGCCTTACATTAGGTACCAGGAAATACAACCATATTAGTCCAGTGCTCCGGTCTCTGCACTGGCTTCCTGTCACTCAGAGAATAGAATTTAAAACAGCTATGCTTGTGTACAAGTCGTTTCATGGTTTAGCACCAAAGTCCATCTCTGACATGTTAGAGCCGTATGAACCATCTCGGGCCCTGAGAACTTCAGGGAGGGGTCTCCTGGTGGTTCCCAGAGTCAGGACTAAACACGGTGAGGCTGCGTTTCAGTTTCATGCAGCTAAAATCTGGAACAGTCTTCATGAGGATGTGAGACAGGCCTCAACTCTGACCATGTTCAAATCCAGGCTGAAAACAGCTCTTTTTACCCGAGCAGATGAAAACTGAAAGTATTTTATTTGCACTCTTGCCTTTTACTGTAATTGATAAATTTTTATGTTGATGTTTTAATGATTGATTTGATCTGTTTTCTTGTAATTTTATGCAACTGTGAAGCACTTTGAATTGCCTTGTGTATAAATTTGTGCTCTACAAATAAACTTGCCTTGCCTTGCCTAGGTTGTAGCTCAATGTTGCAGGTTGAACAATGAGACGGGGACAAAGATTTAAAATGGAACTGTAGATAATAATTTGAAACGCTGGTCTCAGAGTGAGCCTCCTCTCGCTGCTGCTGCTGCTTTTAGGATCTCTGTCAGGTGCCTCGTGTCAAGTGTCACAACATCAGCACCGCTGGTCACGAGCAGCACAGGCCGGGCATGACTGACTATATATTAATGATTACACATTAACTGTATTTTAACCACCACATAATGAGTTGTGATGATAAAAGTGCAGTCGCGCGTGTGTTTGACAGTAGGATCCTGACTCCCGGTGAACAGATTAAACCAGGCCCGTGTCCACTCTCCAAACTCTGACCCAGTGGATTCGAGTTGTACTGCATTTGTGTTTTGTCTGTATTTTGTCTGTACCTGCGGCGAAGGTCCTCAGCCACGGCGGCCCTGCAGTTGAACAGATAGGCCCTGAGAGACTGCAGCTGCTGCCGGAGCCGCAGCACCGAGCTCAGCGGCTCACAGTGATCGTACAGACACGGGTTCAACCTCTGCACGTCCAGCAGCGGCTCCTCGTACACGAACTCCAGGAACTCCTTCGCCTGCTTCGACACCTGTGCACAAAGAACACTTCTAACTACTTCACCTACTGCTGGAGCTTACATTCAGAGCTTTTTAATGCCATTTTAATTACACAAATGCAAAAAAGCGGTCCTGGGGCCCACCTTGTGCTTGCTGGTGTCCCAGTTGTGCAGCAGTCTGGCGGGGATGAGGAAGGCCTGGTCCTGGTGGCAGCTCTGGCAGTAGTACCAGCCGCTGTAGAAACACACTTTGGCCTTTCCCCGAGAGAGACCTACGGGACGCTGGCAACCTACGGGCGCAACAAGACATCACGCAATAGTCATTTATTCATTATTCATTCAGAGAAAGTCGCCCAAGGACACAATAACAGAACAGTCGTGGCTGCACAAGACATTTCACTAGACCACATCTGTTCATTACACTTTGTTGGTTAGAAAATGCAAATATTGATCTAAAACGGCTGGAACAAAATATCCAGTAGTTTTACTTCCTGATTTTTCTTTCTCAAAACAAGCCCCTCCCACCACCCTCCTCTTGCTCCCCCCTCCCCTACTACAAATGGACTCCACGGAAGATTAGAGGAATACTCAAAGATGCGCGAGTGGGTCGAAAACACAGTTCCAGGTCTGTTCTTGATGAGAGAACAACATTGTGAGTTCAAAAAAGTCGATTTTCCTTTAAAGTCGAAATGTGGAGGCTTGAAAACATTCCCAGCATTGATATTTTATTTTGAAATAATGCTTATGTAAAGTAAAGACGATGAGGATCAAGAGACTGTTCACGATCTAAAAGCTTCTTGAAAAAAATCATCAAAATAGTGACAAAAACAAGGATGAAAATGCAACAAAAACACAACAAAAAATAAAAATAAACTATGAAAACATTTCAAACATTTTATTAAAACGCGTCGACAACGCAACAAAAAAGTCACAATGAGTTTTGAAGGTCTTAGCTTTCAAATGAGGCATTACACTAGCCAAGCTCTCCAGTCAAGAAGCTTTTAGATTGGGATAAAACTGGAGAAAATGCACTCAGTTAAAGTGGGAGGAATGGGAGCAATGCTAAGCTAAAAAAAAGTAGATTACGTCTCCTTTAAGCCTTTAAGGACGGTTCCACTTTTTTTCAAAATAAAACTCCAAGAGCAGATCGTTCCATCGTCCAAAACGTGTGTCTTTTTTTTGACCACACAGATCACTTGTATTGGTGTTTCGACTTGAAATGTTGGCAGGTGTTCGGAGATAAGCCGAGGTTAACGGCCTTGCTCTAAATACCTCAGTAATCAGGAGCGAGATAAAAAAAACGGTATAATGCGAGATTCAAGACGAACTTTCACCTTTGTTTATGAGGGACAATAAAACTGTAAAAACGGACTTGGCTTGAACTCGTTTGAATGTTAACGATGTTTAGTGATTTATTCTCTGAAGAGATTCAAAAACTCGACCCGTTGCCATATCCATTTAAAGCAGTACAGCCGACCTCAGAAAACGCAAAAAGAAGAAGAAAAAAGTGAATTCTTCAGCTTTGTGTAAAACTGGTGGTGTGATGATGCAATATTTTGCTTTGCTCGGGCTTCACTGTAGCCACAACAGGAGACCTCATAGACGGCGTCTGGTCAAGCAAAGGAATTCTTTAAGCTTCAATGTGCCCCTAAACAACGAGAGGAAAAAAAACTCAACTAAAACCAGGACGTAACTGGGACTAAACCAGGACAAAATTGTCAGTATTTTCATCCCTGCATTGAAAAAAAGTCATAAAGTTGTCCCACTGTTTAGCAAAGTCTTCTCACGTCGTCTCAAACTGGGGTTGTTCTTTTAAATTCAACCTGGTCAATCATTCCCAGCCGTGCTGTGATCCTCCTCCGCCTGGTCTCTCCTCGTCCTACCACCTCCAGTGTCCAAGCTCCGGGGGGAGAATCTGGCCATCATCCATCAACGCCATGTATTCCATATTATTACTGAGCCCGAATCATGATTCACGTTCAATACAACTCGTCTCCGAGTCTTTTCAGGTTGAAATGGGTTCAGTCAAACAGCTTTTTTCAGTTTGCTCAGTGAAGTCGAGCCCTATCTGCCCCATGCCGACCTGGAGCGCGTCATTCATGCTTTTATTACACGTCACCTACATTATTGTAACTCTCTGTACTGTGGGCTCGATCAAACCTTCTGCTCACGGGCTCGAGGAAACGTGAGCACATAACTCGTGTGTCGGCTTCCAGCTGGTCCGCCTAAGGATTAGATTTAAGACACTGATGGTTTTTTAAATGTCTGAATGAGTCGGCTGCGTCCGACCTTTCAGAGCTGCTATCGATCCGTGATTCAGGACGAACATTGAGATCATCCATTGACATGACTCCGGAGAATAGCTTTCAAGGGTTCTGTTTTGGCCGGGAAACTACCGTATTTCCACCCGTCTTGGTGCTTGGTTGGGCCGGTGGGACGGCCTTTCTTTTGTTTTAACATCTGCAGTTTTATCTTTGTAACACACTGTAAGTGATCTGTACATTACAAAAAAATTACAAGACATTTTTTTTCTTTTGCAGTTTAAACATACTACATCCTTGTTACAGTGCCGTTTTTTCGTGGCAACCCTCGAACGCCTCCCGGTGCAGCCTTTGTAATCATAAGGAGGAAAAACACCTAACAGCTCTCCGCAGATACTGGACTATTTGACAAACTGATATTTGATGAGGATTTCAGCAGAATCGGAGCAGGTCGGTCAGATGTTTGTCAGTTTATGATCTTCGGTAAACTTCTGTCCTAATGCTAAACCCTGCGTTAGCCGCTAACGCTAATATCTGACCGTGTAGCCGCCAACTTTTGCCGCTTTGATGCCTACACGTGTATATTTTTACATGGTGTGCGTTGGGGGGGGAGACGTGGAGCTTGTCTTGAGAAAAAAAGTTAGCTCGCTGTTTCTAACGATGCAATGTGAGAACGCAACTATTCCGGTCGTGCAAAATGAGTAGCTGAGGGTGGGTTTAACATCGATTCTTTTATTATTATTTTTTTTACATCGATTCACATTTTAAGCAGTTTAAAATCGATTTTAAATCAATTCTCTGGAGGTGCCGAAATCACAGCTGAAAACCAGAGACCGGGTTTTTGCCTTAGTGGCTCAGGGACTCTTTCCCTTAAAGGTTCAAGTCTTTGTTGAAAACCCATCTTTTTGCGCTGGCCTTCAACACAAGCTGAGCAGGTCTTCCATATTATTATTATTCTTTCATGTTGTATATCTTGTAACTGATTTTACTCATTAATTGCACTCGTTTCTTGTAGCCGTTTTAAATGTCCAATATAAATAAAGTTGACAGTGACACAGTATTTCACCTCCTCAGTACCAAGATCAAATTGGGAGTAAAACAGGGTCAAAAATGGACGCAGATTTGTCTAAACCTGCAAAAACAAAACTCAGAAGCACTACTGAAGCAAATATCTGTGAATAAACAGCACCTGAAGACGCACCACTGCCATAGTCACAACACCAGACTTCAAACAGCTCATGTCTGGTCACTCAAAGGCCTTCCCTATTGTCTCGCGTCGCTTTAAACTCCGGCGCGCGCCCAAACAACAGGAGCGCGGCGAGACCCCGGCTCCAAAAACAGGTGGTCCTTATCCGGCAGAATCTACGACCGAGAGGAAGAAACGCCGGGACAAGAAAAGACATAGGAGATGGCTATCAGCTGTTCAGAGGACGGAGGGGCGCGGGGCAGGTGGAGGCGTGTCTGCAGAATACGAAAATACTGGAAAATATGGGTCCAGAGCGGAAGCGATGGGGAGATGACAGAAAAGAGTTGTACAGAACAGAAATATCAGATGGAATTTCAGAGGTTGTAATCGGCAAAGAGGCTTTAACAGAAATCCTTCAGTGCGCAAAGAGACAGATAGGAAGATTTTCGGATAAGGCAACAGTGCGTTATTGCTGAAATGTTGTTTTGTTATTTGAAAGATTAAGGCCCAGTTTTAGAAAAATATCAAATAACACAAAACCAGCGGCGTTGAAATTTCACTCTTCTCTGAGTTGTCACAAGAAACGACTGTATTTTTTTAAAAACAAGTCTTTGGAGCCAGGCTTTAACCTCTTAACCCCCACCTGAACTGAGCACATTTTCTCCAGTTCGACTTTAATCCAATCGAAAAGCTTATTGAAAAAAGGTGCCAAAATAGCGACAAAAACGAGGATGAAAGAGTTACAAAAATCTAACAAAAAAAGCAAAAAAAAAGTTATGAAAAAGTGACGAAAACGTGCGGGTGGAAATTAGCCCAGACAACAATCCGGCGGGGCTTGTTTACATGCATGAGTCTCATGTGTTCATTAACATGCACTGCCCCGTCCAAATAAATACAATAAAAAGTGCATAACAAACACATCCAGGAGAATTAAAATAAAGAAAAATAGAGTCAAGCAAAATCAAAAGAAAAAAAGTTTTGAGGTTTTGTTATAGCTTTGTTCCCTCGTCGAAAGATTTGCCTCTTAACTCCCACATTAGCCGAGCACATTTTCTCCAGTTTGGCATTACCGCTCTTTATGCTTTATCGTAGAGCTGGGCGATTTTCCCCCCCAAATAAATCTGCGATCTGCGATTTTTAAAAATAAAAAACTCGATTTACAATTAGATCCCCCCTCCCATTTAAAACAAAATAACTGCGAACTGTAAATATAATTAAAATATATATACTTATTGTATTTATACAAAAAAAAAAAGGCAAAGGCAAACCCTGTCTCTAACTGAAAAGTCACTGTGCAGCAACAAAGATTGTTAAACATCCAAATTATTTATACTGTATTTGGATTGAGCCAATAAAACAACAACAAATCCATAGGTTCTGCATGCCAGGCTCTGTTCTTCCTGGCACATGTGTACACAGCAGGACCTTCTTCCTCTGAGCAGAGGGCTAAAATATATATAAGAAGAAAATTACTTTAAATCAAATCGATTTTTTTCCCAGCCCTACTTTATTGACATATCGTAAAAGTATCCTCTGCATTTTTACAGTCCATTAAGCATCACCTCACCCACTCTGAGCCTCACTGCACTCACAAAGCTCTGATTATCACATTGATTTGTTACCATTAAGGATATGTTGTTAGCAAAAGTTACATTGCAACCTTTCAAACAGTGATTATAATTGCATTACGATTATTCCTGTTGCCCTATAGTCGACAAAATGAACGAGACGGCCGTTTCAATCGCAGACGTAGAATCCCTCCGTCTTGGATGCCCTTGAAAAAGCCAAAGCCTCCCCAGGACAAAGCCGGGGCACGTCCCACTCACTGCAGGGAAAGGGCTTAACCGCTACACGGGCTGCAGATCCGGAGAAATCTGGAGGAACGCAGCCCTGTACTTTAGCACGCATACAAACAGAAGCAGGCCAAATGACAAGCTACGACTGTGGCCTCAAATCATGCGGCAAAAACAAGCACACGCCCAGAAATTATGCCCTCGCTGGAGGCGGAGAGGCCCCGACCACGGCTTGTAACGCAGACCACAAACTGGCCTCAGAGAGCGGCCACTATGTCATGAAAAATACATTACAACATCACCGGGCCAAAGTAGACTGACCGACCGGTGACCCACGCTGCGACACGGGGAGAGAAAGCAAGAGTTTGAAAAGATGTGCATAACTCGGGCTTAAAAACAATCTCTGCGCTGATATTTTACATTTGACAATTTGAAATAATGTTTATGTAGAGAAAAAACACATCTCACATCTCTTGCCCTCTGTAGAACCATTAAAACAAACAACTGCCCGGTCAGGCGATGGATTACGGACTTTAAACTGTGGAGGACAGTTTCGTGCTTCATCTATGAAGGAATAAAATCCAGGAAAAACAGATGGGAGCGCTTCAGCAGTAGAAGAAGAAACAACCAAAGTGAATAGGATTACTTAAACCTGCGCGAATGAAACGAAATACTACTCCAGGTCAGTTTTGACGAGTATTTCACCTCAGTTTGAGTAATTTTGACTTGGAAAAAGGAATAAGTCTTTTTGCACAGTTTAGCCTTATCATAAAATTTTAAGTGCATGAGAGGTTTGTTTTTTTAAGTGTTCAAAATAAGTCACCGCCTGTGGTTAATTAACTGTTCTGATCTGGGGTTACTGAAGTTTGAAGATCTACGTCAAAGTGCGGCCCCAGGGCCAAATGCGGCTCTTAGACCAATTTTTGGTGGGGCCTCGAGCTTCTTGTTGAATTGGCACAGATTGCCAGTGACCGTACCAATTACTGCACTATTATAGCCTCAAAAACTAACATTCTTCTCAGTCAGAGGTACATTAAAGGTGCAACTTTTTATGCAGAGAAAAAAAAAGTTTATATTTGTGCGTACTTGACCTTGTAGTGACCCAGCGGCTGTATGAGTGGTCAGCATGGCGCCTTTACTTTCCATCACAGTGGAATTGTGTAAATGCAAATGTGTAATTTGGAAGGTTTTTACTGCTGACGGAGCCTCTCACCAGAAACAATTGATACTGGAGCGTCCTAGAGACCACTGTGATGAAAAGTAAAGGTGCCATGCTGATCACTCATACAACCGCTGGGTCACCCATCCATCCATTTTCTTCCGCTTTATCCGGGGCCGAGTCGCGGGGGCAGCAGTCTCAGCAGAGATGCCCAGACTTCCCGATCCACGCACACCTCCTCCAGCTGTTCTGGGGGGACCCCGAGACGACACCAGGCCAGCTCGGAGACATAGTCCCATCAGCGTGTCCTGGGCCTTCCACAGGGACATGCCTGGAGCACCTCCCAAGGGAGGCGACCAGGAGGCATCCGGAACAGATGCCCTAGCCACCTCAGTCACCACGAAGTTAAAAAATGCACAAATATAAACCCCTTATGAGAGACCAACAGGCCCGGTTAGAACCATGAGGCCGTCCTTCTGTGGAACCACCACCTGCAGGGGGCGCTATAGGGGCTGGTGCAGCTCCAACAGCTGCCCCCACGACCCGGCAACGGACAAGTGGAAGAAGATGGATGGATGGATGGACAAATATAAACCTTTCTGTATAAAAAGTTACATAATGCGCCTTTAAGTCTAAATAAACCCCTCTTAAATGCACCCTGTTGGATGTTTCTCCGCACTGACCACCGGTTTGTGGCCCTCAACGCCGCAAGAACCTCAATGAACAAAATGTGGACATCCCTGGTCCCAGTTCAGCAACACTGTGCGCCCAAACGATGAGGTCAGCTGACGACATGATTGTCCACCACAGAGTCCAGATCTTCACACCGACGCTGGATCTTTTGATATTGCAGAAGCTCATGGAAACAACGCCACAGCTAAAGACGGTCCAATACAGACCAACTCAAATCAAGAAAATGATACTTATTTCTAGATTACATGTGGCTGTGTAGATCTTAGCTTACATCGTGATATTAAAATTCATTTGAGGCGAGCATCAATGTGTGTTTTTATATGCAAATTGGCCTCATTCATTCTTAATAAAAACACACTACTTGAATAAAACAAAGCAAAACAAAAAAAAGAATTTAACAAGCTGTAACCCCACAAATCCTCGCTTTCTACGCGCCCTCTATTAAAACCTATTCACATTCATTACTATTGTCCACAGTATCCACCCGTGTGATCTTTTCTGTGGGACAAACCGAAGCGGGACAGGGGCGACAGATGAAGGGGGATCTCAAACAGGGATCGAAAGGTCTGACGATTGTACTGCGCCCCCTCTGTAGTGAGAGAGAGACAGAGGGTACGGGGGCCACGGAGGGACACTCTTGGATGTGTTTGAACCACCGCTGAGGACACTGTGGAGGAGGAGGTTTGTGAATTAAAAATTAAGAGCGGAGCCCGACGCTTTGATGTGTCCTTTTCACAAACAGGACGCTCAATGTGCTTAAGGAGAGAGTACTACGGCAAAGACAGTTTTTTCTTTACCTGCATGATTCTTACAAAAGGAAAGATATGAACAAAAAGGAAGGTGTACAGTTAACACTGCAGAGGATCTTTACGCAGCACAAAATCCCAGTTTATTTCAAGTCAGTTAACACCTTGAGGCAAAAATAGGTCCATCATAAAGATAAGACCCCACTCAAATACAGAGCAATGTAATATAAAAGGGAAACATATCAGCCTCAGCACACTAGAATATACCAACATCGTAGGGAGAACAGTCAGTTGTCCATCTCCATCTCAAAACCACTAACCACAGTTTTGATCAGCTGTTTTTGGTCAAAACTTTTGACAGCTGATCAAGTGAGGAGTAAAGGAGGGGCTGTCTGTCAAATAAAAAAAATAGATCCTGTGCCACGAGAACTCACAACATCAAATTGCCAAGAGATTTCTCGTCCCCGTGTAAAATGTTTCTCTCTTTTTTTTTTAACTAGGCTTCTTGCAACCAATATACATTATTTACTGTTCACATGTGGTTAAGGAATAGTTAGTAGGGCTGGGACAATACACATTCGTCACGATCCGATACGTACCACAATACTCTGGGGCCGATCCGATACGTATTGCGATACAGTAAGTAATTATGATAAGTAATTTGTTCACCTTAAAAGAAAACAGTCATGTGTCCAAAGTGTATAAACCAAATGCTATTTCACATTTATTTAAATGTTAAGATGGAAAAGTGCATTAGCACAAAATGTAACAAAGTGCTGTTACTGGAAAACACAGGAGTGCAGGATAAAAATGCCTCCAAACACAAGTATTGAAAGTAGGGGTGTCACGATTTCAATTTTTTGAGTCACGATTATTGTGAGACAAAAAATTGCGATTTTACGATTATTCACGATTATTCCCCGAATGAAAGGAAAGAACTGATATTTTTAGTTTTTGTCTTTAAAAAGCTTTTTAATACAAACAGTCACTGTTTCTAAAAATGAAAAATGCTTTAAGATTGTTTTGCATTAAAATAAATAGGCCTACATTGAATAATACAAAACAATGTCAACTTTACTTCTTTATAATGACCATAATTATCATAATTATTTTACTATATATTATTAGGCCACAGTCTAGGCTCGGTCTCCTGTTCTCAAAAGTTAAGCTGTTGCTTAATTATTTTGATGAACAGAGAATGAAACGTGTTTACAAAGTGACTAATGAACAGCTGATTCCCACATGTGCGCGGTTTCACTTTCATTTCTGCTACGCGTCGCTGAAGCAGAGCGTAGCGTTAGCCTTTTGTTTACATCCTGAGCCAGTTGTGGCGGCTATTTCCGAACATTTGGACAACTTTTTTGGGAAGTATGCAGTTCGTTACCTGGACATTCAGAGCGAAGGATTATCTCCAAGATGTTGTTTATATTCGACGTAGCTGCAACTTTCTGACGACAGGGTTAGCATAACGGACGACCATCGACAACAAAGCCTTGATCATCTTTTGGATCCTAAAGAAGTCCCACTCTGCTGACTTCAATCGTTTTTGGGTGGATATAACACTGGAGGAGAGCGTCCTTCTGCCTCGCTCAACTACCGGTGAGTTTACGCGCTGTTTATGGCGCGCAGTGGCTCGTGCGTCCGCGTGAAAAAAAGGCTGCGGTAAACCGTGGCTTCTGAAATTCTTACGGTTAGCCTACCGCGTCCTTTTATAATCGTGGTAATCGTAAAACCGGTTAATCTTGACATCCCTAATTGAAAGTACTGTGATACTTGATCCACGGACCACTTTCAGACTGGTTTACACTCCAGCCTTAAATGGTCACATTTATATAGCGCTTTTCTACCTACATTAGGCACTAAAGGAACTTTACATCAAGGACGCACAGCAGTGTCAGACACTGGAGGCAAGGTGGGGGTGCCCCTGTGGGATTTGAACCGCCGACCCTCCCTCTGCCGACCGCTCTACAAACACAGCTGAATAGTTTGAACTTCCGTTCCGCCTTCTCTTCCATCAGACTAAGGTCAGACTAAGGTCAGACTGAAGGCGGAAAAAGTCCCCAATCAATCTGTTTGTTTATTTAGATCCCCATTAAGCCATTTGCTCTGTTGCACTACGTGGCAGGTCCACACTCATCTGTAAATCCACTCAGGCTGTTGTTCTGTGTTTAATTGTTATATTTATTATACACGCCTTTATAGTTTTAGGTTTACCATTTATCTAACAAGTTTTATGGTTTATGTCTCATGTTGCACATTTGCACTGAAGACAATTCCCAGTTTGTGAACCTGTTCACTGACAATGACAATAAAACCTTGTCCTGATTCTGCTCCACAGCGTTTACGTTGTAACATATTTCTTTTCTTTTTTTTAACAACATAAAAAGTGAAGACACAAAAGCACTAACACAGGGGTACAATCCAATCCAATCCACTTTATTTATAATGCACTACTAAAAACCAAAGTGTCGTACAAAAAGACAATATAAAAATACAATAATATACAGTGGCAAGAGGACAATTTGAACAGTAAAAGTCAACTTTCAAAGTTCCAACAGTATAATAAATGAAAACTGCTTGGGACAATTCATGTTACAATTCTGTTTTGCTTATGGCTCTTCCCCAAAGGCTTTCTACAGTTTTCAGCTCGATCAATGATTCAAAAGAAAATTACTGCTCTGGAACAACTCAATTGCAAATGGCAGATAAAAGGTTGTGGAAGAGTGGCCTCGTGGACTGTACCTGCCACAGCGGACAGTGAGCAAATACTGTCAAGTCCTGCTACTGCTACAATGTCGTCTCCACTTCACGCGAGTCCCAGTGGTCAAACAGGGCCTGAGAACTTGACCCTCTCACACCGCCTCACCCCGCCCTCCCCTTGCCATCTTCAAAAGACCACTAACCAGCCTTCAAAAGCAACCAAAAACACGGTGATCTCCCTTTCATAATTAAGGGAGTACATTTCGCGATCCGATTCTCGCCGCTGACCATGCATATGCAACGAGCGGGCTTAAAACAAGTTCAAAGGGATGTTTAAAGTAAGAAAAACCCAAATGGATCTCTCATGTTTAATCAGATTTAGGTAAAGGACTGGATACGTGCAAATCAATGGAGAATGAAAGACGTGGGGCGGGTCCCACTTTGATGAACCAAATCATATTCTATAATAACCTCTTCTATGATAGAGAGGGAGCACCTATAGGGGCATCGGGACGACATATCAAAAGAAAATCCACTTTGTTTTATGCTAAGAGAGCTTTGGCGGCGGACCTGAGGGTGTATGAAAGAGAAGGAGGCGAATTCAAAGGCAACGATACGCAAACGTGGATCGTGTTCCTAAAACAAATCTTTATTCCCGTTTGTTTTACTTGTGAAGCTTGGACGAGATGAAGGGGCTCAACACTGCTTACATGTAGCGTATGTACAAGGTTTAGAGGTTTGTAAAAAGGTACGACAATGAAAGCCTGGGTTTCCACATGGACACAGGTCAAGTGCAAGTTTGTGGACGGGGCAAACCTTGAGATTTGACTTTCCAGAATTCAGTCACTGCTAGGGATGTCAAGATTAACCGGTTTTACGATGACCACGATTATAAAAGGACGCGGTAGGTTATCCGTAAGAATTTCAGAAGCCACGGTTTACCGCAGAAATTTTTCACGCGGACGCACGAGCCGCTGCAGCGCCATAAACAGCGTAAACTCAGTAGTAGTTGAGCGAGGCAGAAGGACGCTCTGCTCCAGTGTTGTATCCACCCAAAAACGATTGAAGTCCGCAGAGTGGGACCTCTTTAGGATCCAAAAGATGACCAAGGCGTTGTTGTTGTCGATGGACGTCCGTTATGCAAACCCTGTCGTCAGGAAGTTGCAGCAAAATGCTCTGATATCGGCTACGTCGAATATAAACAACATCTTGGAGATAATCCTTCCCTGTGAATGTCCAGGTCAAGGTAACGAACTGCATAATTCCCAAAAAGTCCAAATGTTCGGAAATAGCCACAACTGGCTCAGGATGTAAACAAAAAGCTAACGCTCCGCTCTGCTTCAGCGACGCGTAGCAGAAAGGAAAGTGAAACCGCACATGTGGAAATCAGCTGTTCAAAAGAGTCTCCTTAGTCACTTTGTAAACGCGTTTCATTCTCTGTTCATCAAAATAATTAAGCAACAGCATAACTTTTGAGAGCATAAAACCTAGCCTAGCTTGTGGCCTAATAATATATAGTAAAAATAATTATGATAATTATGGTCATTATAAAGAAGTAAAGTTGACATTGTTTTGTATTATTCAATGTAGGCCTTATTTTAATGCAAAACAATCTTAAAGCATTTTTCATTTTTAGAAACAGTGAATGTTTACAAGTATTAAAAAGCTTTTTAAAGACAAAAACTAAAAATATCAGTTCTTTCCTTTCATTCGGGGAATAATCGTGAATAATCGTAAAATCCCAATTTTTTGTTTCACAATAATTGTGACTCAAAAAATTTAAATTGTGACACCCCTAGTCACTGCTAATGGAGCACTTATTAGAACTAGGGGTGGGCTGGTAAACAATAACATCATTAATTGCAATGAAAAGAAGGCATGATTTTTGATAGTAGCATTTTTCATCATCAGTGTCATCATTTATGGAGATAATGGGCAAAAAAACATGGCCCCTGAGCACATAAAGTTATGCTTCCACTCTAAACACTTAGCGATGACCTTCGTGAGGTCATTCAAAAACGTTCTCTCCGATTGTCAGAGTCTGTGTGTCTGAGTTAGGAGTGTGACAATGTATCGATTCTGGGCTATATCGCGATATTTTGTGGCACGATACGATACTTTTTATTCCAGTATCAATACTTTTGATGCATGCATTTCAATAAACTATGTCACGCATATTAATGAGGCTGCAGAGTTCACTGCCTTCAGTCAATACAGGGCCAATAATGGTCAAGAATACAGTCAGGACAGTAGACGGCAGCGCTACAACTTTAAGATTTTCCTTCATTGATCTCACGATGGAGAAATTCACTTTTAAGCGCTAGGACCAAACACTAAATTACTTGCAGTGATAGTATTTAGATAGAAGTTTTTCAGTTAATGTTGGCTCCTGCTTCTCATCTGTGTCACCTATTCATTGTGGAGGGCCTCAAGGGTCCATTTTAGGCCCTTTGTTATTTTCTTTGTATCTTTTACCCCTTGGACTGATTTTAGAGAAACACAAAGGCGGCTTTCATTTTTATGCTGACGATTTGCAGATCTATATGCCACTAAAGTCTAGCTCTAAGAGATCATTGAATCCTTTGTTGGATTGTATACAAGAAGTTAAGTTATGGATGGAGGCCAACTTTTTAAGTCTGAACAAAGATAAGACAGAAATGTTAATATTTGGAAATCCTGATTCAAATGTTGTGACAGTGCCATCGGCCCTTTAGCCTCTTTCTGTCCCCCTTTTGCACAGAATCTCGGTGTGTTTGTAGACGATGAATTTAAATTTGAGAAACATATAAATCATGTTGTCAAATCAAGCTTTTTCCACCTTAAAACTCTAAGCAAGGTAAAAAATTATCTACCTGCATGTGACTTTGAGAAAGCCAATCATGCTTTTATAACTTCGCGACTTGATTATTGTAATTCTGTGTACATTGGTCTTGGTCAGCGTTCAATTCGTCGCCTCCAGGGGGCGCTAAACGCAGCTGCCCGTCTCCTTACAGGGACCAATAAGCGACAGCATATCACCCCTGTGTTCGCTGCTCTACATTGGCTTCCTGTGTATTACAGGATAAGGTTTAAGCGTCTGCTTGTTGTTTTCAAATGTCTCCATGGCTCCTCTGTATTTGTCTGAGCTTCTTGTCCCCCACGCCCCTGCTAGGGCTGATCAGTTGCTTTTGGAGGTTCCTCGCTCCAAGCGTGTGACCAAAGGGGACAGGGCTTTCTCTGTTGCAGCTCCCAAACTGTGGAATGACCTGCCTCTCCACATCAGAGCTGCACAGACACTTGACCATTTTAAATCGTTGCTTAAGACATTTCTATGCAAAAGCTTTTAACACTGTCTAGCATCATGGCCAAAATCGGAGCTGTTAGTGCTTTGCTGCTTGTATATTGTGTTTTGTTTATTATTATGTTCTTTTAGCAAAAGAAAACAATTCATAGGCCGGAGCCCTCCATTTGAAATGTTATCAGAAAAAAATTCTTGAACGTGAACGCAGCCTGTTTTAGCCATTCATCGCCCGTCTCCAGCTGTACCTTGCTTCAAAAAAACCATTCAACCCACACTCCAGCGCTGACCAGTGCCCCACCACCACCACCACCCAAACCCACGGCCATTATTTAGCACCATTCAGCCATATTGTTCCCTCCCTGTCTTTATGAACAGAGCCTCGGCCAATTATCACGAATCTGGCCCCAAATGCCCCCCTGCCCCTGTTCTCCCGGTCTGAGGTGGGCCTTTCAAACGGCGCTGCATTAATAAGCCAGTGGTTACACATACAAAACAAAAAAAAGAGGTGAGCGGAACAATATTCAAAGCTTTGAGGGGAAAAGAGGACGAGAGGGAGGGAGATACGAAAAGAAAGATGGGGATATTAAGAGAATGTAATTAGGCTAAATGAGCTCTTGAGGCGCTGAGATGACAAGTTCCATCCGTTTAAGTCTGGTTAGTAAACACTAGGGATGTAACGATATCATAATCTCACGATACGATACGATATCGATATTGAGCTCACGGTACGATATTTATTGCGATATTGTGGAGAGGCTCACGGTATTGTAAAATAGGCACATTAGGCACTAAAGGAACTTTACATCAAGGACGCACAGCAGTGTCAGACACTGGAGGCAAGGTGGGTGCCCCTGTGGGATTTGAACTGCCGACCCTCCCTCCGCCGACCGCTCTACAAACACAACTGAATAGTTTGAACTTTATGATAATAATAAAAAACAGACATTTAAACTGCTTTTGCCAGTCACTTGGGCATTTATTGTTATATTCATGCAGCATAAAAACATATGTAAACGCTGATCACTTAATGCTTTTAAAGTGCAACCTCAAGTCACATTAATATACCGTTGAGCAAGTAGAACTGTAAACTAAAACAAAAGGGAATTCCCTTCAAGTGCAAACAAAGCTCAAGTCTGGTTCAAATGTGTAAAAAAGCATAAAACTAAAAGTAGTAGGTAAATAAAAACCTGACGTGACTTTCTTTGTAAACTTTTCATGGTGATGGGTCGTCAGATGGCTCCGCATGTTGCTGGTGTTTCCCGTGGTGTATCGTAATTTCGCGTGACAGTTTTTCCACATGGTCCATTGTTTGTCCGCCACCCTCTCTCCTTTATCGTTTTTTGACACAGCGAAACCAAAATGCTGCCATACGTCTGATTTAAAAGCTGCAGGGGCTGGCACAACTTCGGGGGCGTTTTCATCAATATCCACGGGAGCCGCACCGCTATGTTCACTTGTTGTGTGGACACTACAGCGTAAAACATGCGCTCCTATTGGCTCAACAGCTCATTTGTTGTGACGACGCAGCGCAAAGGATCATGGTCTATGTAGTTTACAAGCAGGCCACTTTTCAGGCCATTCATATAAAAACAGACTTTTTTACCCCTCCATAATCTTCCTGTTTCAGTGGCAACCCTCCTCTACCGCAGCAGCAGATCCATCAGCCTCTCAAGCTCCTTCTCTTCACTGCCACCGGTATTTCCCCAAACACATCTGTCACACTCTCACCTTCACCACGTCGTCTCTAACTAATATGAGTCACACATGCCGGTCTAAAGATAGAGATAATCACCAAACTGTCGGAGCTGGGACTCGAACTCACCACGCTGAGGAAGTCAAAGACCCGTGTGCACGACCACTTAACCCCTAGGGCGTCGTGTAAGTGTGTTTTGTTTTTTTACCTGCGCATCTGAAGCTCTGCGCGGTCAGCCCCTTCTCCACGGCGAGGCAGGTGAGGAGGCTCAGGAAACTGGTGGTGACCGACTGGCGTTTGGCCCGCTGCGCCTCCCTCTGCTTCCTGTCCCGGTTCGGCCTGGACCTGAGCAGCACCCCCTGCAGGCCGGGAGCTCTCTCTACCACCTCCGCCTCCTCTTCCTCGCCCCCTGCACCGGCTCTCAGGGCGGGACGCTGCTCCTTCACCACCCCCTGGAGCGCTCGGACCCACTCCTCAGCCTTCGACTGGCCGTCGGCTCGGAGACGCACGACCTCTTTGGAGAAAACGACCTGGAAGCAGTCGGAGCGCTCCGTCCACAAGTCCGGACCTTTGCAGAGAGAGATAAGAAAGTGAATTAAATGAATAAATACAACATTTACTGTTACACACTACAAAACAGCTTCAAGGAGCCTAACTTGATACAGTTAATACACATCTGGCAACATTAGTGATAAAAGACGAATATTGGCAATATGGGAAGAAACAATAACTGTGAGTGATTTAATATCTTTAAAAAAAAAAAACTATATATAGATATTTTTAAATGATTTAGACAATAACATTGTTTATCACAATTTTTTCTGAGACGACTAATTGTCCATTACGAACAGATATTGAGACAGTCCAATGAATAGCACATTTATAGCCCAATTAAAGGGCCTCTCTCGACGGAGAGAGTTGTGGAGACTGCGGTGACTGGCCGTCTCCGCAACTCTGATTGATCGTGCGCATACACCGGCCTGGAGACAAATTAGTTTTAAGGTTCTTTTAGAAAGACACCAAGTATAACAAAAAAAGCTTGAACCTAGTGTTATACCTAGTGTCTTTCTAAAATAACCTTAAAACTAATTTGTAATCAAGAAGACATAATGCATGTAATAAAAAAACAAAACAAAATGAAAAAAAGAAAAAAAAAAAGGCCTGGAGACTAGTTGGAGACTCTGTGGTTCTCCTCAAGGTTTCTCGTTTCTCCCACTGGGTTTTTGAGTTGTTCCTTGCCGTGCTGGAGAGTCTAAGGACAGGGGACACCCGAGCTGCTCGTCGCCACTGCTGACGTTTATTTGGACATTATGTTTGCCTGGATACTTGATTCACCGGAACTTTACATTGTCTTATTTACTGCTCTGTTTTATTGCCTTAATGTTTGTTACAGCCCTATGAGGCAACTCCTGTTGTGATATTGGGCTATACAAAACCATTGATTGATTGATTGATTGATTGATTGATTGATTGAGTTGCCGCTGGTCACAGAGATGTCTCTAAGACGTTCCCTGGACATGGACGATACGAACAATATGAAATTTAATCATGCTGCAATCATTTGATGATTTAACTGAAAGGTATTAGCAGGCTAGTTGGAGACTCGAGTTGCCGCTGGTCACAGAGATGTCTCGGAGACGTCCCGTGGACACAAGGCGAGTCTCAAGGTAGTCTCAGTGAAAATGAACAGGTTTGATTTCAGCGGAGCCTCCGATAGGTCTACACGGCCTCAAGCAGCTCTGGCATTGTGGCAAACATCATTTGTTGTCCTCAACCTGTGAGACGTTTCTGTGACCTGTCGGATACCAAGGAGATCTTAAAGAGACGAATGAAGTCTCTTTGAGTGTCCTTGGTATCCGACAGGTCTCCGAGACCATGCGGAGACCTCTCTGACCTCTCCGCTGAAACCGGTTTGTTTTCACTGAGACTACCTGGAGACTCGCCTCATCTCCATGGGACATCTCCGAGACATCATCCAACACGCCTGCTAATACCTTTCAGTTAAATCATCAAAAGGAAGCAAGATTACGTTTCATATTGTTCGTATCGTCCACCTCCGTCCCGAAACTGTGCGTCTGAAAGTGAGTTACCGTGTTGTATGGATGAGCATGAAGCCAGCGAGTACTGCTGCACGGGTTTGGACACCGGCCCTCTCCCTTCGGTCGGGAAAACCTGCAGCGTCGTCCGGGTCAGCACGAACGTATAGGCCCTCCAGTTGTTCCGGTCCACCAGCTGATACAGGAGCCCCGCCTTGAGCACGTCGGGGCAGCGCTGCGTGAAGAGCGGCAGAGTGGTCGGCCTGTTCCGCGAGGACGAGCGGGACGTGTCTGGGGTCGGGGAGTCGCTGTCCAGGTCCAGGCCACACGGGGAGGGCGAGGACGAGGGGGACATCGGCGGGAACTTCTCGATCTTTTCCTGTCGCGGCTTCGCAGCTTGCACGGTCTCCCAGACGGCTTTCCTCCACTCCAGCGCCTCCCACTGGCAGGACGCCCGTAAGAGCAGCACGGTGCTGTTGAAGAACACGGCCTGGAGGGTGCGCGGGTCGGCCGGCTGCGCCGCCTGCCCCAGGGCCGGGGAGGTGACGCCCTGGCAGTGGGATAGGGAGTAGGCGGTGCCCAGTTGGCGGTTGGCGCTGCTGTCCAGGGTGTACAGGCGCAGTTCGCACGGGGTGAGCTCCACGTGGCAGGAGGTCCAGCGCCCCCTAGTGCCCTCTCTGTGCTCCAGCGCGCCCTGCTTCACCACGCTGCCGCTGCTCAGGCTCTTGTCCGCTGCAGAAAGAGGAGAGACATTTAGTGACCTTTACGTAAGAGTTAGAGCTGTTTCAATAACGTCAGGAGCATTGAAACCAGCGAGGATATTTAGAACTGCTAAACTAACTCTAGAATCCCACGAAAAATAAATCCTTGAGGAAAATGATTTTTTTGTTGCCGCTTTCGATTTCAGTGGAAAGTGTAACAATTAATATTGCAACGTTAACTTGATTGAAATCAATTGTGCAACTCTGGCGTATCTTTATCGTAAATGAGGATTGTGACGTCAATAGGAAAAGAACACATGTATATGTTTTTCGTCGTTGGATAGATATGAATTATACAAAAAAGGGGAATCATTATGGGAAAAAATGGGAGAAATTGTGGGGGGAAAATAAGAAAAAAGTGTTAAAAAAAAAAGGGGGCAAAATTGGGTAAAAATTCAGAAAAAAAAATTTAAATGTAAAGTTTGTAGATAGGTTGAATGGGGGTAGGCATAAATAAACATCGTTTGCTTCAGCCTACTCCTTTTTGGGTATTATTGTGCTTCTTTCTTTCTTTCTTTCTTTCTTTCTAATAACTTGCTCTAATAAATACTTACTACTACTATTTATTTGAGCTGAAACAACCAAGTCACTTTCTTGTAATTGTTTTTTTTTTTTCTATTATATTGTGTCCCTCTGTCTCTTTGGACCTCGAGTCCATAATAAAGTTGAATTGAATGCTGTCCCTGGAACAACAGCATCAAAACTGTATTTTTTTTTAATTTTTCGATACCAGTAGAACCTAAACTTTAGTTTTTTTATATACCAGTATTGTCTAACGGTACCCAGCCTTACTTTTAAAGAAAAAGGCCACCGTTTTTCCACACTGAGATATGTTCTTACCTGAGCTTAGACGAGTTGATACGCACCGGTCTGGTCTAATGCCAACAACGACCAAAGATGTTGTTAGCATTTGGCCTCTCCCATTGTATTCCTATTGCTCCAAGCTCAGGTAAGAAAAGATCTCAGTGTGGAAAAATGGTGGCCTGTTCCTTCAAGTCAAAATGAAAACTATTGATCAATCACTTCACGATTATTCCGATTGCAGCCCTACTTCTAATCACAGTTTTTTTTATCTTAGCCCGACAGCTAAACACATTAAACAGTGTAAAAACTGCAACGCTGGAGAAACCAATATTAATTCACTCCTCCTCAAATCCTCAAATGATGAAGGAAAGCGCGGCCAAAAGTAAGTGATTGAATGAACCGCCGTTTACATTCGCCGCAGTCCCGTAGCCACTTAGTCTTGTTACAGTCGCCGTAAAGCTGCCAATTACACGTGGCGCCGAACCTCCTCTTGTTTTAGCAAATTAATCTAATCGTAGACCGCTGCCAAAACGCACCTAATTGTCTGCGAAAAACAAGAGTAAATCTACGGCGTTTTTCTATTAGGAACGGCGCCGGGCCTCATCAATCTTATCCAGGCGGCTTTGTCACTCCGCACTCCGGCTACGCGTGTTAACAAACCGCTAAATGAATATGCAAATCGACTTAAAAGGGGTTCGGAATTAGCGGTCACACTTGGGAGTGTCGAAATTGGGTTACGGCGCGTTTTAGCGGGCGACCTGCTCCGTTCAATTAGCGCCAACGTGCACCTGTTAGGCTTTGACAACAGGATTTTGTGGTTTAAATGAAAAGGCAACTTTACCACAGCCGCCACGAATGCAGGAGCTTTACACGTTAAGGCGAGACTTTGGAGGTGGAGGCGAAAACATTCTTAATGTGAAAAGTAGACATATAGGGCCAAGTAAAAAGAGTCAGGAACTGTGGTTAGAAGGTTTACGTGTTAAGAGAACATGCTCAAACCATCAAAATTGAAGTGGACATGTCATGCATATGGGGCTCAAAAATAGACTTAAAAACCTTATTTTGGGCGCTACAGTTTTGATATTTTACATTTTTTATTTTGAAAATATGACTCTGTAAGAATTAAATGGTAACAATGAAATGCAGGTGAAAGAGCTGGTGGAAATCCTAAATGGGGCTCCTCCTGTTGGCTATAGATACAGACGGCATCTCTGGAATCGCCCATATAATGGTCACGTTTGAAAACAATTGAGAAAAATCTAAACTTTCTCTAATTATTCAAATCTACTTTAACAAATGCTGAATTGTGAACATAGTTTTCTACTAAATAAAGATACAAAGACACGGAGAGAAGCTAAGTGGATCAGCAGCCACTAAATACATAAATAACGGAGAATTTTAACATGATGTTAGCATTGTGCTAATGCTAACGGCTAGCTAGCACTAGCTACGGATGCCGTTTTTTCACTTCTACTGAACGATCTGCTGTGAGAAAATATCCATATGTGCCCGATTTACACTATCTATGTGTGATAAATACGTTTATATTCCACCTGAACATGGCTAAAAAAGAGAGGAAAATCATGTTTCCAAAAATATTATATTTTCCCCCTCAGCGAAGCCATGCCCCCTTCTATGATGCAATACCGTCTGTATCAATTGTAATAATTTTCTTAAAATAACGTCCAGGTTGGATACGGCGTGTGAGCAGCTCCAGCGATAAACACACTTCGAGCACAGAACGGCTCAGAATCGATAATGTTGGATTATGGGCTTTAAAAATGTGGAGGACAGTTTTGGGGTTTGAACAATGAGTCAAATTAGGAAGTGCAGAACGAGGCACTGATGCCGTAGAAGAAGAAACAGCTACATTTAGCAGCTTTGTCCAAGGATTAACTCAAAACTGCGTGACTGTTGTGGAATATTACTCCAGGTCTGTCTTTGATGAGGGAACAATGTTAAAACCTACAGTAAAAGAAGTGAGTTTTGCATGATATGTCCACTTTAAGCTGCGACACTGCAGGTGAATAGGGAACGTTTTTAAATTTAGAGATATCAATTTGAAACTTCTGCTGTAGATTAATGGCATACATATGAGCAAGTTTTCAGTCATTTCCGTTTTCATATCAAGGTCTTTTATGCCTAAAAATGCCCCATATATCCCATATTTTTGGTGACAAAATCTGACTAATGGATCAAGCCAGGTTTAAATGTATGGTTTTATTTTTCTAGACATATTAGTTACAAAGACTTAATCTTATTATTCCTGTTTAGTTTTAAAATAACACATTAATAAGTGGAAAAATCTGTTAAAAATTGAATTTTTGCCATGGTTTTTGAAATTCTAAACTTAATAAATAGGAATTAGGAATTAGATATTAAAAAATCCTCTGACTATTGTTCAGTCCAAGGTTAATTATGTGACGATATTTTCGCACCAAAGTGAGAAAAATGCATTTGGAGAAAATGGTCGTTGAAATTACACTTTCCCAAATAAATCTATCGCAAAACATTGAATTGGGGCAATACTTAAACATGTCGTTATGAAGATTAGGCATTTTCTTCGTTTCCAGGTGAACGTTTGTATGTTAAGAGACCAGTCTGGCCCAAAACCTGACATGGAAGTAAATGAGTTTTGTCTGCATCTCCCCTTAGGCCCATTGATTAGCAGCTCTCGCAACAACACACGAGGCAAAAGAAAACACCACAGTTTCCTGAAAAGCAAAGAAGGCAGCGAGAGAGAAGGATCTGTCTGTTTTTGTAGCTGCTGCAAATCTTTCTTAAAAATAATACATATACAATGGGCAGTTTGTTCAGTGATAAAAAGGTGCAAGGTGTTCACGAGATATGGGGATTTGAGACAATGTTTAGACCAGGAGGGGGTCCGGGGGGCTGGTCAGGAGTAGCACAGGACACTCATCTTAGACGGGGCAGTATACAAGTTAAATAAAAGTTTTTAAGATGTAGGTATTATTGTGCCTTTTGCAGGGATTTGGTAATATGCACATCTTTATCACCATCTTACACTTTGGTTGGTTAGAAAATGCAACATTGATCAAAAACAGCTAAATCCAAATATCAAGTAGATTCACTTCCTGGTCATTCAAACAAGCAAACTCTAAGCTCCTCCCACCCACCCTCGTCTTGCTCCACTTGGCTGCACAGCTGTTTCAATAAAGAGAAAAAGCGCCCATGTGGCTGTAGTGCAGCTATGGCGAGTGATTTTGAAAGGATTAAGCTGAGCAAGAGATCGAGAGGTGAGGAAATCTAAAAATGGCCACTGAGGAAGATTCAAAGATTACTCAAAGATGGGCAAGTGGGTGGATATTACAGCTCCAGGTGTGTTTTTGATGAGAGAACAACATTGTAACGTGGTCTAAAACAGTGGTTCTCAACTCACGGAACCGTTTTCAGTTCCCAGAAAACATTTCTCATGAAATCTCGTCTTAAAGCGATATTACAGGATTTTTTACACAGGGCCTCATTTGCCTCATAGTTATCCAGAGTGTTGTTGATTTCTGGAGATTTTTTTTTATTTTATTCACGCAGTCCTTATATTTGAAGAGTTTAGTGGTGCTAGGCTAGTGCATGTCTATGGTAACTAGTAGCCTGCATTAAAAACCTCAAAATCATGGGGTAGTCCTCCAAACGTTGCCATATCTGATTTGTAGAAAGCTCCTTTGTGAATTCCACGTGTAGTAATGCCGGCCGCAGGTAAACAAACTACTGTAGATCCGGTAACCTAGCAGATCACTCCGCCGCTGCGTAGCTTACAACCAGGAAGCTGATGCTGCTCAAAAATAAGTTATTTTAAATACAAAATGGTTATATAGAAACAATTATTCAGTCAACACAGACATTTATATCGGTACTGTGGTGTTATAAGTGATTTGCCTCAGGTGCACTGTGCTTGGGTCAGACTGTTTTAATTGCATGCTACTAGTTACCATAGACATGCACTAGCCTAGCACTAGCCTAGCACCACTAAACTCTTCAAATATAAGGACTGCATGAATTTAAATATATACACATCTTTAGAAATCAACAACACTCTGGATAACTAGAAAATGAGGCCCTATGTCAAAAACATTTTGCATAATGCATTTAAGAAATATGGAAAAAAGGCCATAAACATATGCAAAGCTGGGCAAGGATCATTTCTGCCGCTGATGAATTAGTATTGAAATCACGACATCGCTGATCCATATTGTGACCGTATTTTTCTCTTCATCTCCAGCTGTTCCGAGTATAAAGTCTTATTATCAGTGCCTAAACAACCTTATCTGACTCACTCTGCCTTATTATCCTTCCTACTGCTCTCCTTTTCAGCGCACAAAGAGGCAAACTAAAAAGCCGGATGCTCTTCTCACATATGCTAATGCTAACGCTAAATAATCCCGCATCAGGAGGAGGAGGCGGTAATTGTGTCTCTGCTTCTCTCGCCCCCATTTAAGGGCCATTTGCACACACAGGATTACGGGCTATTATACCCCAAGGCGCCTCCGAATCTGCGTAAAATGAGGCGCGAAATGGACAAAACACACAAATAAATAGACAGTGTGTGAGAGAGAGCCATTTTAACTCATCATCCGTCATTATTTCGCAGAGAGGATCGTCAAAGTAGAGTGGATGGCTATGAAATTCCAGCTCCATAAATAGAACATGCATTTTTAGCAGTGTTTTTGAAGGCAAGTATCCATTAGTTAATTTAAAAAAGTTATTTAAAAAAAATTTAAGTTTGCATTTGTGCCAACGATGTTATACAGGAGTTTTCCATCGTCAAGGCGATTGGAGACGAAGTCGAACAACCTCGCGATACGTATCCAGATCAAGATTCAAGTGTATCGCGATTAGGTACAGTAAAAAAAACTTTTTTATAAAACGGTACTTTAACAATACTTGGTTTTTGATACCGATACCTGAATGATACTTTTTCCGATACCTGTACTAAAATATTTGTCATTTAGAACCAGAAAACTGATCATTGTTTGGAAGACCTGCCAATTTACAATATCAGGTTCATGAATGATTGGGAATAATTTTTGGGGAAATAGGAGGAAATTGGGAGAAATTGTGGCAAGAATGAGGCAAAATTGTGTAAAAAAAACTGTTGGAATAAAATGGGGGAAAACATTGGGAAAAAAGGGGGAAAAAGGAAAATATTGGAGAAAGAAAATCCTTACCAAGTCATTTCCTTTAATGCTGTCTCTGGATCAACAGCATCAATACTTGGATCTAAAGTTTTTTTTTTCCCCAGTACCTGCTTTCGAAACCTTTTATTTTTTCGATACCAGTAGTACCTCGGTAACATCCCCAATCACGACGGTTTATAATAACGATGTATTCAAAGTTTTAAGACAAAAGGATCGTATAGGTGCACATAATGGAGGTTTTTGTTATGCTGAATAATCTCAGCGGGCAATTCAAGCCTTTTATTGGAGTAGACAGAGCCTGTTGTGATACGTTCTGAATAAATGGTCAGACAAACATTCTTTCTGTAAAGAAAGAAAGAAAGAAAGAAAGAAAGAAAGAAGTAATTAATGTAAATGTGGAGGAGTGAGCAATGACTATGAATGTTTATGGTTAGTCTATGAAAGTGACTCCCTATAGCACAGACTGAGAAGTTCGGCCAATTAAGCGCACCTTACTAAAGCAGCTAAATGTGCAGCCTTGTGCACATACAGGCCGCACTCGAATAGAAGCCGCAGGTTTCCATAGAGCCGCATCCGCTCAGAGCGGCCCATGGCGCAGATGAGGAGAAAGAGAAGCCTCATCCCGGAGAAAGGTGCAGTTGCAGAGGGAGGGCGGCAGGGACGGCAGAGATAAACGCGTAAAAAAGGCCGAAATGGCGAGTGTCAACCTCAGTGTGGAAGTGTAGGGATGTGACGTGTAACCCGTCCACGTTGTGGCCACATCTCCAGCTCAGACCGCTCCCCAGGCGAGCAAAGCCCTTCCACATTTAGGCTAAAGTGAGCCTTCATCATTTTAAAGTGACTCATCTACCGTTCCTCAAGAGCAGCGTTGATTAGAAGTCCCGTCTCACTTTTGCGTTTACTGCTAGAGACGCCTCTAGTGCCCGTTGGCGGCTCTATATCGGCCGCGGGGTTCAAAGCGTGGGAAAAAAAGTAGCGGCGTAGAAGCCGGAAATTACGGTAATATGGAAAACCCCCCTTTTGTGTTTTTTTCTGGTTCTGGTTCATTTGAGGAACATTTGATTAGCTGTTCCTGAAGCCCCTGCTGCTTGAGAGTTGACTGACTGACAGGTCTTGTAAGGCAGGTGACGTTTGTTGAGAGAACATAATATAATTGCATTGTTCCCCCACCCCACCCCCCCTTTAAGATTGATTTATTACTGACCCACTGCCAGTTTACCTCCTGTTTTACAAAGCATGTGTATATGAAGTTTGGCAATTCACTTTTACGACACATTAACCTCTTAGCCCCCACTGTCACAGAGCGCATTTTCTCCAGTTTGGTTTTACCCAAATCTTAAAGCTTCGGGACCAGAGATTTTACAGCCATTGGCCAGAGTAACACCTCATTTAAAAGCTACAAAATTGATCTAAAAGTGTTGTCCTCCCTTTTTTGTGTTGTGTCCTGATTTTCTTCTCGTTTTTTTTTTATCGCTTTGACGCTTTTTGTGGTCGGCTCAGGTGGGGGTTAAGAGATGAAACAGTTCATGGGAATAATAATAATAAAATGTCCTCACCTTCCTGCTGCTGGTTGAGGATCATGTTCTTCAGCGTGTTGCAGTCCACCGCCGGCAGCCCGTTGTCCGTGAAGGCGGACAGCCTGTAGTTCACGTCCGACCTGGAGCGATTATGTCCCTTTTTAAACGCCGAATTGGCCGCCGCGTTTGTGCTATTATTGGCGCACTCCTTGCCGTGCGCCGCCAAGTCGTTGGTGGACCTCGCGCGGCTTCGCTTCCCGTGCCTCAGACCCATTCCTCCCAACCCCAAAACGCTGACGTTATCGGCCCACGCCAGCCCCAGCGGCCCCACCTCCTGCTCCGCGGACAGAAGCCCCCAAACGCCGGTGGACTTCAGCTTCCCCATGGCGGCGTTGGACACCTCTTGGAGTTGCTTGGCCGGGCGCGAGGACATTTTCCGATTCCCGTCTTGGCTCACGCTTTGGCCGTGAATGCCGTCGACGCAGTTTATGAAGTCCTCAGTGGCCTCCAACGCGGGGCTGATGTCCCCCACCACATCGAGCTTCTCCAGACCCTCCATGTTGGGGCGTTTTCCTGAGCATTCAAAGAGCGCTGGCTTCGAGGAATGGCGGCAGAAGGTGCATCGACATATCGGACGAATTGAGAAAGTCAATTTGAAGGTTTTAGTGGTTCTCGAACTCTTTTAGAAAATAAAGAACCCTTCAAGGAATATCATGAGCTGATTGAGGTTCAATCCGAGCAAACCCAAGTCTAGACAAACAAGTATCGTCGGCCTAAACCAAGATCTAACCAGGTTATCAATAGCAGCAAACTAGGACTAAACCAGCACTAAATCAGGTCTAAACAAATGAACAGAAATAAGATTAATCTACATAGAAACTACACTGGGACTATCCTAAAAGGTAGAACTCAGCCAGGACTAAAGCGTGGTCTAAACAATAATGAAAAAGATCATAATTAAGGAGCAAACAATTTCAAAACTTTGTAAAAACTAGAACTAAATCAAAGACAATTCCCTGACTAAACTGGATTTTACTGAATGTAGCACCTGATCTAAACTAAGTCAGGGCTTGAACTGCTCAAAACTATACAGTTCTAGCACAACGAGAACCCTGCGTAGCCCCTTCTGTACCTGCAGCATAGTAATCTGAAGACAAACCGCTTTCTCCTCAAAAGGGGCCGCTGAAATGAGTCCAAATCGAAACGTCACAAGAGGCAGCCGGTTTGGGAGAGGATCTAAAAATCATAGCGAGAAAGTGCGTGGAGGTCTGTCAAAAAATGCTCAAGGTTTCAAAACGATGGGGTCCGACGATTCGAGGGTTCGTTTCCGCTGCCATTGTCGAAGCGAGGGCTGAGCTGTGCCTCGAAGGAAAGGCTGAAACAGAAGAGACCGAGGAAGTGGTTAGAGGGAAGTAGAAATATAGAAGTTTGGGGTCAATTTGTCCGTCGTGAACAGATTTACTGTAGAAGAAGAGGAAGAAGGAGAAGTCTGCAGTCTCACAATTCAATCAAAAACAAGGTCTACCCTAAATCTAGATTCCAATGCTTGTTATCAATGTACGTTTTACTTTTTACAACTTTACACTGAACTAAATTAATGACCAAGACCCATTTGAGACCTAAAGGAATAATGAAACCAAGTTAAGACTAAAAAGCAAGAATATAAAGCAAGAAATATCCAATTTCACATTGTCTCTTCTACTGCACATTTCTTCAATATAAAGCTACTATTCATTGCAGTATTACTAGGGCTGTGGGTGGCGAGAATTACTGTATTGACTGATCGTTCAATAGGGCTGGGCAATTAATTAACATTTAATCAAAATCGCAGTCTGGTGTACAGCCATTTCTTTGGCAGAAACGGCGTCTGGACGAGACAATTACGGGAGACTATTGAGCGTTAAATGATACTGGAGGAAACCATTGTTTTTATTTGTTTGAGCTGAGGTTTGTGTCTATGAATCAACTATTGTTGTCAGTCTTAAGGCGCATTGAGTTGCCTTGTGTACGAAATGCGCGGTATAAATAAAGTTGCCTTGCCTTGCCTTAAGGGGGGCAAATGGAATCCAGAAGGGGCACAATTACTTAACATACACTCCACTGTTTTTGGACCATGTTTTGAATAAACAGGAGCGCGTGGCTCGGTCAGTGCTGAGGGCGCTTCCACTTTTCAGTCTTTTTCAAGCCTTCAGTAAAACACACACTTGGAACAAAGTCCGCGAGGTCTTTTCTGCGGACTTCAGCGCTTTGTAGTAAAACACAGATTGCTTGTTACCGGCCGCACCTGTCACTGCCTTTGCCCAAAGAGGCTCACGAGCCGCTGCAGAGGGACGGAGAACGGGACGGACTCTCAGAGCGGGGATGAACAGGTAAAGTGTTTCTGACAGGGAGACACTGAGCTGAGCGTGAGACATAATAAGCCTCTATCGTTATCAGATATTCTCCGGTCGGGTTTTATTTTGTGAGCAATTACGCATGAGAGAGAGAGAGATTACATTACATTTCATGCTTATTGCAGCTTGTGTGTTCTACTGATTTTAGAGGCATTTTCTTCTTCTGCACATATGGAACAGAATCTGCAAGCATTTCGGCAAAGTCAAGTATAAGGACAGAATTCTATTCATTTTCTTCCATCAAATACCATCTTGTTGCTGGTTACACAAGTATACCTTTGGGGGGGGAAAGTCACTCCTTGATGTTTTTGTTACATAAAAGTAGCTCGCCAGGTAAAAAAAAGGTTGGAGACACTATAGTATCTTTTAGGGCTGGAACGATACACTTGTGTCCCAATCCGATACACATTACGATACTCAAGGGCCGACCCGATACGTATTGCGATACAGAGGATAATTATGATAAGTCATATGTGTACCTTAACATGTCATGTGTCCAGAGTTTATAAACCAAAACCCATTGAAGTGTTAAGATTGAAAAGTGCATTAACACAACATGTAAAGTACAAAGTGCTGCTGTAGTATAATTGTCACAGGAGTCCAGGATAATAAGGCCTCCAAACATGAGCATTGAAAGTATTGTGATCCGAGCTGATATTTTGTTGCGCTAGTGGATAATATCATTTATCGTGATATTATTCACTAGAGTTTCAAAATGTGCCATCGTGACAGGCCCGAGTATGCCACACTTTGCAATCAAACACGTCTACTTTCGTTCTCAATATCTACACCAGCAATAGCCCATACAGTACACCGCCACATATATTTTAACTATTCATATTCAGGATTGCAAGTGAGCACCGGTCTGCCTTATACTCTCTTCTGCCTTATACTCTCTTCGTCTTCATCCACCCCTTACGACCCAGCGCATCTACTTTTATTTTCAATAAAGAACAGCAATAAACTAGATTCATACGGCTCAAAGTCTAAACCTGGTCTCTGTAAGACTGCACCAAATCGATTATCTTCATCAAACTCGCATGACTTTTTACTGTGGTTCATAAAATGACAATTGAAATTCAGATACATTGAACATACACAACAACACAAACTTCTTCTCAGCTGCCAATCGTTTGACATTTTACGTACTAACCTGCCTCGGCTACTTTCCTGTCTGAGCCTCCTTGTTTTTGCGGTCGTCTCCTCCTTCCCCTGCGTCCTGCATGGACTCGCTGAGACAACACTGGACTTCCTGATCTGGCTCCTGTCTCGGTCCGGGGTGGAGTCTCCCGCTGCCTCTCCTCCTCTGTGTCTCTGTCTCCATACGTCCCGATGCTTTCCCCCCCGGCGCTGTCTGCTCGCATTGATTTTCTGCACCACTCTCACTCTTTGACTTGACAAATTAATTATTTAGAGACGCCATTACATCACTGCCGTCTCACTCCTGGACGCTAATGGCGTGATGTAAAGCGGGTGATGATTAAGACACCCTTTACGATATCAGTAGAGGTGATATAATAAAAGTAACATGACCAAAATGTTGGGTTGTTTGTCTGGCTATTGCAATTAATTCAGCCGCTGTAGTAGGAAGAAAGTACTTTTATGAAAATACAACATGTTTCATTGATAATTTGAACTAACAATACAGGGACTCCACCGTCCCAAACGAAAGCATTTTGCAAAGAGACCATCCCATATCAGCAACATTTATCAAAGGATATTGTATATTGTATGTTAGGGCCGGGGAATTAATCGAATGTAATCGAAATCTCTATTTTGGTCAGTCTCAATAATCGCCGTGAGACTTTACAATCGCCAGGTTTACGTCCTTTTCTTTGGCGGAAACAGCTCCTAGTTTTGCTGTTTGTATGAAAAAATTTAAGGTTTTTGAGTTTTAAATGAAACTGGAGGAAAGCATTTGTTTTTGTTTGAGCTGAGGTTTGTGTAAAAGATATGTCTAAGTTCATAAATCAGTTTCATTACTTTGTTTGTTATTACAAATTTAAATAAAAATCGAGATCGATCAATATGAGTAAAAGAAAATCCTCATTATGTTTTTTGCCATATCGTCCAGCCCTATTTTATATTTTAGTTCATTACAATAACCTTAATAAAATCCCACCTCTTGTGCCAATAACAGAAACCTAAAGGTATCGAGGTCATTCTGTCTTTAAAAGCAGCTTGCGATCCCCATGGTCTTTTAACTATGTCAATACGGCTCTGCTCAAGTGAAAACAAATCATTCAGGTACAAAGGTTAGAAATCCTTGGTTAGTTGTTGTTGCATCACGGACTTATGGAACAACTATAGAAATGAATTCATTGTTAGTTTGCTACTACTGAAAATACATAATAATAAATATATATGATTTATAATACTGTGTGTAATTGCGTGAGCAAAAATATTACCAGACTTTCTTTGAGATAAACATCTCATTGACTCTTTGCTGCTGTGTACAGAGCTACTTCATCATCATCATCATCATCATCAGAGTTACTCACACAGCCCTAAACCACTGCTGACTCAAACATCCAACGCATGAAAAATGAGTCATTTACTATTGTACAGGACAGAAAATACACACCGACACCAAGGAGGAGATTGTACAAAAGGAACTGGTATGAGTAAAAGATGAAGCACAAAGACAAATTAGTTTCTAGCAATCATCATATACTGAGATAAACAAGGATTTTCTGTATGCAATTTTCCAACACATTCTACTAAACATTACATCTTTTTGAGAGGTAAATTATGATCAGTTATGATATGTTGATATGCACAATGATCATACTTAAACGTACTTGGCCTTTCTGTATCAAGATAAAGTCAGGTTTCGAGGAAGTGGATAGTATACTGTAACTGTATAGGCTATACAATACGCTTGATATGTCTGTACATTGCAAAATAAATAAATAACTAAAGAATTTATAACTTATACGATCCCGTCAGCCAGTGAAGCAAACACTTCCGATTTGCTAAAACATTTACGGTTGTTTATATTCCCGTGTTTGGCGGGACGTAGCCTTGAGGCAAGTGGCATCCTCGACACCAGCTCCATGTCTACTGCAATGACGCCTCATTTGCGGACAACAAACAGCAGCGAGATGGCGTTACTTATTACTTTGCTGTAAATTGTGCTGGATTTGTTTAAAATCGCGGATATGCCGAACTGACAGCGGATATCGGGGAAGCGCGGCCTCTCCTCCGCCGCTGGAGTGAGGATGATGATGATGATGAGGAGAGCCGCTAGCATCAGCATCTGCACATCCTTGGACAATGTCACCGCGAAAACTCACACACACGCGGTCACCTCGTCCGGTTTAAACGCGGATTATCGAGGGGAGGGGTCCGCTTTCCCCCGGGGGGGGTGTTAAGCTTCTGTGATTCATAAACTAAAAACAAAAAGGGACTCACCTTTTTCTGTTTACCATGATGTCATTGCTCGTACATTAGCGGAAATGTGGTCCGACGGAAACAAGGGGCGAAAGGAAAGGTTCCGCTTGATTAAATTATAGCGAAAAAATACAACAACCGAAATATAAACAATAATGATAATATTACTTTAAAATAATCTTACTTGAATTGCTACTAGTGAAAAGTAGAAGTACGTTTTTTTTAAAGTACTTGGAGAAAATGTCACTTGAGTTCTGCGAGTAACTGTTTGAGCGATTTATGTTACAGTCGTGCTTAAAATAGGGTGACCAGATGTCCCACTTTACCCGGGACAGTCCCAGTTTTTAGTCCTTTGTCCCATGTCCCAATAGATTTCTCCAAAACCATTGATTTGTCCCAGTTTTACTCGTAATCTGTCCCAGTTGTCCTGGTTTTGGCCAATGTAGGCCCCAAAATCGCATACTTCGCTTGAAAATTAACGTCTTTGGCCCATGTGAATATCAATTACAGAGTGTAAACCAATTCAAAATCCCAATTCAGGATGCGGATTGGTGCGTGTCTTAAGTTGTTGACAGTTTTACCATTCATCGTGGGCAAAGACTGTTTCGCTTTGGAACACCTGTGGCCAATTCCCGAATATTGTCCCAGTTTTTTAGTTGGAAAATCTGGTCACCCTAGCTTAAAATCATGAGGAACAAAACATGTATTAATGTGAAAATCCTAATATTTCAATGTTTCTTTATTAGTACTCGCAGGTAAATTTGTTTGCAGAAGGGAATCGACATAAATATCTTGCAACTTTAAAGGCGCATTATGCAACTTTTTCTATGTTTGTGCGTGTTTGACCATGTGGTGACCCAGAGGCTGTAGGAGTGGTCGACATGGCGCCTTTACTTTTGATCACAGTGGTTTCTAGGACACTCCCGGGTCAATTGTTGACATGGTTTTCACTGCTGAAGGACCTCTCACCAGAAAACCCACAAAACAATTGATCCTGGAGCGTTGTAGAGACCACATGATTGAAAGTAAAGGCGCCATGCTGACCACTCATACAGCCGCTGGGTCACTCACAACAAGGTCAAATACGCACAGATGTTAATCTTTTTTTGTCCACATAAAAAGTTGCATAATGCACCTTTACCTTTTAACCACAGTTTCACACATAACTTTTTTTTTACTAATCTAGAGTAAATATACTTCATTGCAATGTTACTGCTCGTACAGTTTCTTCAAAAAGTTACTGAAGTACTTGTACGTGAGTAAATGTAACAGAGTACTGCTCGCCTCTGATAGTAAGAAAAATATGTATACAAAAGAATGAAGTCACTGATTCATCTATAAGAAATATAACAAAATAATAAGGTATTTTTCTGCTATAACATTTAATCCGAAATTTTATTTTTATATTAAAACATTTGCCAAATTAAAAAGTCATAACTATACGTGTAATCATAAGCCATTTGTGTATGTTTAAAAAAATTTACTTTAAGAGTGTCCACAATTCACTATCATTAGGTTTGTAGGCGTAACTCAATTTGTCATTCATATTTTAAATCTCCCTCTTTATCAGCGAAGGACAGTTGTCACCACACCCACAGTTTAGAGGCTCATGCAGGAGCAACAAGCTTTTGAGTAAATGTAGTTTGACCACTAATTATTCCACATACAGTGTGAGTAGGTCCTTTTCAATTGATTAGTTGAATAAAACAAATGAAACTTCCAATTTTATGAGATCCATTGAGGCACTTGTTGCTTAGAACAGGGGACTTTTCCACACTAATATCGTGTGAGGTAGAACTTGCAAGGCACACTATAATCCATCTTCCTATATTATATTCTTATACAATAAATGTTTGTACATGCTTCAACTAGAAATATCATCTGATAAAACTTTACAAAAATCCTCCACCGGCTTGTTCACCCCCGCGTGTAAGCATAGGAAGCATTTTGACAATTTCCTCAGCCCTATCATTGTGTTTTTGATTCAACAACTCCACAAACAACCCCCGTCTTTTGTGAACACACAGCTCCATTATCCCCGACCCTTCCTTGACTCGCGCTGCAGGGTCGCTCCATTCTCCACGCGTCGCCTCTTTCCTCCTTTATTTTGATCACAGCGTCTCCTCCTCCTCCTCCTCGTGAAGATGACTAAATTATGATGTGTTTTAAGAACACGAGGGCCGCTGCTGTGGGCTTTCATCTGTCCCGCGTGTGTCGTCTAATGCTGGCCCCCTTCAACTCCCCTCCAAGTGCACCGTGACCTTCAGACAATAGGGGATGTAGGCATATGCAGATCTTTTTTTTTTTTTTTAATACTGAGACTGAGATACATATTGATGCCTGTTCTGGCTCTGCCTGAGTGCCCATTCTTGTTTTACTTTTTTTATTTCTTAAGCACGTAAAACTGGACTCTTGGTTTAGTCCTGAAAACCGTATTCCATGGTTTAGAAATGTTGTGCAGTCCTGGTTGTAGTCCTGGTCCAGGCTGGTTCTTTCATAGTCCTGTTTTAGATCAGCTGTAGTTTAGGCTCAGTCCGTGTTTCCAATGATCCACCTTCAACTTTTGAGACATCCTCCTTAGTGCCCAGAATTAATCCGGGTTTAGACCTGGACTCTTTTATTAGTCCTCGTTTAGTGCATTCTTCTTGGTCCCACTTTAACTCTGGTTGAGTCTGTTTAGATCTGTCATGGTTTATTTAGTCCATTTCTGGCCTTGTGTTCGTCCCATTTTAGACTTTACTCCTAGTTTACCCTCGATTTAATGTCAAATTTGAAGACCTGTTTTAGACCTGTTATGGTCGTATATCTTAGTTTAGTTTAGTTTAGTTTATTTGTTTATTTGAGCAGTTCGTCGGCTCAAAAGGAGTGGGCCGAAGCAAAAGGCTTATAAGCTCCACCCCCAAAATAAAAACAATAACATTTTCATTTAACAATCAAAGCATACACAATACAACAACAGCTGTTTCATTTCTTGTACAATGTGTAGTACAGAGCGAGTAACAAATGTTGATCACTATTTTAATGTTATAAAACGTTACTATGCAGCAGTTTATATTATACTTCGTGATCCTGCTACTTCCCAGTTGTCATTACCATCCCCAGTATAATATCAATTTGTGCACAATTTCCTCTTTTTTTTCATGTATAATGTATTATGAAAGCCCTACATAGTGTAATGCATTAAAAAGCATTAATACTTATTATACTCCGAGATCTTACTACTTCCCAGCTGTCATTACCATCCTCAATATAATTTTTATTTGAGTTTAATATATCTATATATTTCTATCCTGAATTAGGGCTGCTGAAGTCCTCGTTCAGTCTAGTGCTGGTTTAGTCCTTATTTAAGGAATTGATTAGTTCTCATTTAGTCCTGGCTCAGCTTCTGCGGTGCGAGAGTAGCTCCCCTATGGAGACGGCATAAGTGCATTATCTCCGAGACGCACATAAAAATAGAGGCTCATTTTACGACAAAAGTGTCTCATTTCTGCTAATGCAGTGGATTATTATCAGGCAAATGCACAGCAACAGCCTGATGATGGGCACCGGACGATTAGACAAATGGCACCAATTTTAATGATGGAAAAAAAGGCTTTTGCAACAAATTCTTCCAAGAAAATATTCCATTCATTTTAAATCACAGGTTCATCAGTCCATTAGTAAATTACAGTCGTTGGATCTTTGGGATGTGAGAAGCTTTTTGGGATGTTATTTTACCCATAAAATAACACACAGTAATGAAGGCAGGCTACAAACTGATTTAATGTAGTAAGTTTAAAGTAGTTTAAAAACATACATCTACATTTCCAAACTGCATCATTTAATGTCCTCGTTTTGAAGGCAAGCTTTGGAGCGCCTCTGTGGCCCGCCAGCGGGACCTCACGTCGGGAACCATTGGCCCACATAATGAAATAACAACCTAAATATCTGTTATATCTTTAAACCAGCGGTTACAACATGAATACTGTCAGGACCCTAATCCTATAGGGCTCCAAGCTGCGACCCAAATAAGTATCTAGTATCTTATATAATGTATATTCTGTATGTTCTCCATAAATTAACATTAAATAAACCTATACAGCTGAAATTATGACCAAAACAACAGATTCAGACATTTCTACCCTTTTATATAAAATAAATGTACTCTGGAACAAGGACATGTACTTGAGTAACTTTTTGAAGAAATTTTACATTTTAGAGTAGTTTTTTCATATGGTACTTTTTACTTCTACTTGAGTAAAATCTGTATTCTTACTTGAGTACAAATAATTGGTACTTTTTACACTGTGAGTAAATATTTAAGTGCTTTATTTGTCATTGTACAGGCGTACAACAAAATTGTGCTCAGGTGTTAGTCCTGAGCTGCTGCGACTGAGTCACGCTGCCACTGTGGGTCAACCTGACCAGCATGTTGTCCCTGTTTCAGAGCGTGGTGTCCTGCACTAGTGAGCTCCTTCCTCTTCCTCCGGCAGAGCTCCCTCCACAACAGTCATTCACCATCTTCTGGGAGGAGCTTAGCAGTTGATCTGATTTATTCCCCAGTGAGCGTCCATTATCCAAAACAATACCATAGAAGGCATGTGTGGCTTAGCTGTGAGTCTCGCCCGGATACCTCCCCGTTTGTGCCTTGCTTGTTTCATAGCTCCTCTTGTGAAGCCTCACTGTGCTGCAGGTGTGGGGGGCTCTTGGTGCCTCTTCAGGTCTCAAATGGGTTTATCTGATAAGCTAGCTTTTTGTTTACTTTTAAAAAGCTGATTTTTGATTTATTAAATAGTTCGTCTCGTGCACTTTGTTCTTAGAATTATTATCTTTTTCTGTATTTTCATTTTTTCTGGGAATTTTCTCTGGAAATATCACCATTTCCATATGATTTAGTTTTGTCACACAATTTATGACGTCATTGAAATTAAATCTGACTTTTTCACTCAAGTACTCACAGTACTCAAGTAACATTTTCTTTCAAATTGTTTCAAAGTAACGTTAGTACTTGAGTAAATATTTTGGCTACTCTACCCACCTCTGCTCACAACCCACTAAAATGGCTCTGCAACCCACTTTATGCTCCTGACCCACCAGTTGAGAAACAATCCTTTAAACAGCATGAGGGGACCAAGTTAAAGAGGTGCAGCTTAAATATATATTTTTTTGTCTGTCCTTCCGCCTTTTTCTGAGCATAGGCTTTAGGAGTCATACCCTATAGCCAATTTCTGCTCTACCCTCCACAGGTCGATGTGAAGAATGCGAAACGCTCCCCCATGACACACGTCTCATTGACACGTAATGGCAGTGCCTCTCAGCCTCCCGCCGTCTCTCCTGCTCCCAAGGCCAAATCCAATTATCAGGCACAACGGAAACCCGCTCCACACACACGGGCCCCAGCCGCTCTCTCGCCGCTCTCCGACTGCGCTCTCGCCGCTCCGTCGCCGCGTCCTTACCGCGCCCTCACCGCGCCCTCACCGCTCCTCGTCGGACCCCCCTCCCAATCACGTCGAGGGTCCACAAGGGGCTGCCGTACACCTGGGCAGAGCCGCGCTGCTGGAGCAGGACAAAGAAAAACACTCTGTGGAAAAAAATACAAGGGGCTGAATATGAGGCCAACATGCAACAAAAGAGATCAATTTTAGGAGCACAATGTGGACTTGGGCAGCTGTAGGATTTGATATGGCCTAGTATTATTTTGGGCTATAGAGCAATTTAGAAAGTAAGAGGCTACCTAAAGGGCCACTTGAAGGCAACTTGAACCAATGTCTAGGGAAACAAATTTGTTCTACCAGGTCAACAGTCAATAGGCTTAGTTCAGGGTTATCCAAAGTGCGGCCCTGAGATCCATTGTTGGTGGCTCTCAGGCTTCTTGTTGAATTGGCACATCTCCAGAGATGGTAATTTTTAGTGCAAGTTTAAGAATTCTAAGCAATTAAAACCTCAAATACTAACAATGTATTGTGTGGCAGAGCTGGCACTAAAGTTCTGAGCCAATATAAGGGTTTAAACTCTCTTCAATGCACCCATTTGAATGTTTAACAGCAGGGACCACTGATATGTGGCCTGCCACACCGTGCACAATTCAATATGCAGAGGTGGGTAGTGTAGCCAAAATATTTACTCAAGTACAAGTAAAAAGTAATGGCCCAAAATCTCAAGTAAGAGTAAAAAAGTACATGGAGAAAATGTTTCTTGAGTACCATTAGTAACTGAGTAACTGTTTGAGTATAGAAGTCTGATTTATTTTCAATGACGCCATAAATTGTTTGAAACAAAACATAAATCTTGTGGAAATTGAGATAACTTCAAAGAAAATTCCGAGAAAATGGTAGAAAATACTGAAACACTAAATCATTCTAATAAGAACAAGGAGCACAAGATGAACTACATCTACTTTATAGATCAAAATGAGGCATTTGCCACTTAAATATTTACTCACAGTGGAAAAAAAAAAAATCTACTCAAGAGTTCAGATACTTCAGTATAATTGTACTCAAGTAGAAGTAAAAAGGCTTAGGGTATACATTTCTGCAATGTCTCCATCTAGTGGCAGATCAAAATCATGGGCACATAAACCTGCAGATACAAAAACATTGAAAAAGAAAGAAATAGAAGAGAATAACAAAAGAAATTTAAAATATAAAAATATATAAAAGTAATAAAATACAAAAAATACTATAATATAATAAAACATTAATTAGAAATAAAATAAAACAAAATACAGGGCCACACAGTTTCGTGGTGTTATAAGTCAACCCGGTTATAACACAACACCGTTTTACTGTTGGTCTATCTTGCAAATGCATCTGTAAAAACACTTTTGATTTTAAATTCCAGCTTTATTATTTTGATATTTCATACCGGATGTTTATGTTTAGAACCCGGAAGCGGGCCAGTCGAAACTTCCGGTGTCTTCACGTTTGCAGCAGAAACATGGCGGGCGCCGGTGTGACCGCTGACGCAGAATCGATGCGATACGCGGAATACGCGCCTAAAACAACGGCCAGGAGCGACGCAGAAATAGACAGAAGACTGGTGAGTGTCGGGCTGGACCGAAACGCGTGATTATAGGAAATGTCCTCTTTGAAAAAGACGAGTTTGTGCCACCAAGGTTAGGTAACGACGTTGAACGGTGGCAGCGTGATGACACTTGCATCATCAGACTCATTTAGGAGCCCAGTAAAAATGTGCTCAAAATAACCTAATTTTACTATTCGTTTTGCCAAGGTTACGTAGTCATATGTACAGGCAGCGATTGCAGTCATCAGCCAATTGCTTATATTAAATGTTTTCTTTCTCATGTAATTAAGCCATGTCTGTTGAGTTGTTGTGTCCTTGTATCTGTCATTACTTTGGATATTATCAGAACAACATTGCTCGGCTTCCATTAGCTCCAGTCCTTGACAGTCCTCTTAATGTAATCTGTACATAGCAGTGTTCATTTTGACAACATATTTTAATTTAGTTTTAGTATTAGTCTTTTGACGAAAATGTAATTAAATTTTAGTCGAGATTTTGTCAAAAAAATATCTTCAATTTTAGTCGAGATTTAGTCTACTTAAATTGCAAGTCAATTTAGTCGACTAAATTTAGGACACATTTAGTCGACTTTGTATTTATAATATTCATTATAATCATATTTAATCGAGGTCCTCTGCTTCATGGAGCTGCTCCCTCATGAACAAAGCTCAGAGCTGTTCCTTTGGCAGTGAATTTACATGATATGAGGCTCTTTCAGACGGTCAATAGAAGTTTGGATGATTTTAGTCTCTCCTTTTCATTTTTATTTAGTCTTATTTTAGTCGACTAAAATATCTGGACATTTTAGTCATAGTTTTAGTCGCATGAAAAACTTTAAATTCAGTTTTAGTCCAATTTCAGTCGTCAGAAATATCACTTTGACTAAAATTAAGACTAAATATTTTAGTCGACGAAATTAACACTGGTACATAGTTTAACCTTGCGTTTTGTTTTCCCAGGGAGGCACATTGATAGCAGTGGGTCTTGGCGTGGCTGCAGCTGGATATGCTGGTAATTTCGTTTTCCTCTTTTATCATAGTCACAGTTGATAACAATAATATTACAAATTCACAAGGGTGGCACGATTAGAGATTGCAATATGGACCTAGTATTGTGATAATGTTGTTTCTAAAATGTAAACTGTATTGTATCCTCAGGGCGCTATGCTTTCCAGCTGTGGAAACCCCTGGGACAGGTGTTCTCCGACAGAATGAAGAATATGCCGTCTCTAGTGAGTGCATGTGGACACTTTTTTCTCCACTGTTTCTCTACTTGATGATTAATGAATACTCATCTCTGTCCCATAAGGCCTATTCTGCGTATTACAAAGGTGGATTTGAGCAGACGATGACCAAACGAGAAGCCAGTCTCATCCTTGGCATTGGGTAACAGCACGTTACTGTCAAAGGCACTATGAGTCCTGTTATCAGAGTATATTTAACATGGCTCATATGTCTCCGCAGCCCGACCAGCACCAAGACCAAAATAAGAGATGCCCATCGCAGGATCATGGTCCTCAACCACCCGGATAAAGGTACCGAGTTATCGAAAGCATAGTCCAAAGCACAGTGTAAGATTCTGATAAGAGACGCCTGTTCAATCCGTTTATTCCTGTAATAAAACGGCTACAAACATGTGCTATACGTAAGCACATTTTAATAGATTTCTGCAGTTGCTGGTGCATAATAGAAAACTATTGAGCATTTGGACACAGTGTCTTAGATGTATTTATCAGTACTAGGGCTCGAACGATTACAAATGTTTAAAGGTCGACTTATCCGTCAGAATCATAGACTGTATAAAGAATAGACAGCTCCTCCTCACTCCTCCCCGTTTACCACAATGACGACGTTCGAGGGGGAAATCATGGCGGATTTACAGGCTCCTCCTCTCCAGCTCTGACGAAGCATGTTCCTAAAAAGGGCATAAGGGCGGGATCTTGACTGTAGACCCGGCCCTGCTTGGCCCTCGCGGGGCGTGTAATGGGCGTGTATTTCTGTTGTAAGCGCGCCCATTCTAGCCGATGGGCCAGGCAGCGACGTAAACGCCCTGTCAATCAAAGTCAGGCCCTCATTAATTATGCAAGATTTCTAAAATTTGTACTACGATAACCAGCCCGGTGCCCCATATTGTTTTTAACCCAGCGTAAACACAGGAGGAATATCTAGGTCTAGCCACTTCTAAACCATTAGGCACCGGGCATTAAAGTAGTTTTTAACGTGTCTAAAGTCCAATGCATTCCAATGGGGGAATAGCGGCCATATGGAGGTACTACAGCAAAGGTGGAGCAATGGCGGCCTCCAGTGTCGTAGTCAAAAAAGCAGAGCAGTCAGCGGCCATTGGTCAGAATAGTCAAAGTTGAGTCAGCTAGTCGTGTGATGACGTCATCATGTTAAGACAGTGGAGGAATAACGCCTGATTTAGATCTAGTACATTACGTCCGAGTTAAAATACAATATAATGGCTTATTTCCATTTTCTAGGTTTTAACTTCATTTTTAGGCAATGCTCAGTGTTTATGTGTTTACTTGCTCCTCCAGAAACATCGCATTTCTCGTAATCCTCTCTCCTCCTGCCCTCCTCTGTACTTCTCTGCACTGCTCGGATCATCCTCCTTGTAAATCCGAGGTCTTAAGCAAACGATCCCGGACTGTAATGTCATTGATTCCATATGAATGAGTTTGTGTGAGAGAAAAAGTCAAGAGCCGCAGGGTGACAGTGGTGGGACAGTCCCGGCTTTAGCTCGCTCATATCGGCTGAATATGTCCTGAAGAGACGTGGGCAATTCTATATGTGCAGCACTAAAAGTTAACAATAGTGGTTTTGCCGGTGTAACACTGTTTAACGACCCTCCGAAACACGTAGAAGAGGTCCCGCCTTGACATTAATGTTAAAACTAGACGGAGAGAGATCAACACGCGACTACTCGACTAGTGTAAAACATTTTCTTTGTCTCATGGTGATATTCTGTGTTACAGGAGGATCTCCGTTCATAGCCTCTAAAATAAACGAAGCGAAAGACCTTTTGGACAAAGAGACTCGACGATGACACGTTCCGTTACTTCTAATGTGCATTCTTTTCTTTTTTACTGTATCAAACGTTCCACCCATATTAGAAAAGCATAATTTAAATAATGTAACTTATTTATCGCCCGTTAACTCAATAATACAAGATGTCTGCAGATGTAACTTCACACCGTACCTCTCCATGTTGGGTGTATTTGTCTCCGGGCTTGTGTTGTGGCCCGTGACCTTTCAAATTATGGACATGGCATTTTTAAAGGACACTCGCCGGAGCATGACCTTCAGAGCTGCAGCGAACACTGTCGAATGAGTCCGGCCTTGGTTCATGTGAAGGATCATGAGATTGAAATCAACTGTTTGTGAAAATGTGGAGAAATGGTTTTGTAAATAAAGTGACATGCAGCGTTATGTTCAGATGGTTTTTAATATTTGTTGGTCAATGTTAAGGCGTCATTATGAAGACATTTATTAGGAAGTGCAAGTCATGATTATGTGAGGAGCACAGTTCATAGACAAAGTAATGCAAACGAAGTGCTTTACAGAACAAGATGAGTGTATCCACACAAAAGCAAAAAGTCAAACACAATTGCAAGTGAATACAGAAACAAATGAACAAAGCAGCTCCTTCCAAGACAAAAGCCTCTATGTGTAAGTTAGAAATATACAGATTGAAACCACACATCTACCCCCAGACTGGATGTTCTGAATGATTGTGCAACTCGTGAGGATCTCCACTAGATGGCAGTGTTGGTTTATCAGAAAAACGCTTCACACCAACGAGAAATTTGATTAGAAATCCGGTCCAGAAATGTACAGTACAGGCTATACAACATGTGTATTTAAAGTACAAGTAGAGCTAATTTAAATAATCTTAAAAGAGATGTTTCACCCCTCCCGATACCGCCACCTTAACGTGGTGGAGGGTTTGAGCCCGAATGATCCTGAAGCTCTGTTGTCGGGGGCTTCGTGCCCCTGGTAGGGTCTCCCATGGCAAACCGGTCCCAGGTGACGGGTCAGACAAAGAGCGGTTCAGAAGCCCCTTATGAGAGACCAACAGGCCCGGTTAGAACCATGAGGCCGTCCTTCTGTGGACCCACCACCTGCAGGAGGAGCCATAGGGGCTGGTGCAGCTCCAACAGCTGCCCCCACGACCCGGCAACGGACAAGTGGAAGAAAATGGATGGATGGAGATGTTTCAGTTTGTGTCAGTTTTGTAAATGTGTCCTCAAAGGGGTAAAGTTGTGAGTATCTAGTAGTGGGGGACGGATGGAGTGTGAGATCGACAGCGGGATCGGTGCGGCGTCCCTCACCGATGGTCATGAGATTTGGGTAATGACTGAAACGACACGATCGCGGATACAGGCGGACACTCTGGAGGGGCTATGTCTCTGTGATGAGTCCCCCCAGAACAGCTGAAGGAAATGTGCGTGGATCGGCTCAGACTGCTTCCTCCACAACCCGGCCCCAGATAAAGCGGAAAAAAATGGAAGGATGGAGGATAGAAGTTGTAGGAGTAGTAAACCTAATAGCTCTTCTTCACAATGCATAAACAAACAATGATATTTGACCTTGGTTTGAGTGGGTAAGTAAAATCATCAGCAGATAATGGAATAAAATGTTTCTTATTTCACACTTGAAATAAGAAAAAATAAATAAATAAAACATCTTATTGCACCTAAAATAAGATTTAAAAAGCACTTTAAAATGAAGAAAGACAAATCTTATTCCCAGGCAAGCCGGTATTACCCAAATAAGGTAAAAATATTCTCAATTGCAGTAAGGTATATGTTTTGTAGTGTGAGGACAAACAAAGCAAAACGGACTCAGACTCTCAAGGTCAGACACCGGTGCAGTCCTTTTAGTTTGCCTGTATTTACTGAAGCGAGGAGGAAAAAAAGCACTCTATATGTGTTTCCAAAGTCCACATTCATGCACCGCCGTTTACAACCAGAGCGGCACGCCAGGTTTGATCAACGTCACGGGAGCGTTTAGCTGCAAAGGTCACGGCAGCTGAAGCCTCCAAATATCAGACCGGTTTTACACAGATTGGATTCAACGATTTCATTTTCGTCAACCAGTGAATTCCCGCTTAGATTTACATCCTCCTGACAAAGCTGAAGACACAGGAGAACCCGTTAACTCCTCACCCGGAGATGCTCAAATAAACCCGGGGCCTTTTTGTCATGAGGCCGGAGTCTAACCACTAAGTCACAGTGTTACCCATGGAATATGTTTCTCTTCAACTTCTTTCTATCCAAATATCCACTCTCCCTCCCCTCTTTACTTTATGTAAAAACGTAGCAATATTTAACTCTGTTTTTGAAAAGTGTTATGAAGAATAATGCCGAATACTTTTATAGCTAATCAGTGGTGGTCAAAGTACTCAATTTCATTACTTGTGTAAAAGTACAGATACTACAAGTCAAAAAAGGTCAAATAATTACTTAAAGGCCCCATACCTGATTTATGTTTTATTACAAACAAACAATAAAAGAGGAAGCCACTAAATTACAATGTTAGTTGTGTCTAAACTAATTCCTGGCATTTGTAGCGTCACATTTCTTCCCAGGGACAAGTTTATAGACGCAATTCACAACTTGCAGGGTCACTTTCACAGAAATGCCAGAAAAGTAACCTTCAAGTTCATGAAAAAAGATACAAATGATTTGTAATTAGATGCACAGTGTGGTTCCCATGTCTGAGTTTACAATATACTAAAGGAGGGAAAAAAACATAAAAGTAAAACTAACAAAACATCAGGTATAATTGAGTGCCTTTAAGTGAAACTACTGAACTATGCTGCTGTATTTGCTGTTGAAAATACTTGGGTATTCAAAGTACACATCCTGTTTCATTTTTTTTTTGTGCTCATTAATTGTCTGTGAGAGTATAAATACTACACTGACAGAAAAGACAAAGGGAGAGAAGGATATTGTACATTGTGCCACAACCAAATTACACAGGGGAGATTTTTGTTTTTTTCACTCAAACTTGGCTGTAAACACTGCCAAAGGGGCGCTAACTGCGCAGTTAGCTTTGCCCTTTAGCCTGTTAGCTTCTTCTTTGTGATTACATTAGTGTGTATTGGGGCTACCTGGTCGGAGCAGGGATAGTTGCAAGCATGGTTTTCTGGCCAGAGACACCAGGGGGAGATGAAAGACCCCCCAATCATCCCATTAACACTTGTATTTCCCCCAGAGGGACGGAAAGGATTTATTAAGGTAAACAAGTTACTTAGTTCTGCTTTAAGTGTTGGGAAAAAACATCTTTTCAGCTTCTTAAACACAAACATTGCCCCGGAATTCACCCTTTGGACGGCAACACGGCGGGGACAAACCTTCTTCCTTAATGGGAGTCAGTGGCCTTGACACATTGATCTGCACAGCGCCACCTACAGTTCTGGAGTGTGCTTGATTAGGCTTGTAAGATGAACAAAACACATGGACAAATTAACTTTTTACTTTGGAGCCTTTATAGGAATGCAGTGGAGTAGAAAGTATTATATTTATCTTTCAAATGTAGCGGAGTAAAAGTAAAAGTTTACAAAAATACAACTCAAAAACTCACAATACACACCCAAAATATTACTCACACATTAAACCGACCAGACACGTTACGGTGAAGAAAACTGAGTTAACGATTCAAGCGATCGGCTCCTCCTTGTGTTTTTGTGTCTCGAAGCATCAAATGAAGACGTGCTGAAAGTTGCTCTGAGACAATGATTCATTCAGGGCTAATCTTCGCCTCCAGGTCCAGCAAATGTGTTCGTTATGTCTCACTTAAAACCGGTCCATGATACACTCACACTCTAAAAATACAACAGCGCGCTAATGGCTCATTATTACTCACTGGACGCGGTTCACCTCTCATTTGTTGGGCAGTAAAAATAGCTTCAAGATGTCTGGCCAGGTCTTATTTACTATATGGGTGTATTATTGCAATGTGTCTGTCCTATGGTGAAGTCCAGAGAGTTGAATTTCAAAGTGCTCGGGAAGTTTTGGTGAAATAACGTAAGTCAATTATTTTCTGCAGAGTCATAGAGGATCACACCGAGGCCATGGCTGCAGTGAAATATCTTGCAAACCTCTTAAGAGTAAAATAGTACGCCCGCTCAGATATTACAACAGGCTCTGTGCATAGAGTGTCCTTGGCTAACTTACTGTTGGCGATACCGAGGGTTCGAGTATCTGCCAATATCCGATATTAACCGATATTAAGAGGCTTGCTTAATTGTGGTTACTTCTACTTTCTCCAGAGTCAGATCAAAAGTCTTATAATTTCTTCCAAACGACATGTTACATCTATGAATAAACATCACACAAGGATTACTGGACTTTTCTACACTAAATATCCTCAGGTATAAGACAGGCTTTTTGGTTACATTAATATAAAGAACTTACATAAAATGGTCAGATTGTTACTTGTGCATAACAAATGTGTTCGATCCGTTATTCTTTAACAGCATTTCATAAATACAAACACTTGGCTACTTCAGCAGTGGCTATTTTATTTCATTGGGTGATCCAATCATAATTTCTGACCAGCTGACATTAGCATTAACATGCTGCGGCTAGCATTAGCATATTGTTGCTAGCCGCGGCATTTTGCGCGGCGATTAAATATAGCCTACTAACTTAGTGATTGCTTGCTGCTTTAGACACTCAAAGTGCTTTAACATCAACCAGTCACCAATTCACCCACCAGTGTACACAGACACTAGAGAAGTGTCTTACCCAAGGACACAACGGCAGTGTGCGGGATTCAAACCGCCGATCGTCTGATCACAAGATGACCCGCTCTACTCTCTGCGCCACCGTCACCCCTGCATGTGGAGCTATTTTAACAACTGTTAGCTTCAAATTAGCGTTAGCCTTTAGATTCAAGGCTAAAGCACTTAGCCTATACTTATAACAGGTAAAATACAGATATGTCCTCGGGTGAAGTATTTACTTAACTTAGAGTAACCAGATTTTCCATCTTAAAAACTGGGACACAATTTGGGAATATGCCCTAAAGTTCCAAGTCTTTTCCCACGCTGAATGTTAAAACGTCTCATAACAGGGACCGATCCTCATTGAGGATGTGTTAGAATTTAGTCTTTTAATTGGTCTATACCTGATTAATGTTCACAAAGGCCAAAAACATACATTTTCAAGTGACGTGTGTTATTTTGGAGACTGTATTGGCCAAAAACCAGGACAACTGGGACAGGGACTGAGTAAAACCAGTGGTTTTGCAGAAATCTATTGGGGCGTGGGACAAAAGACTCAAAACTGGGACAGACAGGAAGCAAGTAGTCTAAATAAAAGAACATTAATACAGAAGAGGACACTAAGGGCCATGGCTGCAGTGAAATATCTTCAAAACCTCTTTAGAGTAAAATCTTATACAGGACTTATTCTAATGTTATTCTAATCATTGCGTTTGGGTCGATATTGAGCCGTCCCCCTGCAGTGACACCCGCTCTGTTTCCCTGCGTGTCACCTCCATCTGTGACACGCTGTGGAAGTCGGGTCTAAGGCTGTCAGGTCTGAGGTTTGTCTTCACTTTCTGAGGGAGCGTCTCGCAGTGTCGGGGAAAAACAACTCCGAACGCCGGGGCCGCACAACAGTTTCCATGGCAACGCTGCCCAGAGAAGTACAGATCTGGACCGACGACACGAGGGGAGGAAAACGGTGTGTGAGACAAACACACAAGAACTGGACTTAGAATTTTTTTTTTTTTTCAAGAGGAAAGTTGATGATTTGATGTGTTTTTGTGGTCGCTGTGAGCCTGGACCAGGACGGCGCTGTGGAGCCTGGACCAGGACGGCGCTGTGGAGCCTGGACCAGGACGGCGCTGTGGAGCCTGGACCAGGACGGCGCTGTGGAGCCTGGACCAGGACGGCGCTGTGGAGCCTGGACCAGGACGGCGACAGACAGAAATGAAAAGAACTGAACTGAATGCGAATAGAGATGCTTTCAAAAGTGACGACCACTGCTTGTTCACATTATTGAAGACAAACGGAAGGTTCGACAAAGTCCAGGGTCGGAAAATGTGATCTCATGTCACTGATATTCAGAATATTGAGAAATAAAGACCACATATTATAATTGTTTTTCTGTCAATAAGGAGATGGACAGTAAACAAAAACTGAAACCTAAACTTAAAGTTTGTGTTTACTGTCGATATTTATATTTTTTTACTGCTAAAGTTGCATGGGCTGCATCTACTCGGAGAGAAGGGCGGAGTTAACTGAATCAAAGTGTCTTGTCTTCCGGGTTTGAAAAATATCTCCAGAAAATACTGATATTTCTCCCAAAAATGAGTGCTCCATAGTGGTAGAGGTACAATATATCTTATACAAATGCCTATACTTTACTTTGGAATGCCTAAAATTGCATGATACAGATCTTTTAAAATGTTTGGCCAGACGAGATCCACCCACCCACATAGATTTTACATCTAAATACATTTTATTTTTTCATGACTGAAGTGATCTGACTTCAGTAGGGATGTAACGATTCACTCAAGCCCAGATTCGATTCGCTTTCCGATTTGAAGTTCCCGATTTCGATTTCCCCCGATTTTTTTAAACATTTATTTTGTTTTGTTTTTTAGAAAAGAATGTCTCCTTCATACCAATGTTTCTTTTGTTTTAACATCTGTATTTTTGTCCTTGTAACAAACTGCATGTCTCAGTAAGAGAACTTTACGTTACAAAAAATTACAAGACTTGAAAATGAACTAATAATGCTTGTAAATTTACATGTTTTCAGCATAAATAAACTATGTAGCAAAGCAAAAATTTTGAGATTATATTTATTTTACCAAACCTTTATTTTTTATTATTTTTTATTCTTTTGCAGTTTGAACATAATACTACCATTTAGAACTAATTTTACAGAGCAGTTTTGTCCACCCTTGAAGCCTCACTGCCTCCGGTGCAGCCTTTGTGAACATGAGGAGGAAAAAGACATGACAGCTCCTGTAGGTATTGGATTATTTGACAAAGGGACATTTGAGGAGGATTTCAGCAGAATCAGAGCAGGTCAGATGTTTGTCAGTTTACGATCTTTGGTAAACTTCTGTCAAAAGGCTAAACTCTGCGTTAGCCGCTAACGCTAATCTCGTAGCTGCTAACTTTAGCGGCATCTGTTGCTTCGATGCCTGCACGTGTATGTGTTTACATGGTGTGTTGGGGGTGAGGCGGGGGAGGTGTGGAGCTTGTCTTGAGAAAAGTTAACGTTGTTAGAAACAATGAGCTAGTCTGTTCCGGTCTGTTTTGGTCGCGCAAAATGGAGTAGCAGAGGGTGGCTTTAAAATCGATTATTTTATTTTTTTACATCGATTCACATTTTACGCATATTAAATCGATTTTAAATCGATTTTCGATGAATCGTTACATCCCTAGACTTCAGTCAACCCACTGTCGTGGGTTGTTTGGGCCAAAATTGAGGGCTGGTTCCGAAACCCTTAAATTGGTAAGAGGTCTTACGCCAAACAGGATGTGCGTCAGTGTCCGCCATGATAAGAAGCCTCCGAATTGGGCTGTTAGTTAGGAAGGAGTTAGGAAAAGGAGCCTCAATGCTAACTGTCATAGCCACTTTAGCATAGGGACCTCTGGTGAGATGGGCCTTTTTATCGGGGCTATTTCCAAAGAAATTCAATTTAAATGTAATGCCTGCTCAATCCATTCAAAGGCTTTTAATGCTTTGTAATGCCCGGCAGGAACCTTGTTTAAAGCCATTTCTGATCCGCTCCAGCGTGGCACAGCGTCGCAGTTACAGCACACTCGACTCACGGCAAAAAGATCCAGAGTTCGGTTCTTGGACGAGCCGAATCTGCATCGCAACATCTAAAAATGAAACAAACTACATTCGTCCGTGAGCACATCTCGGTCGGTGCAAAGCCGCCTGACTGACACAAATTACCGAATGTTTTGGCACGTCCCCGTACACGCTAAAGCCACGCGTTTCATTTTCCATTTGTTTTAGATTCAACCGTGCAGCGCCGTCATTTACAGTCTCCCAATCTGTCACCTAAACGCCTCGTCATCACAAAGCCTCATACATGCATTTACATCCATTTCGCACCACGGTAACAGCGCTGGGAGCCAGGTGACGAGCGGCGTGGCTCCCAAACGTGACAGCAGCGACAATGTGAAGAAGCGACAGACATTTCAGCGCACAAAAGAAGCACAGAGGACTATGGGTAATGGCCACGGTGAATAGAGCAGTGTTTCGAAACCAGCAAAATAGATCACCTGCCTAACATTCAATAAACTGCCCTTTATACAGATCAGACACCAGTGAAAAATGTAAATTTCACAGTAGGATAATGGAAAATGTATGTTTTTGCACTGTTAAATAATATTTAACAATTTAATGCAGGTTTATGAAATTATTTATAAGAGTCTGGCCAATCAGCTCGGACCTGTTTGCCATGGGACGTCCCACCACTGACAACATACAGTAACATCTGAGCATTCGGGCGCTCAAACCTCATGAACAAGGGAGGGAGTTCCCCACCCCCCGCTCCACAACAAGGACGAGAGAATGAACTATTTCGATTCATTGTGAAATGAATTGACTAATAAAATTGAATTGAATTGAACAATCACACAATGGCCGCCAAAACGAATAAAGGAAGAGAGAAAAAAAAAAATGTTCTCCCATTTCTCCCCATTATGAATATATTTCTCTACTAAATAAAAATACAGAAAGATTTTGAGTAGAGGAGTAACGTGATTAAAGTGAAAACAAACAAAAAACGCTGTAATTCATGAATTTTCTTTTTAGATACTACCTGTACTTTAATGATCATTAATATCAGTCACTGGGCCCATGAGCTCTCTGTACAAGACCAAAAATGTCCACAAAAACAAAATAATTTTTCCTCCATACAATAGTATTGGCCTTTGGAACGCTGTGATGTGACCTGCAACCCAGCAATATGAAAATCTGGCTCCTGCCCCCCACATGGAAGTGTGACATCATCACACTATAGCACCTGAAAACAACCAATAGGTTCCAAATGGATTACCATGGTAACGTCTGTAGACTTCCATCATAGGTCCATAGAAGGTCAGATCTGCATTCCATGATGATGTCATCATACTATCACAAGGAACTTTGCCAGTAAACGTCGGTCACAAAGGTTTGTCACACTCAGCTAGATCTTTGAACAAATCGCAGCATTTATTGCACTCTCTGACATTTTACGATTGTAAACATGAAATTCTTTAAGAAGAAGCCTTCCTCTGATGCAGCGCTAGTTCAGACGCTAGGGGAAGCTCTGAACTCAGCACAACGGCTGAATCTCACCTGGCAAGACCAGATGGAGAAAGTGCAACAGGAAAAAATCTCTTTGGAGTCAGCTCTCCATGAGAAAACCCTGAGCTCAGAACATCTCCAGCAGACTCTGGACGTCAAAAACCAGACTCTGAGGGCGTGCAGAGCAGAGATTGAAGCTCTTGAAGCTCTCCAGGCTCAAAACCAGAGTCAACAAGACGAGAATCAAAGACTTCATGCCTCCGTTTCTGAGCAGGAGGCCAAAATCCTCCTGTTACAGCAGAAAAATGACGAGAAAGAGCTGGTTATTGATGCACTAAAGTCCTGCTATGGCCAACTCAAAGTGTCAAACTCTAACCTTCAGACGAAGATTAACGGCCTAGAAGGACAACTGGAGACGCAGTGCGTACAAAACAAACAGATGAAGCAGGGACATGAACATGAAATGCAATCGCTTCAAACACAGCTGGATCACAAAACACTTCAGCTTCAAGATGAACTGAGGAAACATTGTGACCGCACGCAGCAGAGTATGGAGGACAAACTTCACGCTGTAGAAACATCGAATCTGATTCTTGAGAAGGTTCTTCTATCTGTCCATGAAAAAGACAAACAACTGAGTGATATGAAGGTTTCAAACCAATCGCTTCAGAGTGAGAAACACGTCATCACAGAGAAGATCTTCAAATATAAAATGGAAACATCAGGGACCATCGCACGCTTGGTAGCAGAGCTTATGGAGACTAAGACGGAGCTGGAGAAATCCACAAAGACTCTTCAAGAGCAGCTCTGCCTTAAAACAGAAACTGAAATGATTTTAAAGAGTCTCAAAGATGAAAAAGCAGATATGAAAGTGGCCCGTGACAAAGCTGGAGCAGAGCCTGACAAATGGAGGGAGGAAACGCAGGCTCTGCGTGTCTGGACGAAGCAACTGATAGACAATCTAAACCAAAGCGTGGACATTATCGTGGACTTGCAGGAGACAAACAGGGGTCTCCAAAGCGAAAAACAAGTCCTTTTAGAAAGACTGTTTCAATCTGAACTGGACACAGACGGACGTCACCGAGAGCAGCTGAAACCAGAGCCGGACACACAGGTCCAACAGCAGAGGGACGTCTGGAAGGACGAGGGGATGATGAGAGAGAAGGACCAGTAAGATCGAGGGGACAATGAAGACGCTCAAGAGCCAAGGACAGAAGAAGATCAATAACATCAACAAGAAACTCCAGGATCGATCAGATCAACAGGAAACATCAGGAGAAAGAGCATAAACACTCACCCGGTCTGAGGGGGAGGGGTTTATTGATTTAATTATTTATTTATTTCTTTATTGGTTGATTTCTTCCTCTCTCTGTGTGAATGGGTGAGTGGTTCCTTTATGTTCCTTTGACCCAAATGAGGTAGAAAGCGCTACATATATGGGACCATTGACCATTTCTATGTTTGTTTGTTCTTATTTATTTATTGATTGATTGCTTTATTCCTTTATTGGTTGATTTATTGCTTTATTTGTTGTTTTATTGGTGAATGGGTGAGTGGTTCCTTTATGTTCCTTTGACCCAAATGAGGTAGAAAGCGCCACATATATGGGACCATTGACCATTTCTATGTTTGTTTGTTCTTATTTATTTATTGATTGATTTATTCTTGTTTGTTTCTTTTGTTTGTTTGTTTGTTTGCTCCCACCTCCCCCTCTCTGACCTCTCGTCTCTCGACTCCTGTCTTTCCTCTTGGTTCTTGGCGCCATCTCTGTGGCGCCTGAGGAGAGAGATTCTCCTCCTCTGACGTCTGCAGACCTTCTCTCTTGGTTCCTGAAGAGCATCTCCATCTCTGTGGCGTCTGAGGAGAGAGATTCTCCTCCTCTGACGTCTGCAGACCTTCTCTCTTGGTTCCTGAAGAGCATCTCCATCTCTGTGGCGTCTGAGGAGAGAGATTCTCCTCCTCTGACGTCTGCAGACCTTCTCTCTTGGTTCCTGAAGAGCGTCTCCATCTCTGTGGCGTCTGAGGAGAGAGATTCTCCTCCTCTGACGTCTGCAGACCTTCTCTCTCCTGTCGACTCCATCGTCCTTGTGCTGAAACGTGTCCTCGTCGCTGAACTCCTCAGACTCTAACTCTATAATAGCTTTATAAAAAATAAAGTTATTGAAAGAAAATACTAAGTCTAAGTGTGTTTTCTGAAGTGTAAAAAACAAATAAAGCCTTTTCCCAGGATTAAAGTTACTGTTCATCACTAACTATTTCCTAATATAGATTTGAAATGTAATGCCAGTTTTTTAAATTTATTTTCCTTCAGGTGAGCTGCTACAGGTGAATAGGGAAACCTTTTGAACGTAGAGATATCCAATTGAATCTTTGTTGTAGATAAGATAATCCTTTTATTGATCTCACAATGGAGAATTTTTTTTTCCATTTACGTTTTTATATTAAAATAAGACCTTTTATACAGAAACATTACCCAAATTTCGAATATGAAATCTGAATAATGGATCAGCCAGGTTTAAATGTATGGTTTTACTTTGTGACATAGTTACAAAGACTTTTTCTGAGGGGATTTATTAGTGGAATAATCAGTATAAAAATGTCAATTTGAAATCCCCTTGTTTTTGTGAAATTCCAAACTCAATAAATCAGGTTCGGGATTAGATATAAAAAAATCTCTGAAAAAAACCAAAAAACATTGTTGAGCCCAAGACTGAAAAGTTTGAAGTCTGTTGGAGCTACTTACGTGGAGATATTGTTGCACCAAACTGAAATCTCAATTCCCCAAATAAATCTATAGAGAAACATTGAATCACTGCAATAATTAAACACGTTATTGTGAAGATGAGGGGTTTTTTTTCTCTCCAGGTGAACGTTTATTTGTTAAGAGACCAAACTGGCCCGAGACCTGAACATTTTGTCTCCCCCTTAAAATGGAGACAAGTAATTTCACGGGATAAGTATGACAAATGTATTAACCAGAGAATCAGAGAAATTGATGGTCAGCCAGTATACAAATAAACATGACTGCCTATGTGAGTACACAGACATTAAAAAAGGATCAAATGCAGTGGACAAAATGGTCTTTGATTGTCCATTTGACCTTGGAAATCGAAATCCCAACGTATATATGCATTATTAAAGCATATACAGTATGAACTTATCTCTTTCAAAACCAATACAATCTGAAATTGCAGGGGCCTCCACAGACTCAAAATGGACTTGTATGAAACCTTACAGTCTCCAGACCTCCACGCATCCGTAACAAATGCTTCCCCTGATTAACAGTGACAGCTGCACCATTGCAATAATTATCACACCAAACTAATAAGTGCGTACGAGTGAATTAAGCATGTTTTTTTGTGCGCGTTGCTAATAGCGGGAGACGGCAGATGTAATTGGAGAAATGGTTCGGGGGCAGAACTCTGAGGAAAAGTCAAGGATTAGCAGAAAGTGAATGAAGACGTTGATATTAATGTGATAAGAAAGCCTCGGACCGAAGAGTAGAGCGATGGGTGAAAAAGGAGGAAAGAGTTTATAAATACACACTTTTATTTTCCACAGCGTTACATTTCTCTCCAACGTAGTGGCTTCTGTTGATTCCAAATAATAACCTTGTAGAGATTATCGTCAGTAGAAAAGGGTCTGAGAAACAGGTAACACTGATCTGGTTCAAACGTTAAAAGATATGAACGTGTTGTGATTGAACCTGACAGGACGGACTAGATCCCATTTATACAGAAGAAGATATTCTGGGTTAGGTTCTCCTCATCTCCTCAAAGGTCTGAGGGATATTTTCCTGTGAGGAATCAGAACTAAACCTGTACCTTAATCTGTGTGTCGCCTTTTACAAACCGTGCACACGCTTCATCTGTGCGGCTGTAGAGGTATTTGCATTTGGTATTTTGCATTGAACTAACGAGAGCCGACTGGCTTTGCTTCAGGGGGGAAGTGAGAGGAGCGAGGATGATTTCATATCTTTAAATGAATGTGGTTTCAACGATGCTATAACACAGCGTTATAACATGGTTTAAAGCTTAAAAAAAACGGACCATGTTGTAACGTTGTTCCGATCTGATGCGTCTCTTCAGAAATCGGAGAATCCAAAACTCCGGGTTCTACATGAGCCAGTGCAGATTTGGATTTTTAGAGCAGCCGAATTGTCTCCACCCCTCTCTTCAGTCGGGCCCAGCAGCAGAACCCGGTGGAGGATGATTGTGCCTCCATATCTGGACTTGGACTCAAACTGCTCCATGTGTCAACAGCACAGGTAGAGTAACTCAGAGGTCGGGGTTCAAATCCGGTTCATTTATTGTTTTGTGAAGTAAGAGTGGAGAGACAATTCAGTAAATAATCAGAGCGGGGACTCGAACTCAGTTTAGGCACACGCGTGAACGATCAAGAAGAAATCAGATGATATGATTATCAGATCATGCTGTTTACCTGCCTCTCCAATAATCTGAGAACTCCAGAAATCAGATAATGGTGAGATTTTTGGTCTCCATGTAAACGTAGCCAGTGTTAGCGCTTCATTCTGTACTTCCTGGATACTATTGCGTCATTGTTAAAATCCCCAAACACATTTTTAAAGCCCATAATCAAACATTACATTGGTTCTGAGCTGTTCTGCTCAAACTGTGTTTATCAGGCCGAGCTAAAGCTGTAAACCACGTCGTAAATCGAAAGAGTTTGTTTTTTTAATAAGTTATTCCTACAGTGGCCAGCAGGAGGAGCCCCAGGGAGAGTCTCCACCAGCGCTAACGCTTGAATGTCTTTCTTACAACTTAATTTTTACTGAGGAATCTTTTCAAAATAGGCTATAAAACATAAGATATCGATGCTGGGGCAACAAAACAATGTTTCAAAGTCTATTTTGAAGCCCCATTTGTAGGATCTCTCACGTACGCCTGTTCCGGTCTCTGTCCCATAAATACCTCCCGTTTCCTCTTCTCAGGATTCTTGCATACATGTTCTCTCACCCACATTTCACAACTTTCTCGTTCCTTCAATCTTCATTAGGCGCATTGAGTTGCCTTGTGTACGAAATGCGCGGTATAAATAAAGTTGCCTTGCCTTGCCTTCACCAGCTGTGTCATAGACTATCGCTTTTTCTGGACGAACAGAAGCGCCAGGGCCTGGAGGTATCGCATTCATAGACTTTTGTACAAATGAGCAGCTCTTCTGGAATGAGCCGCCTGCGTGCACGTGTTTGTAAAAGGTTCTAATGAAAGAAGGAAAACAACGGATGACGTCAGAAGCGTAGAAATAAAACATTATTCCATAGAGTAATCTGGGTACACACATAGACATACATTTATAAATCAGGCCTATATACGGTCTCTTCTTTCAATTCTCTTCTCACAGAATCCCAAGTCTCTCGGATAGACATCGCACACGGCTCGCTCCAGCGCGTCACCGAGCTCCCAAAGTGTCAAAGCTGCAGAAATTCAAGCGTTTAACCAGGACTTGACGTGGACCAGACTCGAATGAATGAAACATGAAATAAAATGTCCAAAGATGTTCCAAATAAACTCCATTGGCATCGATGTGCAGCCAACTCAGTCCAAAAACAAAGTCTTTATTCCACATGCCTCTTGTGTAGGAAGCGCACACACACACACACGCACACACACACACACACGCACACACACACTCGTCAGTTCACGTGGTCCGGGTCCGTCGTTGCGTGTGCGTTTCCCCGTCGTCATTGCGTTCCCAGAGTGTCGAAGCCGCAGAACTTCCAGCGTTTCTCCAGGTTGGCGCCGACGCCGCTCAGCTCCTGCCGGAACATGGCGGGCAGCCGCAGCATCAGCCGCTCCAGCTCCGCCGCCGTCACCTGGAAGAGCCCATGTTTCAGGTTCAAATCAAGACATTATAAAGTGGAATGTGACGCGGGAAAGGGGTAAGTCGTCTGGGATTTGTAAAGAAGAAAACTACCCAACCACTCAAAAGAAATTCCTCGATACTAAATCAACACTAAAAGTAGTCCAGTATCGAGGCTAAATAATAATGCATCGGTCTCCCATCCAAGTACCGACCAGGCCCTTCCTGCTTAGCTTCCAAGGTCTGACGTGATTGGGCAGAGCAAAGGCGGGATGGTCACATATTAAATATTCATTTGAGCAGGAACTTTCTGTCATTTCCTCCACTTCCTCTCAGAGCAGCCCGACCTCCTTCAGCTGAAAAAGCCGATGCACAGTCAGTGTATCACAACTCTTTTACTCGAGCTGAACAGCTTTACTAAAACTCTGGCTGAAGTTCTAAAACTAAATGCATCTGGATACGACTTCTGCTGCCAGGGCATGTCGAAAAGAGCAGGTGTTTAGATAAAAACTGTAGAAATTGAGCCATTGATTTCTATGAGTAACTTAGCGTAGCCGTCTCCATTGGTTTACATGCATCAGTTAGCATTAGATATTGAGCCGTTTTCCTATTAAAATTCTCAACAAAATGTAACGATATCAATGCCAAATGTATAGCTATACATTTATAGATGTATAGATGTTTACATGTTGCCGGGTCGTGGGGGCAGCTGTTGGATCTGCACCAGCCCCTATAGCGCCCCCTGCAGGTGGTGGGTCCACAGAAGGACGGCCTCATGGTTCTAACCGGGCCTGTTGGTCTCTCATAAGGGGCTTCTGAACCGCTCTTTGTCTGACCCGTCACCTAGGACCTGTTTGCCCTGGGAGACTCTACCAGGGGCACGAAGCCCCCGACAACAGAGCTCCAGGATCATTCGGGCTCAAACCCTCCACCACGTTAAGGTGGCGGTTCCAGGAGGGCTGGGCCAAATCCAGTCTGTAAATAGTAAATATTGCAGGTTATAGCCCAGTAAAGTATAAGCATTAACTGTGAATATTGCAGCTGAAAATGCAGCAAAAACATTTAATTAGAGAGAACAAATTAGACCCTTTATTACAATGATTTTTCAGGAATATAGACGAACAGGGCAGATGGAAAAAGAGGAGCAAATATTCGTTTCGCCGTGGGATTGAAATTGGTATCGAGTTTCAAATTAAAATTCACTTTTTTTTTTGAGCATTGAAATTGAGTAATTAGTTTTGTGACACTAAACTGCACTAAATAAGTCGTCCATCTCTTCATCAACGTCTCCCCTCACGTTTCCCCGGTCTAAACCAGGACTAAAAGGGGACCCAAGCAGGACTTCGGATCAACCGGATTAATCGAAGCCGGTCGTGCTCTTTACCTTGTTGTCCAGCCTCTGCATGTACGACCACAGATACTCCAGGTTGGCCCCGAACGGATGCACGTGGAGGAAGGTGCACATCACGCCTGCAGAGGAGAGAGAGCAGATCACACAGGGCTGAAAAGCTGAACATGAGTCATCCTCTTGTTGGTAGAAGTCCGACATACACAGTTTTACATTATTCTGGACAAAGAGAGCCTCCTTCAGTCCCTTTATAAACAGCCCCTCCCCGTCAATTTACAAATAACCCCAGGGGCCTTCCAAATCAATGGCACAGAGATATTAAATCCCAGAGTAAAAGCATTGTGTAACAGGCTCCCAACTCAATCCATCTATTTTCATTTGGTTTGGGCCCAGACGGAGGGAGAGAGAGACAAAGGATGACAGATGGGGCTGCGTGAGGCGGGACGAGGTTAGAAAAGGGGAAGAGTCGCACATGCAGCTCGTGTAATTGTGTCGCTGATAATCGAATTCGCCCTAAAACAGGTCCTTTGTCCGTCTCATAATAAAAACAAGAAAAGAAAACGCTCTCATGTTGGCCGAGTGGCTATCGGGGGGGACTGACTGAGTGACCAGGCCACGGGCTGCTGCTGCTGCTGCTGTGCTGCCGCCCCACATGTGCTCGGGGCGGCTTCACACGTAATCTAGAGATGCACCGATCCAGCTTCTTTTGCTTCTGATATCGATACTGGGGGTTTGAGTATCTGCCCATATCTGATATTAGCCCATACCAAAAGTGTCATTCTCTGAGTGAAAAAGTGAATGGTCGTCTTTTCTCCATTTTAAGATCAATAAAATCATATTTTTTCTTGCCATGATGTGACAGATCAATTATATTAATAAACTAATGGAAACACGTTTAACAAGAACCACTGGGTTTTCTACACTATCCTTGGGTGTATGACAGGATATTTAGTTTACATTAATAAAATACATGATCTGATCATTACAACGTGTGCATTAAAAATATGTCAGATCAGTTATTCATAAACTAAAATACAAACACGTTATTTTATTAGGCTTCTTTAGGCAATAGTTTCTGACCATAGACCTAAATAATAGAGATCGGCGGGTCCCATTCAGCCCCATTCATAGTAATGATCCCGAGTGGTCTGTGAAATGAACATGGCTGCACAATCTCCTCCTACGAAGCCTGTTACTCAAAAGGGTAAAAATGGTGAGAGCCTAAACTGGTACCAGCGATTGGCTGTAAGCCCCCACCTCTCGAGGACCTGTACGACTCCAGGACCCGGAGACGTGTAGGTCGGATCACAGCTGACCCTTCCCACCGTGGACACGGACTGTTCAACCCTCTCCCCTCAGGCAGGAGGCTACGGTCCATCCAGACCCACACGTCCCGCCCCCTTTGCCATCAGACCCATGAACGTAATAACCTGTTCCTTTGCACTATGTGGTCTGTCCACACTCATACACTCAATGCCCCTGCACATGCACTCACACTGCTGTTCTGTGTCAAATGATCCCATATAGTCTTATAGTTTAAACGTTTTTATAGTGTTATTTATCTAAGGTATATGTTATATGTCTCATGCTGCACGATGGCACTGAAGAAAATTCTTAGTTCGTGAACCTGTTCACCGACAATGGCAGTAAAACTAATTCTGATTCTGAAAACATGCGGCACTCGGTCCAAAGATTGACTGAGTGAGCTGAACGGCCACACTGCTCATGCTTTCTTCAAATAAGTAGATTTGTTCTTGATTTGAGTGACACATTTCAACAAATCTCACCATGACGTCTCACACTCAAATTAAGAAATAAAATCTCCAAGAGTCTCTTTGGGAAGGAACAGGCATGAAGCATTAAGCCCACACGTGCATCATGTGCACATTGCCGTTGTTTTCAGACACGTCTCTGTGTTGTGCTCGTCCTGATATCACAGTCGGCTGCAGCAGACAGAGCGGGGAGCGCCGGCACTTTCTCATGTGGAGCTTTTCCGCGGCCGCTAAGAGAGATAAATGTGCAGCTATGGAAACCGCTTTGGGAGAAAACGCTGCCTTCTGCCGAGGGAAGGTCTATGGGGACGGACGGCAGTTTCAGGAGCTTCAGACAAAAGGTATGTGTTTGTAATGAGGCTGAAAGAGGAATCAACACCTGAATGAAGGCAATTAGTAAATCACAAATGCTGCAATTACTTAGCTCATTAAATGTCCCCTGCAGCCAAAGGAATAATGTCTCATGGGGTTGTATAAAAGCTGCAAACGTCTACAGACATGTTTACGTGGCTGACCGCACAATGAATATGGATTCTTTATTTTCATTTTAGATCAAGTTGCTGTGAGCGCAGAGGGAGACGCCTCTGAGCTCCACAAACACAAGAAGAACAAAGAGGAGAGAGAAGAGACGGGGAGTTAAGAGCTTTATGTAAAGGAAAGCTCTAAACTGTGCTGCAGTAAAAGACAAATGAAAATAATGCCAATTCAAGTTGACTTAGAATACAGTCTTTATCAGACACAGTGCAAAATGACACATGCGCTGTTTCTCCTGGGAAAAAGGCGTTATCTTTGCATTATTAAAAGCAATTCCAATATTGCAAATACATATTTAATCTTAAAGTAGTTGGAATCAATTTATTTTCTTGCTGTGGAGTAAATGTAGATAGATAGATAAATAGATAGATAGTTTATTCATCCCAGCGAGGGGAAATTCAGTTGTCCTTAGTAGCAAAAACAGCAAAAACAGCGGATAAAAAAAAAAGACAATACATATAAATATGATAAAAAGTTAAAACCCCCACACATTTACATCAGCGATGACCGTTATAAAATTGAATTGCAGCAGGGATGAAGGATCTCCGGAAGCGCTCAGTCCTGCTGTATACGGAGAGGAAACGGTCCGATCTATTACTCCTAGTCCCATGCAGAGGGTGCCTGGAGTTACTAAGGATGGCCTGGACCTTTCTCCCCATGCACCTCTCAACCACTGCCTCGACAGAGTCCAGTGACCCCCCCAACCACTGATGTATTTTTCCAACACAGATCTACATTGTAAAGACAGAGAAAAACAGGTCGTGCGTGCTGTTGTGTGTCCAAATACACACAAAAAGTCACCACAAAAAAGGTCACACGCTCTAGTGTTTGCTTGTAGCGCCTTTAACTTTGATCACAGCACATTCACTGTAAGCGTCAGCAATGCCACAAGATCCAGTGTTGCTTTCATTTCTCACCAAGCTCTTGAATCGACGATGGGAGAGTGTCACCACTGCGCAAAGCCTTCTCCGGCACAATCCCAAAGACTCTCAGTGGGGCTCAGTGTTGTTTTCGTCAACGAAGACTTTAATGTAATGGTAAATGGTCTCAACATATAAAGCGCTTTTCCACCTACATTAGGCACTCAAAGCGCTTTACAGCAAGGAACCTCTCACCCATTCATACACCAATGTATGCAGACACTGGAGGCAAGGTGGGTGAAGTGTCTTGCCCAAGGACACAACGGCAGCATGCACCTTCAGGAGGCGGGATTCGAACCCCCGACCTTCCGATCATGAGACGACCCACTCTACCATCTGCGCCACCGTCGTAATCCCGTTGACACACCTTTATTAATGACGATAACAGGACGATGACGAGCTCCATGGGCTGAGCGACTCTCAGTGATCAAACTGGGCCCATCTTTTCTCAGGATAGTGTTTTTCCAGTTAAATACAGAAGTGCATGATGAGCGCAGGAAGCAGGTTGTCGATGCTGTTGACAAAAAGTCCCGACGCGATGATCAGAGGACGAGGAGAGCGGCCGCTTTTGGGAAACGCCTTGATCTCAAAGACACTTCTGCCTCATGTGGTGTGATCTGACTGTTAAAAGCTTAGTGTCACCCTTCATCCACATCTAGTTGAAATACTAATACTTAATTGCTTCTTTTTTAATTTTCTTTTAAAAAATGTGACTAAAACGAAGAGCATTTTCGTCTAAAAGACTAAGAGGGCTGCCACAAACAACATCGACGTGGTTACAATCTGGACTTGCTCCCTGAATGTGAGCCTGATGAATCCTGGCATTGTCATCTTGGAATAATCCCCGTGCCATCAGGGAAGAAGAAACCCACGGATGGAATAACCTGGATGTTCAGCTCATCTCTGACCAACTGCAGCGACTCCAGATCAGACCCCTGACGTTTTTATCGGTCAGGCCGTGAAATAAACTGAATACAGGACGTACCGAGCAGCAGAGCCTCTCTCTCTGAACCGATGCCTCCTCGTTTATAACCGTCTCCTCTGCGCTCTCGGGACGGGTACAGGGACGGCACACACCCGTTCACCACCTGCAGGGAAACAACACACACTCCTCTCGTTCGTGAATGCGTTAAAGTTTATCTGAATCAGGAGATGTTATTGTGGCGGAGGAGTTATAGCTTCAGACTCAGCGAAACATTCAAATAACAAAGATGTGTTTATGGAGCCTGGTTTATAGAAAAAGATGTCAGATGTTTTGTTTTTTTTACCTTCTCTTGTAGCTCCGTGTTGGTGCTTTCCACTGCCTCCCCATTGTTATTCAGCAGCTGAGGAGAGAGATGTCCGGTCACTGGAAATGTTCATTCACAACAAAAACACAGAGGTCTGCACCGCCCGACAAAGGAAAAGCATCTGCGTATTAAGAGCGAAGACCATAAACCGTCTCAAAGAGTTTTGGAGTCACTGCAAATGTAACTCCCTTATTCTAAAACGGCGGGACACAGTACAGCAATGAAACTTTCACACCACCTTAACCAGTGTTTAATCTAAAACAAAAGTGCTCTAAATATAGAGCACTTTCACCACACAATTTGTGGTTAAATCAATGTAAGAGGTTCTAACAAAGTATAAATGATTAACCTTAAGGTATTACAAGAATACTCCAGACAATATTAAAGTAAAATCAACATAAGAGCAACAACGTCTAAACTTTAAAGCCATTTTTCTTGAGGTATTGTCCCGGTTTCGCCCTGATTTAGACTATAATTATTACATATTTTTGAACAAGTTCAGCCTTAGTATTGGAGATGCACCGATCCGATACTTGTATGTGATATCGTTGCTGATACTATTAAAAAAATATGATATTGGGCATCAGTTTCAAATATACCTGTTTTGGCTCTTATACCGTTTTAAAAACACCACTATCTCCAACTAACTCTCAGTGAATATAAGGCGCTGTCCCTCATTGTGAAGCTCTGGACCTGGTGAATTCACTCGCTGTTTCAACTACGCAAACGTACTTTTGATCGCCGCGCAAAACGCTATCTATGCTTGGATCACCTGAAGTAGTAAAATGGTATTGACGACTGCTGGAGTTCATTAGTTCATTAGTTCAGTTAAAGAATAACTGATCTGACATAATTGTAATGCACAAGTTGTAATGATCTGATCATCATATACCCGAGGATATTAATGTAGAAAAGCAGATGTTTGAATTTTTTCCATTACAGTTTATTCATTGATATAACGGATATTTGATAACCTTGCTTGCAAGAAAAGATAAGACTGTACTGATCTCACAATGAAGAAGACCATTCACTTTTTCACTCACAGCAGCCACTTTTAAGAAAGTCTCTTGGTATCGGTTAATATCGTTTATCAGCAGATACTCAAACCCCCAGTCTCAGTATCAGAAGTAAAAGAGCTGGATCGGTGCATCTTTGCTTAGTATGATGTTGTTCAGGCCTGATTTAGCTGCTGTTCTGTCCTGGCTTAATCTTAGTTTAGTTCTGGTTTATGTTGAATAGAGACTGCGGTCAGTGCAGCTCCTTCATTCAGCATAAAAACACAGAGGTCCATTCTGTCCTAATGCAGCTGCGCCGCTCGGACCAAGTGACCCATTTACAGCTCACTGCCTTCACATAAAAAAGACACTGAGAACATTAGAGGGACAGCTCATGCTAACGTGCCCTGCTTCCATCCGGCGTCACTGGCCGTGGCACAAACTTGTTTCTAGCTCTCACAAACCCTTCTACATCAACATTTTACACCTGACATAAACGCTCGCAGAGTCTTTAGTCTTTCTCTGGCAGCCATTTTTGTTTACGTGGGGGAATAGAGGCTAACGGTGTTGCGCTAATTGCTCGGAGCAGCTCACGTTACAAATCTATAAAGCAACTGTAGACCTCATCAAACAGAGAGTATAGTGCTTTACGAGGCTTAAGCTAGCAACAATATCCGGACACAAGGCCTCTCTCTAACATCAGCTGCACACGTCTCAATCTGGAAACTCTACCAGCAAAACATATTTTCTATCCCTTCCCCTCCATTTTTAATCTGTACAATGTTATTTTTTTTTTTGCCCCCTAGTTTGGCTTCTTTATGCTTTCCGTCCAACGCCATGAAGCCGTCTCGCGAATGTTCAAATTGGAAGATACGCTTAGATCAATCGCGGTTAATATTTCATCACGCTCCTGTCTGTTTTTATATAGGTTTTGTTTTCGTAGCAGCTGTAGTGCTTACAAAGGCACCGACTGAAGTGCACTATTTTGGAGATGTCTTGATTTCTTCATAATGCCAAAGTGTGATAGTTAGCCACGGTTAGCACGAAGTTTTGGTGCTAACTAGTCCCTCTTTGCTAACTACAATGTCCTAAACAATACACCCAGAGTGGGGGGACTCTGGGTGTATTGTTTAAGCCAGTTGTTAAGCTCAAATCCAACTAAAACTCTTGAATGGAGGCTGATTACTTGTGTTTTAGCGCTCGCAGCTAGTGGCTATGATGCTATGCTACGCCAGACTAGATCAGGCTACGGCTCTGTGCTGACGAGAAGTGTGTAATAAACTATAAATTCAACAAATTCAGCTCAGTGTGCCGTCATTTAAAGGCCGCTTTATACTGTATGTAGCTGATGGTTTTATTGACTTTATGTGTGCTCATTTGTTGTTTTCATATGCTCGATCAGCGCTAACGTTAGGTGTAGCTTTGATGGGAATCTTCTGTTTGTCTCATGGCCCAACACACATTCTCAGCGCTGCTCCAGCCACTAAAACTGTCATACGAGTTGGAATAGTAGTGCATGGGTTTTATTAGGTTCTAGTCAGACTGGGCGTGAGATCTGACTTCCTCCTCGTTCTTATAACTATAACCCTCGAGTACCTTGTCTGTGAGGCAGTGCACCTCTCCCTCCAGAGCCCTCTGCTCCTCCCTGGCCTGCTCCAGCTCGTCCTCTCGGCTCCTCAGCTGCTCCTGGAGACCCAGCAGCTGCTGCAAATACACACACACACACACACACACACACACGCACACACAGCACAAGTTTAGACAAAACAGAGACGGTCTGTTTTAGTCTTTTGATGGAGGACGTTGGAAAGGAAGTGGACATGTCATGCACAAATGACATTTGTTTGCCCCAAAACATCTGCTTTGGGGCAAACAAATGTGCGTACATGGAAAAGAAACTTCTCATCATTTTCATCAACGAAGACTGTAACAATAACACCTTCTTTAACGGCGATAACGCAGCGATGACGAGCTAAAAAACAGCTCTTTGGCGACTAAAACATGACGAGACGTTTATGAGTTCACGTTGATGAGACGTAAATGGGACGTCGGGGCTTGAGTGCGCAGATTCCTCCCCAGTCAAACACCGGAGCGCATGAACACAGAAAGCGTGTTGATGGACGAATGTGCAGACGCCGCTGTTGATAAAGAATCTCGAAGCGGTGATCGGAGGACGAGGAGAGCGGCCGCTTTCAGGAAAAGTCACAAGGACACTTCGGTCTATCGTGGTGTAATCTGACTGTCAAAAACTTAGCTCAGCCTGTCAACGTTCATCCACTTTCCCAATACCTATTTTCAATACTTATCGACATCAATGAATTAGTTGAAACAATCAAACTAAAACTAAAGCCTCTATGAGTTGTTGTTGACTAAAACGATTTAGAAATGACTAAAAAGTGACTAAAACTAAAAGCGTTATCGTCCAAAAGACTGTTCCGTCTATTATTATGCAACACAATCCAGGAAATGCAGATAGGAGCTCTTCAGCAGTGGAAGAAACGACCAACTTAAACTGCAAACTTGCATGAATAACGCAAACACTACTCAAGATCTGTTTTTGATGAGGGAACATCGATTCAAACCTCAAATAAAAAGTTCATGTTCCTTCTCATATTACTGCGTAGGAACATTCTGAACTTGCTCTGCGGCTCAAATCTGACGACACACTGTCTTGTCTTTGCAAAATCTCTTGCTACAGAGACAAACACGCCTCCCTCCCAGGTAAGGTTTTAAGCTGCTCATCTACTTAAACAGTGGTAAAAGTAAGGCATATATTAAAACATATAGCAATGCAAACTGAAATAATATTGTTTCCTCAATGTAGATATTTTTTGCTTTCAGAGAGTCTGCTCTGAACTAAAGGTGTGAAGGCTGTCAGAGCAGACGAGTGAGTGACAGTCACGGCGGGGAGTCAGGAAACAAAAACAACATCCAGGCAACAGACAATAACTCTATTTTTATCGGCACCTTTTGCTCAACTCAATCTCTTTTTATTCATCTCATTGTTGTGATTGTTGTGCCTTGATATTTCCATTGTGGTCTCGGGTTTAGTCCAGCTTCGTAAAAGACGGCAGAGAGATGAGTGTAGGAGACCGAGAGGGAGAGAGTGGCTTGTTCTGTTGCTGCTGTCACTTCTAATCTGAACGGACACGAGTCAAATCAGGCTCGACTCTGCGGCGGCCGACAGAGGGATTATGAGGAAGACCTCGTGTTATTTATTATTCAAAAAGGAAGTCAAGTGTACGATGCATTAAACAGCTTAAACTAAGTGCAAGCAACTTCGGACTCAGGGCCCTAAAGTGGTAAACACCTGAGAGATCGAAAAGGCTGCCTGTTGAAGAATTTAAAGAATGCTGAAAATACTTGGAATTTCACATAATAGGTCCAACGTTGAAGCGGTGATCAGAGGACGAGGAGAGCAGCCGCTGTTGGGAAAAGCCCTTTGCACTATGTTACGTCTGTGTTTGTATGTCAAAAACTTGAGACAACCTTCATCCCAATGTCCAATCAGGCGCTCTTACAGGGGTGCAAAAGGGTGAATTGCCATCTCATTTAGAAACGTTTGCACCCTCAGTTTTAGTGGCATCACGATATTTTAATGGCGAGAATTTCTAGTTGTCTAAATCTGAGGCCATGGTTCTCCACCGGAAAAAGGTGGTTTTCCCGCTTCAGGTCGATCGGGAGTCCTTGCCCCAAGTGGAGGAGTTTAAGTATCTCGGGGTCATGTTCACGAGTGAGGGACGGATGGAGGGTGAGGTCGATAGACGGATCGGTGCGGCGTCAGCAGTGATGCGGTCGCTGTATCGGACTGTTGTGGTGAAGAGGGAGCTGAGTCTGAGGCAAAGCTCTCGATTTACCGATCGATCTACGTTCCCTCCCTCACCTATGGTCATGAGATTTGGGTAATGACCGAAAGGACAAGATCGCGAATACAAGCGGCCGAAATGAGTTTCCTCCGCAGGGTGGCTGGGCGCACCCTCCGAGATCGGGTGAGGAGCTCAGTTACCCGGGAGGAGCTCGGACTCGAGCCGCTACTCCTCCACGTCGAAAGGAGCCAGCTGAGGTGGCTAGGGCATCTGTTCCGGATGCCTCCTGGTCGCCTCCCTCGGGAGGTGTTCCAGGCATGTCCCACTGGGAAGAGGCCTCGTGGAAGGCCCAGGACACGCTGGTGGGACTATGTCTCCGAGCTGGCCTGGTGTCGTCTCGGGGTCCCCCCAGAACAGCTGGAGGAGGTGTGCGTGGATCGGGAAGTCTGGGCATCTCTGCTGAGACTGCTGCCCCCGCGACCCGGCCCCGGATAAAGCGGAAGAAAATGGATGGATGGATGGAATTTCTAGTTGCTCCCTTTTGAAACTCTAATGCAGTCAGTTTGTTCTGAAGCCGCTGAATCTGACAGAAACTAGACCAGTGTTAATTTCGTCGACTAAAATATTTAGTCTTAATTTTAGTCAAAGTGATTTTTTTGACGACTAAAATTGGACTAAAACTAAATGAAACGTTTTTCATGAGACTAAAACTATGACTAAAATGTCCAGATATTTTAGTCGACTAAAATAAGACTAAATAAAAATGAAAAGGAGAGACTAAAATCATCCAAACTTCTATTGATAGTCTGAAAGAGCCTCATATCATGTAAATTCACGGCCAAAGGAACAGCTCTGAGCTTCGTTCATGAGGGAGCAGCTCCATGAAGCAGGACCTCCATTAAATATGAACATTATTAATACAAAGTCGACTAAATGTGTCTTAAATTTAGTCGACTAAATTGACTTGCAATTTTACTCGACTAAATCTCGACTAAAATTGAAGATATTTTTTTGACTAAAACTCGACTAAAATTGAATTACATTTTCGTCAAAAGACTAAAACTAAATTAAAATATGTTGTCAAAATTAACACTGAACTAGACCAAAACCGTTTTGTCGACTAAAACTATCACATATGGAAATGACAAAAATGTGGCCAAGACTAAAACGTATTTTCTTCCAAAAGACTGAGACTAAAACTAAGAGCGCTGCCAACTTTGACAAGTTTTGACAATCAATTTTGCTTAAAGAAAACATTGCCATTTTTACTGTTTTATTTCACTTCCTTATTGGACACGTGGGCACGGGACGTATCAAATGAAAATGTAGAATTTCAAACGAGTTCTATAAAACTTCTTCCTATTTCACAAACGTTTTACAACAGCACGACTGCAACTTTTCTTATGTTTTCTACTTTTCTAGATACGTTTATTTCACTGTTATCTTGTACACAATACCAGGGGTGATGGAAACTGGAAGGTGTATCTAATGAACAGTTTACCTGCTGCAGGTGGTGCAAGCTCTGCTGCAGCTGCTGTATCTGCGCCTCTGCGTTGTTCAGCCCCTGGTTGGAGTTCAGTCCGTGGTTCAGGATGTGGTTGAGTCCGTGGTTGAGCCCGTGCTCCTCCTCGGGTCCTCGGGCGCGACTCTCTCTCCTCAGAAGGTCCACCTCGTTCCTGTAGGCGTCCAGCTGCCACCGGAGCGAGTCGTTCTCCTCGCGCAGAGACGCCTGGCTCTGCACGCCTGGAGGTTCACAACAGGGTTCAGTCGTTTGTGGCGACTGAGAAGAGCTTTTGATCAACGTAGACGGACACAACGATCACAACCATAAACGACCATAAACCAAGTCAAAACATCTGCGATATTTTATGTTCATCCTCAAGACCCACCATGATTTTGTTTTTTTTAGGCTGAAGTGTCTATCCACATGTTTTCTTTGGCAGAAGCAGCAGAGACAGAGCAGTCAGTTTTTTTTTCTTTTTGCCCCAGGTCTAAATACATGATCCACTTAGCGATAGAAACAGCTCCTCACAGTGAGACAGCGCTCTCCTTTGCTCAGAGTGGATTTGTGTGGGATAGAGTGGGTCGAGGGTTTTATTTTCCTGTACCGTTTTGCTCCATGCGGATCCTTTTGCACTGGAGCTCCTCTGCGTCTGCGTCTTCGTCCGACATCTCCATCTCCTCCTCTCGCCGGATGCCCATGAGCTCCTCACTGTGGGCGTTTCTCAGCTCCTGCAACACAATTATGAGCGTTAAAGGGCCTTGCACTACAAATGTTGTTGATGTCCTATACAGGGCCTTATCTATGGGTGCATTTAAAAAAACAACTATACAGTGACATCAAGATGATCAGCCAGAAGACAACGAAAACTACAAGGTCTATGATTGTGTAAGCGGCTAAGTAGAGACTCCCTCCCTCTCTCTTATAAAAGGATTCCCTTAGTGACCTTCAAAACTCTATTAGGCCACTGCTATTCTGAGGCATTAGCCATTTCTACAGTAATCATCTCCCACTTGAAGCAGGCAAAGAAACACATGCAGCTTTAAGGCAAACTGAGCAGGATGTGACTGGACCAGAGGATAGAACACAGCCTAATCTCAAGGAAAACAAGCGTGATACATTTAGTATCTCGGTTTATGTTTTATATTCCGGCCCATTGTCCATCAGAACAATAACACAGGTTTGGTGCGAGAACAAACAGTGCCGTGGCTCCTGTGCCAGCAGGGGTCCCCCAGGGAGGGCTGTTGTCACCTCTACTTTTTGTTATTTGCATTAACAGCCTGGATGTGCGTGTTCCGTCCGCTGTTTTTCCAGTGAAGTATGCAGATGATCTCACACTGACGGGGCTCCTGATGCAGAGGGCTCTGTGGATGAGTCGGTCAGGAGTTTTCACTGGCTGTCAATGCGGCAAAGACAAAAGGACATACTTCTCAGTGCCAGGTGAGAGCCTAATATCCCCTTCCCTCCGCCGCCTGAAGTCAGTGGTGAAGTAGTGAGCAGAGTCACCACCTTCAAACTTCTCAGAGTCCAGATATCATCTGACTTATCCTGGTATGCACATGTAAGGTACGCTTTAGAAAACATGCCCAAGGACGCACTGCCTTAGTGTGGCCAGAAGAGCTGGACTTTCCTCTGACATCCTCAAACAGATCTATCTGACTTTCATCAGAGCTGAGCTGGAGTATGCCAGTTCGGTTTGGGGTGGTCTCTCTAAGGACCTTTCAGCTGATCTGGAGTGCATGCTAAAAAATGTGGGTTATGCTTTATGTTAAGGTGTGCTCATTAAGTATTAATACGGTATTAATGGCATTCATAATTAATAGTCCATGAATAATATGCTTATTCTACTCTTAACCCTAACCTTAAGCAGATTACTAATGCTTATTAATATCTTATTAACACTAAACTACTGGCATCCCATCCTCATCCCGCCCCACTCTGAGTGAGTGAGGACACAAAGCCTCCAGAGCATCCTAATGGACGGCTCTTCTCCTCTGCACACCTTTACTACTCAGGCTCCTCCACTGGTACCAGATCAGACGAGCTTTTAGATTGTTTTATAGATGTTGATTGTTTATTCTAACGTTGTTTTATATCAATGCAGAAGTAAGGATGATTTACTTTATTTTGACATCTGGTTTGAAGTCTTTTAGCTCGCCGCCGGGTCACAACTGGTAAATATGACTGGTACCTTTCAGTACTTTAAAGGCAGCGTATGTCCTCCTCTCAAGCCGTTTCCACTCTTGTACATCTGTGTCTCCTGTGTCTTGCAGTGACATTATTCCTTCACACAGTCACATCTCTCCTCCTTCCCGCCTCTGCCGCTTCATCTCACATTTCTGACAGGGCTGGAAGTACTCGCCGTATTCCCCAGTTTGTAGCTGGATACGACGCCGCGTTAATTATTAAATCCGAACCCTGGAAATCACAGTTTCCATGGCAGCGGTTTCCAGGAAGTCCCCCCGCGTTCGGCGAAGGAGGATCGACGTGCAGCGGGAGAAGGGATCACAGACGGCTGTCCCGGCGTGAGGTTTGAGCGAGAGCGAGGGCCCAAAAACAACAGCTCGAAATGATACAGAGATGTCAAATCCAGCAGAGGCAGAAGGAGAACCGCGGGGACAGGAGGAGAAGCTGCCTCTCTCCAAGTCTTTCTGAAAGCTTGACATTATTTTCTATTTAATCATATATTCGCGTGAGCTCTCTAAACACATTTTCCATGATGGACGTGGTTTTCAAAGTTGTCAACTGGACTAGGTGGTTTGAGTTGTGGACCTCTTCTTCTCGCTCATCTGATCACACTTGGTGCCGATGCTGGGATTTAGATTTACATTCATTTCATTTCTTTATTCATCCATGTTCATATTTTTCTTTGCAGAGTCATACATTACAACAGTCCATGGTGAAAAAGAGCATGATGAAGACATTGCCATAGATACAGGAAAATCGATGACCAAAACGGCGGGTCATCCGTTCAACAAATTTGTGACACTCTTTTTGGTGTTACAAAAATCAATCATTTAAACAAATTTTCCCCTTTTCAACATACAAGTTATATTTTTTTATATTCCTCCATCTGCATCTCCTTAAACATATGTTTAAATGTATCTATTGTTTGAGAACATTTTAATGGATCCTTTAATGAATTCCATAATCGTACTCCAGCAACCAAGAAACCCGTCTGTCTTAGTGAGATACGGGAGAAAGTTCCGTCTGTGATCCAGGTCAATTTCTTATAAATATGTCCTGGTACCAACTTGAGCTTAATTTTCCACATGGTCTGTCAAATGTTTAAATTAGCAAGATCTTTACATTTTAATAGTTTCAGCTTCACAAAAAAGTCGTTCTCTAGAGCCTTTATTATAATTCTTACAGCCTTTTTTTTGTAGCAAAGACATTCGATCTATTACACTTTTGCATGCGTTTATAGGGAAAAAAAGCCTTGTTCTTTTTTACACTGAGCCAGCAGTTTCACCGTTTCAAGAACAATGGCGCACTTACACTTACAAGCCTGTGTTAATAAGTTTCTCGCTCCACTGCAGTCAATAATCATTCACTCCGTTCACGACCGCGATAGTGGTAAGCTGCTATTGTAGCCACAGCCGCCCCTGGAGACCAATCTGCACCACTGACCCCTCCCAACGCCCATCAATCATACACTTATAATACAGGCAAACGGATTCGAAACGCCAACCTCTCGGTTACAGGAATTCTCCCTAATAACAAAATGTAAATCCCTTCTGCCATGCTAGCGCGGGTCGCTTTCATTAGATTCATGTATTTTATATCTGCTCGTTAGTCAGACATCCACACATTAGGAGTAGCCAACACCGCGCTGCAGTCGTGTTATGAATAATACACAATAAGTAAATAAAAAGAACGAGTGCAGGCCTCACCTCACACTGTTTCCTCCAGATGTCGATGTTCTTGCGTTGGGCTTTGGTGAAATGGTCCCAGGCTTTTTGTTTGGAGGCGGCAGTGAACACGCTGTTGATCTGCTCGACTATGGGCCGTAAGAGGGAGGAACAGGAGGGAGGGAGGGAGGGAGAGGAGAAGACAAAACATGGCATTTATGTTGCTGAAGTGCAGGTTGAGAACAGTGCCCAGTCCAGACGACAGTGACTAATATGACTTACGACATTACTTTATGGCGACCAAGAGATTTGACTTGTTCATTCACAAATACGGGCATGTTTGGTATCCACGTGTAGCATGAAAGGCGACCGAGATGGCGCTGTAATCCAAATATGGTAATTTCCTTTCTGGGAGACCCTACAATAGGACCATGCACAAACTTCAAAACAAATGTAGAGCCCGTTTTCTCAAAATGAGGTTTTCTTGGAACAATATCTCCACTTTAGTTGCCACTATAGGCTCCAAACTTTATAACCTCGCACTAAACAATATTTAGAAGGGTTTTTGTGTGGAATTTTTTCATATCTAATTCCTAGCCTGATTTCCTGAGCTTTGAACGGCACATTTTAAGATCCAAAATCCTGTCTGAAAAAAATCTTTATAATTAATTTCAACAAAATCAAACCATACATTTAAACCTGCGTCTATCCATTATTCAGATTTTGTCCCTGAAAATAGAGGCAACATTAGCCATTATTGTCAATAAAATGCCTTATTTTTTTAAGTATCAGTAATTTAAAGTAAAAGTTTCAAATTCTCTAAATGTAATTATTTCTCCTACATTCACAAGCAGCGTCTTGCCTTAACATATTTTTTGCTCGAAGTAAAGAAGCACTGGATGAAGATACTTGAGTACAATGAGGACTGAGTAACTGTTTCTTTATATCACTTTTTGAGCATATACGTATATTTTTGGTTTGTTGTAATGAGAAAAACAAACACAAATCTTGATATTTCCAAAGAACGTATACGAATTAGTCAAACCTTAAAATCAATCAGACGTATATTAAGTTATCCCGTGGACGTTACATTGCTCTGCTCTCATCCGTTCTCTCTTCTGCTCCACCAGAGCCTGTCTGACCCCGCCATGACTCCATCTCACGGCGAGATACTTTAAAAGATGGAGCCGGAGCCGAGGCTGATGGGAAGGCGTTGTCATGGAGACGCAGATCCGCGGCGACTAAACGGCGCGGGGAGAAAGTAATAGACGTGTAAATATAAGGGAAAGGGGCTTCGCTCCTTTAGAGCCGCTGCAGTGTACACGACTAAACCTGGACTTAATCTGCGGGTTTTGAGCAGTGGGTGGACGGACACTGAGGGATAACGGACCTGCTGATTTAAATGAGCAGGTCCGACGCGTGTGGCCTCATCTGACAGAGGAACATCAGCACAGAGAAAACTCCAGGCACTTACACTGGCTGAGGACGGCGAGCAGGGCGTTCTTGAAGATCTCCTTGGCGCGCTCCAGCTCCTCCTCGTGCTGGGCCTTGTCCATCATGAGCTGCCGCACGTGGCTGTTGGTCGACTGGATCATGGAGTAGAAGTGGTTGGCGTTCCGGCGGTTCACGTCGCCGCGGTCGAGCCACGTGAACAGCACCGCCGTGGCATCGCCGAACTTATGGTCGTCTGAAGAAAAGGAAAAGGAGAGAAGATTACATTTTTACCAGATGCTGCGTTTGCAGGTAGGCAGAGCGTTGAAGACACTTCAAATTTTAGCAAAATGTTTGTAGATTATGTTCAAAATATTTAGAATAAAAAGAAATGCATCTGGAATTGGACTCATCCCGTGCATGTAGAAATAAAAGCCTTACTTAGAAAGAGCTGGGTAAATGTTTAGTGCTTTTCCTCCTACATTAGGAACGAGCTTTACATCAAGGAGCCACTCACCCACTCACGCTCTCATTCATACACCGATGTATGTCGGCAGGAACTGGACACAGCCAAGAACACGACGTGCACCTGCGGCGGCTGAGAATGAATCTGCCACGCTCTCGGTTTAGAGGAAGAGCGACTCTACCGCCTGAGCTGTCACGTCTAGCCAGTGGGGTTTATGGAATTAGAATCAGACGTGCCAAGGCAAATACTACAGACAAGAAGCAGCTACAAGACAAACTATGAAGGTAAGCTAGGTACTAATGCTAAAACCAGCTAAAGCTGTGCTAACACCGGCTGTGTTATCACCTTTTTCAACAGCAGTATGATGTTTTGAAATATTAAATCTTGTATTTTATTTTTTATTTATTGGTTTATTTGGTCAGGAGCATGTTAATGAACATACATGGGTCTCATGCATGTAAACAAGCCACACCTATGACCTGTCTGTTTTAGTGAGGGCGGTCCTCTCTCACCTCAGCAGTCTGTTCACGTCACGTTAATACCAGTTCAGCTTTGGCCCAGGGCTGAGCTTCGTCCCAGCCCTGCCCTGGCTCTGGCCTGGGCAGTGGGGGCGTTCGTCAAACAGCCAAAAACATGTACAATAGGCCAGAATGAATGCAGTGAGTGAGTGAGTGGTTGGTGATCAGAGGGGCCGATAGACTGGCAGCCTCGCTTCCGTCAGTCTACCACAGGGCAGCTGTGGCGACAATAGCTTACCCCCACCTGTCATGATTCGGCCTTTAGTTACCATGTTTTGGTTTGCTTTGTGTTTATCTGTCCTTGGTGTTTTATTTTGAAATGTCTTTTCTGGTCTGTGTGATTTTTGCTTTACTTCCCTTGTGTTGATCGCCTGCCCCGCCCTGATGTGTTTCACCTGTTCACCGTTTCCTCGTGTATTTATACGCCTGTGTTTCCCTCGTCCTTTGTCATGTCATTGTCTACGCCAGCCCCGGTTTTTTTGAGTTTTGTTTTCGCCGGATTTTGTGATTTTGTTTTTCGTCATTTATTAAACATCACCGGTTTTGCTGCGGTCCTGCATTTTGGGTTTTATTTTTCCTCACTCCACCGTCCAACCACGACACCCCCGAGTATGACGGGACTGAATAATGACTACAGTGTGGCGCTTTGAGAGTCTCGGTAACACAGGCTGGTAAAGCGCAACTCATTTGGACCGCTCGTATCTGCGATCTTGTCCTTTTTTTTGTCATGACCCAGATCTCACAGATTTCCACAGTGAAATGCAGCAGGAAATCGTTCCTCATTCAAACGTCTCCCCTGCGCACGTTGTTTAATATTATTTTCCATAAAAAAAATAATGTGTCGACTTTTCCGCCCGCGCCTCGCTGCTCCTCAATTATCCTCTCGCTAATGCCAGAATAAATAGTCAGATAAACCCGCTTTATTTCCTCTAAGTAACCTTCATAAACCCATTCTCGCCTCTCAACACTGCGGCCCATTATGCCCGTGTGCGCCGTGGCCTATTGTACTCGGCCTATTACAGTATACGAGTAATCTACCATAGCTCCGGATGGGCTTTTTATCAGGCTCACAATGCCCCCGAAACGCCGGTGTAACGCGGCGTTGAGCCCCCTAAACGCTTTCTAATTCCGGCGAAAACCCGCAATTATTATTCAAATGGCGGAGACGGCATTAGGCGCGTCGGGGACACTGCGGTTTCGTGCGAGGGGAGATCAAATGCACGGAGCCTGGTTTTGGATGGAGGAGTCGGGAATGAAATGAAAGAACGGAGAGGGGAGGGAGTGTCCCGAGACAAGAGGGGGTGCACGGGTGTTGGTTTTGAATGAAGGAGAGTAAAAGATCACTAGAAAAGACGAGAAGCAGTGGAGTTTAGAGGAGGAACAGACTTGAATATGTTCAAAAGGTGCAGATTCGGTTTAAAGTTGTACCGGATTGTTCCTGTTTTCAAATGCTGCCCAGAAAGGAAACAATGGCTCTTCAAACTAAACTCGCAGGTGGGACAAATAACACAAGTGTAAAAGCTGCGCCAAATGTCCAACGAAGGGACCGAGTGAGGCAGAGGGCACGATCTTCCATCTGGCACAACAACAGACTGGTATCTTCTATCCAGACAATGGACCGGTGCTCTCGCCCGGTCGCCTGAGGGCGTCGCTCGGATACACGGAGGCGTGTGGCGCTGCAAGCGTATACGAGCGTATTCCTCTCGAAGATCTCGCAAGATCTCCAAACAATTTCTCCCACTGTGAGTGCAACACTGTCCACGTCCCAAATATATTGATGGTCCCGCTCTAGCGCCCTGATCAGGGGGCTAGGGTTAGGGTTAGTTCACCCTAATCAGGATATAATTAGGGTTAAGAACGGCAACTGTAACGTAAGTTGTGTTTCACTCACACAGATCTCACACATTATTTTTAGAAACTAGAAGGTCTTGGCTTTCAAATTGGGTATCACACTGGCATATAGACTGTAAGCTCTCCAGTCAATATGCTTTGAGACTTGGATGTAAATAATTGTTAACCCTAATCCTTAACCCTAACCCTAACCCTAATCCTTAACCCTAACCCTAGGGTGGCTGTTAAGTGGTTAAAGTGCTCGGGGGAAAACTCCACGGCGCAGAAACGTGATCAAAACACCAGCATGTTCCCCCCACACCCACCGCCACCGCCCACAGTCGCGGAAAATATCCCAGTCTGGTAAGAAGGAAAAAGCTGCACAACGGCAGTGCTGATGAATGTGACGAAAGCAATGCAACAGCAAGAAGCACGGCACTAAAACAACAAGACAGCAGCTTCTTACTGAGGAGAGCAGCGTCTCGTAGCGTCAGGTCGGTATAACTCCACTATAGTTTGGTCAAAGTAAAGCTCCTCGTTTCCTGATAAATCCATACGTGATTTCAATGGTGTCCTCAGCTGAGTGACAGCCAGCAGCAAACGTCAGGTCAGGTTGGCAAAATTGGGATTCATTCGGGTCGGGTGGGTCGCTAGTGGAGACAATGTGAGCGTAAATTAGCTAACGGCTAACTGTGATACAATATACTGTATCAAAAGGCCACATTTATGTTATAATTGTCCATGGTCCCTTTTTAAATAAACTAATAATAATAATGAAAGTAGTCAGGCTTAGTGAACTCCGGACTTAATGGCATCAGCGGGCGGGGCGGCCGGTTCTAATCTCTCCTCAGTGTTTATCTGTTTACACAACGCTACAAACAGGACATCAATAATTGCTCAGGTTTCACAGCGGGACAGCGACAGATTACGCACGCAGTCGATCCAGGGCGGCCGTGAACTCTGACCCTCAAAGCAGATTTGGCGGAGCGCGGCGATGCTTTTGGGGATTATTGAAAGCGCGAGAGTTTTGGTCATAAAATGCGAGCGCGCGATTCACCTGAGGACGGGGCTATTCTTAGAAACGGATTAATGTCGAGGCAAACACGGCAGACTGAGCGTCCAGGTGCAACCGGGCCGGACGGTTACAAAAGCACCAAACGGGAAGGATCTAGACTGGGACAGGAGCAAGATCTGAATTATATTATCAATGTAACAAAAAATGATCTCACATTCACTAGCCATTGGAAAGCTACCAGGCTCATTCCTCCAGCACTACAACTCACAGACAAATGCAGTGAAAAGCAGCAGTAAAACATGAGCAGTAGAAGAAGAAACAAACATCTGACCCTTGAGCGTCTCCGCCAGCAGCGCCGCCTCGTGTTCGGAGTAGTGCACGATGGGAGGGGGCGAGGGCGGGCGCAGCAGCTCCTCGTGGACCCTCACCCTGTGCCGGTGCTCTCGGGCAAACAGCCTCTGCTTACACTCCCACTCGTACAGGTCATCCCGCGCCTGAGCGAAGTCTACGTGGATCTTTCCCGAGTCCTTCTTGTCGGTGCTGGAGCCGATACGCATCCGGTAACCTGCGGGACGCAAGCGGACTTTTATGTCTGGATGGTTTAATAGTGGCAAACGTTCTGGAGCTCAGATCGTCGGGTTATTTGACTGACAAAGTCCACTGGCTGATTCGTTGCACTGAACAAAGGGCATGTCTCACCGGCCTGGAGACTAGTTGGAGACTAAGGTTGGCGCTGTTTCACGGAAATGTGAGGTAGTCTCGGTGAAAACGAACAGGTTCGATTTCAGCTGAATCTCCGCATGGTCTCTGAGACCTGTCGGACAACAAGGCGATCTCAAGGAGACTCCATGCGACTCTTTAAGATCTCCTTGGTATTCGCCAGGTCTCAGAGACATTGCAGGGACGATCGAGAACAACACATTATATTTGCAACTGCTTGAGAGCGCAGAGACGCCTCGGAGACAATGCAGAGACTCAGCTGAAATCGAACCTGTTAGTTTTCACTGAGACTACCTGGAGACTCGGAGACATTTCTATGACCAGCTGCGACTCGAGTCTCCATCTAGTCTCCAGGCCGGTGAGACAGGCCCGTGAGGAACACCGGTGTAAGTATGTTTTGAGCCAGAAAAAATAATAAATGCTAATTGCATTTCACAGTAGGAGGTAATGGGGGTGATAACCAGTTATTGGTCTTGTGATTTTGGGGGTTGTGGCCCAAAACGTTTAGGAACCCCTGAATGTGGGTCACAAGGCCCTAAGCTGGAGGTCATGTGATTATTTAAAGGCGTAATATTGATAAAATTATATTATATTTTATTAAAGTTTAAGTGTCCCACATTATCCAATGTCCCACTTTACCCAAGTCCACCCAACAGTACACGGTATATTGCTAACGAGCAGATCGAAGTACAGAGTATTGCAGTTTTCTGACCTGAGAGGTACATGGCCTTGTCCACCATGAACTCCTCGCTGAAGCGGATGTGGCAGAAGTTCTTCTTGCTCTTGCGGATGGCGGTGATCTCTCCGCACGGATCGAACACTTCACGGATGATTTCTTCTGTGGCGTTCTCCGGTAACCCACCCACAAACACCGTCCTGCAGCCTGGGGGGCGCTCTCGGGTCGAGGGAGGGGGCAGGTCTGAGCAGGGAACGCACATAACAGGACTGTTAATAAGTGTATGGGGCAACGAGTGTCAGGGTTTGTGTTTGCTACTGTGAATAATCAGATGCTGAACAACTTTGGAGAAAGATCTAGTTGTGAGGTTTTGAGAAAGGACTGCAGCATGAAGTCCTAAACTAAAATAACACAATCATTTCAGAACATTAGAGGAGAGAAAACACGGTTATTGTATTGTTTGCAGAATTATGAAATACAACAGGAAGCTTGTATTTCTTATATTGGTCTAAGGGGTCGCATTTGGCCCCCGGGGGCCAAATGCGACCCCTTGACCCGCTCCATTATAATTATTTCGTAATTTTTCACTTCAAATTGTGTCGTGGAGTCAGAGGCACCGTGACCCTGTAAGAGTGGCCTCAAAAGGCGCTATTTTTATTTATTTAATTTTGGGCAACAGTGGCACGGGGTTTCAATCCCAGCTCCTGAAGGTGCACACTGTCGTCGTGTCCTTGTGCAAAACACTTCCCCCACCTCGCCTCCAGTGTCTGTGAACACTGGTGTATGAATGAGAGAGTGATCTGGCCGACTGGTCCCTTGCTGTACAGCGCTTTGGGCCTAAAGCAGGTTGAAAAGCGCTATATAAGTCGAGACCATTTAATTCAAAAGTGATATTGAAATTTATACAACAAATCTGCGAAGTCAATGCAGTTCAAATAAAAAAGAGTGAGAAGAGAAGAGTGTCTTAGTTAGCGTAAGAGTGTTGGAGCGGTTTCTCACTGGGGTTCTGGGGGAAGAGCGTGCAGCTGTTGCAGTGGATCATCTCTTTGACCACTGGGATCTCCGGACCGGGCCCAGAGCTGGGACTGTGGAGCAGCCCCAGCCCGAGCAGAGGGTTCAGGGGCGTGAGGAGGCCCAGGCCGGGGTCGAAGCGCGGCAGGCACAGCGGCTCTGGAATCACAAACACAGGAGACACGGGCAAACGATGAATCGATCTTAAACAACGCTGCGTTTGGGGGATGAGGAATGGGTTGGATTCCAGAAGACTTGCTGAGCTCGGAACCCGACGGCTAATTGCATCCAGATTTCACCCCGAGAGAATCCATTTAAAAAAAGCATTATTCCGCCACACATTTTCTCCTTTTGGCAGATGTGGCCGGGCTCAGGGCCAGAGGAAATGATTGGTTTCAAGGCGTTTCAGAGAACATCTTCCAGACGGTCTGCGCCGTTTCCTTATCCCTGCAAAATATCACTCGCGCCAAGAGAGTCGGAACCAGGTTTAGGAGTTTTAAGATTTGCCGAACACAAAAGTAAATGTTTGTGCTCCCACCTTAACGCAAGGAAGTGGTTCGGTTCTGCCTCAGGTTGTAAAGTGTGTTTTATTATTATAGAGTAGTTACAGGGTTTATACTGGCAGAAGCAGGTCTGAAATGCTCAAATATGACATTTTAATGCCACAAATGCAGAAAAGAAATCAGTGCATATTTCACTTCTGAAGCTCTGCAAACATTTCATCAAACAGAGGAAAGAGCATTGGAAAAACTGAATATGTTTCAGACCATAATTTGTGTGTTTTGATAAACCTATACAGTAAAAATTGTTGAGCAATGTCATAATTTTCCAAGATATTCTGATAAAATGCCAGGTTTAATCCAATGTATTGCTTTTAATGACACTAAAGGCCTTGATTCTGGCACAATTGATTTAATGACTTTTGAATGCCCCACAGAAACCCTGTAGTAGACTCGTACGTGCTGCAATGGGGAAACCACACAGGCACAGGAAGAACAACATGCAAACTCCACACTGAAAGGCACAGCCCGCTCCGGGATCTGAACCCAGGACCTTCTGTGAGTCTTACATCCCGCCGATGCTAATCGTGTCTACGTAAGGCAAGGCAAGGCAAGGCAAGTTTATTTGTAGAGCACAATTCATACACAAGGCAATTCAAAGTGCTTTCACAGTTGCATAAAATTACAAGAAAACAGATCAAATCAATCATTAAAACATCAACATAAAAGTTAATCACTTACAGTAAAAGGCAAGAGTGCAGATAAAATACTTTCAGTTTTCATCTGCTCGGGTAAAAAGAGCTGTTTTCAGCCTGGATTTGAACATTGTCAGAGTTGAGGCCTGTCTCACATCCTCATGAAGACTGTTCCAGATTTTAGCTGCATGAAACTGAAACGCAGCCTCACCGTGTTTAGTCCTGACTCTGGGAACCACCAGGAGACCCCTCCCTGAAGTTCTCAGGGCCCGAGATGGTTCATACGGCTCTAACATGTCAGAGATGGACTTTGGTGCTAAACCATGAAAAGACTTGTACACAAGCAGAGCTGTTTTAAATCCTATTCTCTGAGTGACAGGAAGCCAGTGCAGAGACC